>JAVJAP010000097.1:600000-1171516 GCA_034770075.1 Aralia elata | reverse complement strand
AAGATGTATCAGATCTGTAATTTCTCGAAGTATATCAGACACGTTGTGTCTTTAAAATAGACCCGAGACAGAAGAAGTGGTAAAAAATTTCATCCTTTGAAGCTGATCCAACTGTTGGGCCGTACTTCTTGCATAGCTCTAGCTATTCTCTCCAGACCATGCGCTTGGAGAAATATATTACCCCACAACGTACTTTAATTTTCACAGTACCTTATCTTGCAAATCAAGGGACGTATTATCGCTAAACATCCATGTAAGGACTTCATCATTTAAATTTCCAGTATGAAAATATTTTTGACATCAAGTTTTTGTACAAGGTCACTCCAAGTGTTTGCTACATGAGAAAATGTACGACCTGTAATCGAAAGAATTCATCTTTTCTATAGGTGACTGAATGTTGGCCCTGCGGTAGCCACTTCCACATGTCTTGGCTGGAAAACCTTCGGCAATCCAACCTTGCTATTTACCTCTCCATTAAGTCTCTCATATTGTTCTTTAGATAAATTACCCAATTTGGCAATCATAAAGCTTTCTTTGCCTCGTGGTAGGTCAACAAGCTCCTCTACAAACAACAGTATTATCAATTTCGCTTCGTCATAATCCATAGATGTACATGCAATCTTGGTTTTGGCAGTGAGTCCTGACAATCCTGAGGCATTGGTTCTACACGGCAGCGAAAGACTAAAGTTTGCATTTGAGGGGAGAGTGGAAAGATGGTAAAAACACAAGGTTAGATGCTGGTTAGTCCTAGTCCCCTTTTAAATTGAAATGCAGCGAGGGTCTACACCTCTAGCAGGTGCTTTCAGCAAATCTTTAGGGCCAATGGGATGCAAGCGAATGTCTAATTATAAGAAAGGTACTGATGGCCATGGTGTATGCTGTTTAAAAAAAAGTGGGCCCCATAGAGGTATTAGCCACCATTTTCACATAAAGACTGGATTATATAAACAGTATCCTCATGGTGTGCATTTGCAACAACAATGGCGAAGTATATTCATGGGATTTGACCATACCATATCTTATAAGAATGTCAAAGAATAATGTTGTAGCAAATAGTTTAATCAAGGATGTATTGAAGATGATGGGGAGGTGTACTTGCTCTTGTCAATTTATCATTAAGCCTTTCATTAATCCTTTATAGGCACTGATCTCACTAAGGTGTGGATTCGCTCTTTGTCAATTTGACATTCGCAGTGGATGCCTAGTCGTCGCCTAGACGACGCCTTGATAAGCATGGGTTGTTACAATCTCCCCCACGTTAAATAAAGGCTTGACGTTCCTGTCAAGCCTGATATCATAGCCACGCATTTGGCACATAATCTGCTTGTCTCTTTAGCCATCTGTGGAATAATACCAACAATCTAGTTCCTTCATGCACCACTGTGTCACATCCTTCTATCCATTGTAGGGAAAATACTAGCTGCCTTCGATGTCCTCATCTCTGGCGTCAACCCGATCGATTATTTTGGGGATAAATAAGTTTTATTAAAAACATTTGTTCAACTTTTTATAAAAGAAGATGAAGATTGAATATATGAGACTTTTTTTTGTTTTTTCAATAGATGATTGCTACTTTAGGAAGGTTATGGGTTTTCTTGGAAACTCTTCTATAAATGTATACGACTATTGCACCATCTTAAAGGCTGGGAAAATCTTGGAATTTCTGTATATATAAGAATTGAAAGATATGTGTATGAAAGTCAATTTTCAATGGAAGGACTTGCCAAAAACACAAATTGTATAACCCCAGTCCTCACTCTCCCTTGAAAAGGAAAGACGATTTCAAGGGATACAAAATGTATATTTCCTAGGTTGATGTTCGTTTTGTTAATCAAAATAAATAAGAATAATATCTAATCTAGTTCACAAATATAAGTTTCTTCAGTAATACCAATAAATGATACAATTCCTTAGATATATAATTTTATGGAGTATATTTACATGCTTGTGATTGTGTCAATCTGTACTCTCTAATTTCCTACATTTGATATTAATACTGTAATAACTTTTTACCTATATGTACGTGTGTACTCATTTTTCTTTGGTTCTTGGCTATTAGGCTTCTGTTTGCAAGCCCCTACACCCTCCTGTTGCAATGGGGTAGGGTGTCTGAATCTGTAACATAATATTTGAAGTGAACAGAAGGTGCTATATTATTCTTAATGTGTGATAAAAGTTAAGAATCAGTAGAGATTTTCAAGTTTGATTTCATATTAATATTTTGCAGCATCGACTATATAAGGTTAGCCAGTTTATAAATCGTTCTTACTCCTACCAGGAACTATAATCTTGTCATATAAACTTGAATAATGTTTCCATATTACGACACTGAGAACCATTCATAAATGTTATGCTGTTACCCTTACTTGCGAGACTGTAACCTTATGAAATTAAATTGTGCTATACCCTTGACCTTTGGTTATAACATGACAAAAACGATTCAAAGAAAAACCCAAATAAAACATTATGTTGTTACTAATTAACCTAAAGTGAAATCTGCATGGCCTTTGAAAAGTGTTCTCATCGGCACATTCTTTTATAATCTAATGCTTTTCACATTACGGAACATTATTCTCTGTTCGAGTTATATATAATTGATTAAAATCTATATGCTTGCTTTGAAAAAAGTTAATTAACATCTTCAATGATTTTAGTGTTAGCCGTTATCAATACAATGGTGTAATTTTTTGTCCATTTTTGAGGTGTTTTATCAAGAGCATGCGTTTAACTGCCATCGGCCTGTGTTCATGTTTTCAAAATTGTAGGGTGGCAAAAAATGGCATATTCTTCATATATTGACGCTAAACTTAATTTTTACAGGTTATGGATATGGAACTCATGAGCTTCATTGCATTAATGGATTCAAGCTAGCGGAGAAGAAGTCCCCAAGCATTCACTTCCGCTTCTAGATAAGAGGTTATTTATGCTTATATTTATTGTGTCCCGAAACAGATGGGGGACTCTGGAATGTTAATTTTGTGGAAACTGGTAAATAAAAAATATAAAGCATTGTGATTCTCCGTGTTTGGTCTTGTGATTCATGAAATTTGTCATTAAAAAACTCTGGCCATTGTAGTACTGTATACGGTTACAAGGGTGGTTGTTAATCGAATTATTTGAAGTCAGAAAATTTGGTCTAATGACCAGATAATTTTCGTTATTACATATTCCCAAAAGTGAGTATACAAAAATTCTCAAAAGCTTTGGCTCTACTAAAACCTAGGGGACCTAGAACATTATTTTTAACCGTATAAGTACTATTTCATCATTGAAAAACAATTTCAAATCCCTTAAATTTTCTTGCACAAAATCACAATGAATCCAACATTTGAAGTGAAAAGACAAAGTCGATTAGCAAACCTGCCTATTATTGCAGATTCTTTTTGTTCTTTTATTTTCTTTTCGTTATTTAGTGGTAAGATGCATTATTAATTACCGATCGAACAAACCTTAGTACATGTTTATGATAAGGGCCGTTATCCTACAAACAATTCCTAACCAAAATACACAGCATAAAACTGTGATGATTAATATTAGAGATTTACCAAGCTAAAAAGCATTAGTATAACAAGGAAGCCTAAGTATAAGGTAAATAAACTTACAAAGGAGTGTAGGAACTCTCGAACTCGTCAACAAGTATCTAAATTATGGGAATAATTTGCTTATTAACAAACAGATATTTCAATGATATTTCTCTCTCTTTTTTTTTTCGACACCAAGTGCTGGATTTAGGGTCAGGAAGTATACCAAACAATCATAGTTATTAAATTACCTTACGGTACGGTTTCCAGTAAATGAGGGTTTAACTGAAAATAATGGTTACCCAGTATATATGTGTTCCATTCTGGGCTCTAGATAGTGGAGCTACCCTGACAATTACCAGCCCGTAAATATGAATCAAAACTTATATCACTGGCGTTTACAACGCAAGGAGATTGCACGGAGTTTCTTAAAGCTTAAATTTGAGGGGGCATATTTGGTTTTCAACCGAATCATGGCTGTTCTTATATGTACATATATATCCTCTCTTAGCCGTTAGTCTGGGTTTTCTGATTGTTGGTTTTGGGAGTGAGAAAAATTGTCTATCGTAGAGACGAGAGTTGACGGAAAGTAGAGAGCCTTGAAGGAAGCTGAACGATGACTTGTGTGAGCTCAAAGAGGCCACTCTTTGTCCCTGTATCAGTTGTATCCGTACTATTGTACATTTGGCATCTTTTGCAATAACTGTTAATATATTGACAAGTTTGTCCTTCTGTCTTTATTTTTTTCCTATTAAATTTTCCTAACCCTGTTGGTACTAAACAGCTACCAAGGGTAACCAAGTTTTAGCGAGTGTTTAATGGAAAGCCCTTTTATGGTGAATGGGAAAAACAATCACAATTATTATATGGAGGTTTAATTATGATTTGAATGTATTTAAAGTAATATAATACCACATATATTTTTTTAAAACTCGTAATTTAAGTTGAATCCGAAAACGGGTTTTGTGCCTTATGGTACATGGCGGTACATAACCGTTTTATTGGACCAAATCCCGGGTACGCATGCCTATGATGGTCACAATTCAAACAGTATTTATAAACTATGCCGGACAATTACAAATGACAAAACCTTGCACACCACGTGTCAACACAGTAGGCCTAACATTCAGCAGCTAGCACACCACCCAGTGGGTGACATCATTAAGGCAGGAGCAGAAAAATGCTCATTTGGAAAGCAATCAACAACATCAGTAACACCAGGGACCAGCAGCCGTTATAATAGCACTAAATGGACCGGTACAGTAAGATTTTAAAAAAAGTCAGCTTGTTAAACAAATGAGCCAATAACAGGATAACTGGTTATTGTAATCCAAACAATGTAACATGTCTATATATCACATCATTCATTTTTCGAATATATGAGGCAACAATAAACTTCAAAATAACCTGGACAAGCTCCAGGCACCCCCAAACTTCGAAGCCCACACAATTACCCAGGTTTACATTTCCTCATTACTTGTATCCATCCTTTATTTATCAAGAATTAAAAGGAAAAGTAAAAAAAAAAAGAAAAAAAAAGAGAAAGCAACCACGCAGGTTCAACCACCAGAAATAATTTAGATGAATATACAAAACTAGGAATAAGTCTCAATATCACAAACCATAATCCAGTATACACCTCCGACAACTCCCAAACCTTAATCCAAAACAAACTATGATAAGTCCCAACTTAAAGCAAAGACTGTAGTAAGAAAACAACCTCTAGCCAACACAAGAACGCATATAGACTATTAGGAACTTAGGTTTTAGAAACTGCCACTAAATTTAAATAAACATCAAAGGATGATTCTGTGATGGCTTGGTAACAGTTGTAAATAAATATATCTAGATATGTTCTATAGAAAGAAAGTATATCCCATGAGGTTTGTGATGGCATCCTGTATGCTAGTGTATGTACTTTGGTTAGATACGTAGTTTCATGTTAATATTTTGTGGTATATTGTAAATCCCTTTGTAGTATCCTTATATATAGCTGAGGAAGAAAATGTCATTGATATGTTTAATGATGAATTAGAACTGAATTGGTAAGCCTCACGGGTTTGTGGTGGCTTCCATTCTATACCTCTATTTCCTTTTGTTCCTACATCTTCTAACTCTCCCATTTTCTGCTATGTTCCTACCACTAATTCTTCCTTAATCTTCTTATATACTTTCTGCAAACTATCACACCCCTAATTAAGGACCATTGAAGGGTTTGTGTAGACAGCTTAATCCACAATACTGAGCTTGAGAGACATGTTGTACTTTCCCCACCAAAAATCTCAATATATTAGTAATATAATCAAGTGACTTATTAAATTTTCTATCTTAGACCTCTCTAGGTCCAATCATGTATTTGCAATAAATTATTAACTGTTGAAGGAATACCAATACATAATAAGTCCAACATTCATTTCAGTATATTCTGATCGCCCTAGTTCTTCCCTCAAGTAATTATTATTGTTGAAGTAGCATGTTAGGTTAAATTTTTAAAGGGGTTTTATTGATTACTAGAATCCCAGTTTAACAATACTAGCGAAATACTGTTGGGTTACAATAATAAACATCAACTATTCTTCTATTTCCAGGTAATTCATAAGTAACTGTCAGTTATGGGAATATTTTTCAAGTTACAAACCAAGGAAAAAAGATGCTGGCATATTTGTTATCTCCAAAAAGCCCCTAAAAAAGCATGATATTTTCAAGTTACATCATAAACAGTAATTGTAATTATCCCCTAAGCATTGTTGTTATTTAGATATCATACGCAAGCCTAATCATTTCACCATATTTTTTTTTTTCTTTGTTCGTTCATACTGAATAAAAACAAAAATTCAAGCATGAAAGAAACGTGACTTTTTGGCACCTTTTCAAATTGGGATTAGGGTCTATGGAGATGTATTGATGGTTGTATGGTCAGGGTATGCATTATGGTTAGGAAACACTAAAGCGTGTATGTCTTTGAACCATGTTTTCTTGCGTAATGATCATTAGCAAATGTCTTTGTAATGAGCTATACATATGAATATGGCCATTACAGTATATTTGGAGAACAGCTAGTTCGGTATGTCACAGAACCAGAATATAGTACATTTAGATTTTAACTATATAAAAAAGTCAATACTATGATGTTTATGGGAGTTTTAAATAAGAAGATTCTTTAATGCTCAAATTAGAAATTTCTGTGTGTATCACAGTTGTCAAGGCGTATGAAAAAGTCCCTCCTCTATCCATAATGTAGATGCGTGGCCTCTATAAATAGTATTGGAAATTTACGTCTAGATTTGTTTTCTACGGAGTTTTTTTGTCATTTCAATAAAGGCTGTTTAAGAATTTAAATAAGGCCTTAGGGCAGGTTATTTTGTGTTGCGAAAAAGGAAAAGGATAATGACTAATGAGTATATGCTCATTCTGCATAAGCCGTTCTACATATTTCTTTCCTTCCCTTTTTTTTTTTAAAGAAACAATGGAAGAAAGTGCTCCGAATTAATATTTGATTTTATTGCTTGGCAAGTAGTATGTGTTCCTAACTTTATGGCATTAGGTTGCAAAGTTGAAGATAAGGCTCGGTCAATAATAAATTTGCTTTGAAATTTCCTGTTAATGTTTTTCAGTTGGCAACAAGCAAGAGGGCTGAGCAGAACACACCGTACTTGTATGAACTAGATGTACTGAAGCTCTGGGTTCTTATTTATGGATCCAACCTTTGTTCTGACCGAGCTCTAGAATTGTCAGAATGTTCGCAATTCAATGGTATCGCTTAACATCTGATCTGAAGGTGGAAAAAAGGAGTTAATTTCAGGTAAAGGGCAGGTTATTATTATTTTTTTTAATTTTTTTTTCCTTTCATATGTTTCCTGTTTTTGAATAAAGCTTGATTTTATGTTTCTAAGTGCTCATTCATGTTACTATTAATGTCCTGTTTTCCGAAATGTCCTTTTGATGTCCTCTGCCCTCTTCAATTTTTGGGGATGGTTAATTGTGAGAATTCAACAACCCACCACCCCCCAAAAGTAAATAAGTTGTGGAGGTGGGTTTTGGCTCTTTGCCACTGGTGTAAACAGCCAAGAACGCTTGGTTACTACCTTTCCATTATATGCTAATTTCTGACAAAGTAGATAATTGTTATTTGAGTTTTTGTCTCAAGTGAAGCTTGTAAAAAATCTTTCAATTATTCTTTTTAGCTCTATAAAGTTTCTTCTTATTTATAACTATCTTTATTAAAACAACTAAAGAACAACGAGAGTTTCTGCAATAGGTACTGCAAATTCAAGGAGCTGATTCAGTGAGGCCCAAAGTTGAACTTCAGTAAGAGCCAGTTCATTTTGTTGAACAAAATTTTAGATCACTAGAGAATTTCTATGTAACATCCATTATCATGTGCCACTCAATAGTAAAATGGAGACCATTGCCTTCCTCTGCTGGAGAAAATGAAAAGAAAATCACGGTTAGAAAAGCTAAGGTTAAAGATGACCACATCTGTCATAATCGTATTCCCTTCTTCTCCTCTCCCTCCCTGGGAAGAAAAGTTTAACAAATGGGAAATTAGATAATTTTTTTATATTTATTTATTATTTACTTTTTTTTTGCATATTTTCATGGAGAAATGTGGTTAAGGGATTCAGGCAAAGTAACCCATTTCAGGAATGGTTGTAGGATATCATACATGTGCATGAAATTATGCTTTTACTTTCTGAGGCAGGAGTATTAAATTAAGAGGCATATGTCGTGCCATTTGAAATAGTTAACTTTTATCTGTTTTGGTTTTCGAAGTTGGATTCTTATAAAAAGAAAAGAAGACCCAATGATAGTTCAAAGGTTCAGTTGTAATATACTAGAGGGCTCAAACTTTAGTTGGCCAACCCAATGTTTTCTAACGAAAAATACACAATGCAACATAATGAACTGCAGAAGTTTCATAGAAAAGGATGGCCTTTATAAGATTTACATGTTACAAGGGCACATGAACAAAAAGTTTTTATATGTACGTATTTCTGGATCTTACTTATATTTTACAAAGTACATTTGGTGAAAATGATGCAAATTAATATTACAGGAGAGGTTTCGATAAGTAAGGAATTTTGAGAACTGGTATAGAACTGAACAGAATGAAAACAATGGTATACTGTTGATATGGCCTGCAAATACTATGACTTACTGATATCATCAAGTTAATATCTCTGAGGTAAGGTTTGAAGAGGAAAAAGTGCTTTGCTCTGAAATCAACAAGGCAACATTAATGTTTTAGCTTGAAGAGCAACAGTCCAGGTCAGCATGAGAAGAAGTCAACTTCTATGACACAAAATTGGTGTCGCTTAAAAAAAATAATGTATATGTACAATGGTTGCTTGCTTGATAGGATATTGAGAAAGACTAGGGATGAGATACATATTGGTGAATCTTTGAAGTGGAACCATTCATGCAAAGGTCTAGGCAGAGAAAAGAAATGTAGTTGGATGATTTGGCCATGTGTAAGAAAAGCTGATAATTGCACTACTTGACAGTTGAGACTTGAAAGGATTTGATTTGTATGTTTCTTTTTTTTTTTTGAATGATTTATATGTTTCTTGGTTTGACTCGAGTTTTCATTTCTTGACGGACTGTTAGAACTTTGGCTTTAATAAAAATTACTACCCTAAACTATTGACCTTTTTTCAATTGTCCTTTCAATTTTTGTAATCAATTGAATCAAACTTTTAATTTTTTCTACTTACGTTCAATTGGACATGCCACGCCATAAATTGATGACATGGTCCGCTGACTAGGTCAAACAATACTTATGTGTAATTAGAAAATTTTATTTTAAATGATTTTTTCACATTTATAAAACGTCCGAGGGTAAAAACGTCAAAATTTATTGGCCTAAATCTCACTTTCCAGTTTCCATTCAAATATACTCATTATGGACAGCTCGGTTGCAAGCTAAAATAATGGCTAGTTCATCCAAGTCTAATCTCTATAACATGCTCCAACAAGTTTTGTGAGTTTTATGGAATTTAACATGGAGAAATTCCAGAAAATTGATGTGAAATTGGAGAAAGAATGAAAAAGAACTTTCATAAAGAATGAGAAAATGAAGAAAATGATGAGGATCTCAAGTATTTGAAGCCTTTTTTTTTGGTCTAAATGAAGCTTGTTTTCCCTATTGCGTACCTATAATGAAGGCAGTGGTGCTGCAAGTTGGAACAAGGAATTACTCAGAATTCAGGAGCAAAGGAAGGTAGCCATAGGAGCCATGTATCTTCATGGATCTCCAAAGTTTTGGTACGAGTTTTATGTATTTCACAAAGGGGAGATCTCATGGCTCGACTTTGCAAGCAATTTCACATCAGATTTCCTAAGTTGTCTGTGAAGATGTGTTTGAGTAACTCTTGTTGCTTAAACAAACAAGTTGCCTAAATAGTTACTATGATGAACTTGAGAAGCACAGGGGCTGGCCCTTTGCAAATTCCACAGATCAGTGAAGTGTTCTGTGTGTCCAATTTCACTAATACTAACAAAATGGTGAAGCTACTTGAGCTTACTACCTTGATTCAAGCATCCAAGCTAACTATTATAAGAATCCTGTATCTAAGTGATGTCATTATGCACCAAGCATCCTCTCCTTTATTGGCCACTAATTCCTTTCAAAGAGACCAACCAAACACTGCTAAAATCAAATCAAACCCACTGCTCGAATACCCCAAAACCAACCCCAATCCTTCATATGAAACTCTGAAGGAAAACATTGCAGCCCGAAGATATGAGAGGAAATCCAATGGTCTTTACAACTATTGTGATGAAAGGTATTCCATTGGGCATCAATTTATGAAGCCTAGAGCTTTGTATGAAGGTAAGGAAGACTCGAGAACAAGGAGAGGGTGATGCAGCTCCCACTTTTTATGAGGAACCAGCTGTTGCAAGCAAGAAAGTGACGAAGTCTTAAAATTGGCTGCTGCCCATATCTTGCAAGACAGCAAGGGCAACGAATTGTTAACCATGGCAGCATAGCTGGCCTTGTGGGGAAGCAAAACTTCACCATGCTAGTGGATGAGGGAAGAACACTTGGTTAACTAAGTATCAAGACATCCAAACTACTTGATTGCAAAATGCAGAAAATTGAAAAAATTAAAGTTGACCCGGACCAATGGGGATCAAGTTATGAGTTCCTCATGTTGTCCAGATTTCAGTTGACAGATTTGAGAAAGAAACTTCAGCACTAGCACGTGGATTATTCCTTGGGAGATTTGGAATGCAATATTGGGGCATCAGTTGATTAAAACATTTGGGGCCTGTGCTATTTGACTTCAACAGCTTGACCCTAGAGTTCTATCAATGAGATGAGGTGGTAAGTTTACAAGGGGAGAATATGAAATGCCAACCCAACACAACAGCATGGCCTTCTCTTCACCATTTGGCCATTGCTTGGCCCTTTTACAGTTCACAACTTATCAGAACCTATTGTTAGAAGATAGTAGCCAGGAACATGTTTCTTGTATTAAGGAAAATGTTTCTTGTATTAAGGAAAACAAGTTTCCTTGTTTTCCTCCTTTTTAATTTTTTAATTCCTAGACCTCTTGTATAAATATAGCAATTCACATCTTGGAAATATAAGAGAGATTACATTCTTACATGGTATCAGAGCTCTGATCCTTTATCAGGCGACTTTTTCTGGCAACTTTTTCCGGCGACTGTTCCGGCGACTTTTTCGTCGACTTTTTCCAGCGCGTCTTTTATCTCTCCTCATTCCATCTGCAGTGTCTGACTTTTCCGGCGAATTTTTCCGGCGACCTTTCCAGCGACTTTTTCCAGCATAGTTTTTATCTCTCCTCCTTCCACCTACAGTGGTTGTTTTGAGTGAAACTCAGGTTTGGTCTAATCCACCTACAGTGGTTGTTTTGTTTTATCTCTCCTCTATCTTTGCGCTTGTTAATTATCCTTGTTGTTATTCCCTTGGATAATTCTTGTTGCTCCATCTCCTGTACTGCTAATTAAAGTGGTTTTATTGTGTAGTACAATTAATTGTTCTCCCTTTGGTTTCTAGAATTACTCTCTGCTAATTTTTTGAGCCTTTATAATATCCTTGTTGATATTTCCTTGGATATTTTTGTTGCTCCTACTATCTCATCATGGCAGAATCTAGTTCCATTAATAGTGCTGGTACTATTTCTCATTTCGCACAATCAGGTATACACTCTTGTGCTTTTAATGTCTCATCCACTTACCCTAGTTGGATTATAGACACAGGTGCCTCTGCGCATATGACTGGGTCCTCCAATCTCTTTACTTCATACACGCCCCACTCTAGAAAGGACAAGGTTAGAGTAGCCAATGACTCCCTGTCTTCTATTTCCGAGAGTGGCTTTGTCGTTTGTACCCCTTCATTAACATTATCATTTGTTCTCCATATCCCTTCATTTACTGCAAATTTACTATCTGCCCAACATCTTTGTGAATCCCTACACTGTTCAGTAATCTTTTTTGGAAATCATTGTGTTTTTCAGGACTTGGTGACAGGGCAAAGGATTGGCAGTGGTAGTGCAGTTAACGGTCTCTATTATTTAGATGTTCCCTCGTCTAACATGCCCTCTACTCAGGTTCAGGCTCTTCATTCTACTTCTCACCCATGCCTGACCTCTCTCTATCAATGGCATCGACGTTTGGGACATCCTTCCTTTTCAGTATTGGAGTCTTTATTTCCATCTTTAGTTAAGCATTGTAACAGAACTCAGTTTTTGTGTGAACCATGTGAATTAGGTAAACACAAACGTTCTACTTATTCTGCTACTAACAATCGACATTCTGAACCTTTTGCCATTATCCATACTGATGTGTGGGGACCCTCTCGAGTTGTCTCCCGTTCTGGTCATAGATGGTTTGTTAGCTTTATTGATTGTCATTCTCGTGTCACTTGGATTTACCTTCTGCGGACCAAAAATGAGGTATTTGCTTGTTTTCAAGACTTTCATAAAATGATTCAAACCCAATTCGACGCTAAGGTCAGAATTCTCCATAGTGATAATGGTCGTGAATATAGTAATAATAATGTTTTTGCATCTTATCTCTCTCAGCATGGCATTATTCTTCAAACCTCCTGTGTCTCAACCCCAGAACAAAATGGAGTAGCAGAAAGAAAAAATCGACACTTGCTAGAGGTAGCCCGCACTCTTATGTTCACTATGTTAACCCCTAAATTTCTTTGGGGAGATGCGGTTCTGACTGCTGCATTTCTTATAAACCGCCTTCCTTCTAGAAATCTTGGGAACAAGAGTCCCATCTCTTTTCTCCAACACACGACCAGTCCTTCTCCTTCACCTCGAGTTTTTGGTTGCGTGTGCTTTGTTCATGATAAATCTCCCACTCGGGGAAAATTAGATCCCAAGGCTATTAGGTGTGTTTTCATTGGTTATTCTCCAACCCAAAAAGGTTATTAATGTTATCATCCTTCTTCTAACAAAGTCTTTGTCACTCGGGATGTCACTTTTTGGGAATTGGAACCTTTTTATTCTTTTTCACCTTCTCCTCAGGGGGAGAACGTTATTAATGAGAATGTTATTAATGAGGAGAAGCTTCCTGAGGCTAGTATCACAAGTTCTATTTTTCCTGTTCCCGTTGTTTCTGATAATTCTACACAGGGGGAGTTACAGTGTACTAAACAGAATGGGTCTGAGCTTGAGTTGAGGACCTATGCACGAAAAAGCAAGAATAAGGTTACCGTTTCTGCACCACTACATCAACTTTGTTCCGGACCAATTTTTGATAATGATAATGGTGAGAATCTTAATCCTACTTGTTCTTCTAAAGATACTGACATTCCTACTTATTCTTCTAAAGATACTGAAATCCCTACTTGTTCTTCTGATGATACTGACATTCCTATTGCTCTTACAAAAGGGGTAGAGCTTGTATTCAACA
The DNA here is from genome assembly GCA_034770075.1 of Aralia elata. Lineage (NCBI taxonomy): Eukaryota > Viridiplantae > Streptophyta > Magnoliopsida > Apiales > Araliaceae > Aralia > Aralia elata. The sequence goes on along the minus strand of JAVJAP010000097.1, from coordinate 1,158,101 downwards.
TCCTATTTCTAATTTTCTAGCCTATAGCAAATTATCTGCATCATATCACTCCTTTGTTTCTTACTTGTCTTCAATATATGTTCCTCAGGGGTGGAGAGAAGCATTTAGTGATAAGAATTGGAAACAAGCTATGATCGAGGAGATGAATGCCTTAAAAAAGAATGATACATGGGAACTAGTCACTTCCTTACAGAAAAAAGGTAGTTGGATGCAAGTGGGTATATACAGTCAAACAGAATTCTGATGGAACGGTTGAGAGACTCAAAGCCAGACTAGTTGCAAAAGGATACACTCAAACTCATGGGATTGATTACCAGGAGACATTTGCTCCTGTAGCAAAGATGAACTCTGTTCGTACCATAATCTCATGTGCAGCAAACTTCGGCTGGGATCTTCAACAATTAGACGTAAAAAATGCATTCCTTCACGGTAACTTGGAGGAGGAAGTGTACAGGACATACCTCCTGGTTTTGCTTCATCTGTTACTATGGGTAAGGTTTGTAAGCTACGAAAGGCTTTGTATGGTCTGAAGCAATCTCCTAGAGCTTGGTTTGGTAGACTCCACAGAGCAATGATAAGGTTTGGGTATAAGCAGAGTCGAGCAGATCATACTCTTTTTGTCAAACAGATAAAGGGTAAGATTACCATTCTTATTGTTTATGTTGACGACATTGTGGTGACAGGGGATAATAAAGAAGAGATAGTTAATCTCAAAGCGAGACTGACCAGAGAATTTGAGATTAAAGATCTTGGTCCTTTGAAATATTTTCTTGGTATTGAAGTTGCAAGATCTTCCAGTGGCATCTTTCTATTTCAAAGGAAGTATGTCCTTGATCTGCTAACTGAAACTGACATGTTAGGATGTAAGCCTGCTGATTCTCCTATTGAAGTTAATCATCATCTAGTAGGAGGCACAGGACCTACAGTTGATAGAGAAAGATATCAACGTTTGGTGGGACGGTTGATATACCTCTCTCATACGAGACCCGATATATCTTATGCTGTGGGAATAGTGAGTCAGTATATGCATGACCCTCGACATTGCCACATGGAAACTGTTTATAGAATTCTGAGGTATCTTAAGTCTTCTCCTGGAAAAGGATTATTATTTGCACCACATGGTTATATGAAAGTTGAAGCTTTTTCCGACTCAGATTGGGCTGGTTTTATAGAGGATCGTCGGTCTACAACGGGTTACTGTTCATTTGTTGGAGGTAATCTTGTTACTTGGCATAGTAAGAAACAGTCTGTGGTGGCAAGATCTAGTGCTGAGGCTGAATATCGAGCTATCGCCTTGGGTATATGTGAATTAATGTGGCTTCGAACCCTGCTAGAAGATTTGGGTGTTACAACTAAAAGGCCTATGCAGTTATTTTGTGATAATAAGGCAGCCATTAGTATTGCAAACGACCCAGTGCAACACGATAGAACGAAGCACATTGAGATTGACAGACACTTCATCAAAGAAAAGTTAACCAGTGGTCTTATTTGCTTACCCTTTGTAAACTCAGAACACCAACTTGCTGATATTTTGACAAAGGGTCTTAGTAGTAAGATGTTTCATCCTTTGTGTTTCAAGTTGGGTATGCGAGACATCTACACACCAACTTGAGGGGGAGTGTTAGAAGATAGTGGCCAGGAACATGTTTCTTGTATTAAGGAAAATGTTTCTTGTATTAAGGAAAACAAGTTACCTTGTTTTCCTCCTTTTTCATTTTTTAATTCTTAGACCTCTTGTATAAATATAGCAATTCAAATATTGGAAATATAAGAGAGATTACATTCTTACACCTATTAAGAAGGTAACGGCCAAAAGCGGGGAAGGAAGACATTTGCAATTCATGCGAAAATCATGAGGATGAAACTAGGGAAGGACTCTTACCCCCCCACCCCCCACCACCCACCACCCCACAACCACCACAAAGCCCCCACAATCTATGATGAAGACGTAGCCTATGGTGAGAGACATGATGGGAAGCAAGGTCATCTATTTCACTCAAGTGCAACATGTGAAGGAAGAGTTCATCAGCCTAGGAATTGTCCACCCCAATGAGGTTGCCGGAGGAGATCAAGAGCCGTGAGGAGCATACTAGTATACAAGACCTTATCATGAAAATTGGACAATGAGGTTGCCGGAGGAGATCAAGAGCCGTGAGGAGCATACTAGCATACAAGACCTTATCATGAAAATGACAATGATATAAACAGAGCCAAATGAATTTGCAATGGGCAATGGAATATGGATTGTAGATATGTTTGCCACATGGTAGTTCTAAATTCTTGGTATTGGTTTTTCAGTTGGAGGGGTGGTACAAAGGAAGGAAAACTTAGCTACAATGTTGTTGAGGGAGTTGCAGCGCAGAAGAGTCCTAGAAAGCTAATTCCTGTTGACATGGATCTTGTTTAGGAGAAGGCAATGTAAAACCAAGGACCATTAGGAAAACCAAGTAAAAGTTTAGGGACCTCTTTGTTAGTTAGGAGGCTTTTAGAAGTTGTATTCACATGGTTAGTACTATTTTCTTTGTCCCCAAGTTTAGGTGCATATTGCAGCACTTCATAATATTGCTGGTGATGTTTTTATTCCTAATGTTGGATATGTATATTGCTACAAAGACATGGAAGTGGGATGACCTCCACCATTGAAGTCTTATAAGCAAACTCTAAGGACAAAGTTTGTTTTGTAGGAGGATGGAATGTTGTGCCCCAGAATTTTATTAGAATTTCTAATTTGTTGTTATTTAATTATGTAATTTATATTAGAAGTTGAAATAGTCGAAGTTTTTATAGAGTAGTGGTTGTAGTGGTTTCCTAAACTTAGGGGGTGGAGCAGTGGGCATATCTTAGTTGGTAGGAAATTTGGTGTAGCGGGTTTTTTACTATACTGACTAAAATTAATTCTCTTGAAATGATGATTAGGTATTTTATAATTCATTTTTTAAAACAAAGCTGAGACTTTATGAATGGAGGTTTGATTCCACTCGAAGTGAATCATTGGAGGTATTCCACTCCCCTCGAAGTGGGCTTTCTCTCTTAATTCTATTTTTATTTTCTTTTTTGAAAATGGGCACACACCACGTATTGGGTACTATATCAAGATACGAGAACTAGATGCCTTATGCATTCTACCAGTGGTAGCGTTCCTCTACCCGATTTTGTTCCACATACCCAGGCGATCAACATTCATGGTAACCATGTAGCATACTCCAAAGGTTGATACTTCGAGTACTTAAATTAAAGCTGAAAAGTTGCAAGAGTTCTTATATTACAAATTTTTGCTTGTAGTTTTTGTTGCTCAGTTCAACATTATTAAATACTCAGAAATTCATTCATTTGTTCAACATAGGGTGTGTGACCTATATTTGATCCTACTTGCACCCTTTGTTTTGTATGTATGAGGGTTATTAATGTTTGTTGCTTGACCATGCAGGAAATTGATAAAGGGTAGTTTGTAAAACGTACTACTAACAGATCTCACAGTTGTTAGATAGGAGGTGGAAAGTTCTTTGCCCTCTTAACAGCTTGTTTTCTTTTGTCAGGTGCCACTAAACCTGTTTACGCTCCAGAGCCATTTGATGTTGGTAGAATTTTGCAAGCTGATGTAATATCAGATGGCCAGACATTAACATTGACAACTACTGGTCCTGTTGATCCGGGTTGGTCTACATCCTGGTCCTCCTGAATTTCTGACATAATTTTTGTGATTCAAATAAAAAACTTTTGCCATGTTTATATCCTTGTATATTAAAGATAATCTAGTAAATAATATTACTGTTATTCTGTTACAATGCCTGTATATGTACCAGATTTTAAAATATATTGGACTTATACAGTTACCTTGAACAGCTGCAGGACTAGGAAATTATGTGGAAGCATTGGTGCTTAGGCATGATACCGAGTTCAATGTAAGCTACACTAAACATGAACAATGTGTATTTGTTAGTTGAAACACATTGAATCCAGTGGCTATGATGAAATTGATATTAACTCCTAACATAGAAGTCATTTAAGTGATTTAAAAAAGTGGAGTTAATATTTGTATTCTTTATCTTATATGCTACTGGTCTCTTTTCCAAAAAAAATAAATTAGTTTCTATTGTTGAAGTGATGACATGGAGATCTAGCAACTCTTATGTTGGCTTTTGAGTTTTTCTTTTCCCCATATTTGCCGAGTGCTGTCAAGTTTGCAAATAGTTTATGTCAAGAACGATTAATATATATATATATATATAAAACTTATTTTTTCTTTAGGTCGTTTATTATGCTATTCATACATTGACAGTTAGATTTAGTGTATTGTAGGAGCTGATTACTTAATAATTTTCTTTTCCAAAGTTATAGCAGGTTAGATAACAGTTTTTATTAGGTGGAGACTCTAAAACGCAAATTTCCTTGGTTTAACTATGAAAGAACTGCACCTTATTTTGAATAAGAATACACGCCAAGCATTTTCCATAGGGGAGGACTTGACTCTGTATCTATGTTCATTTGAGTGCTCTGGTGTCATTTTATGCAGAAGTAGGTCTTATCATGTTGGAGAAATTATTCTCCGTGTTTAAGTTCATGTACTTCCATTTCTTCAAGGCCGAATGAGAGACTGGTAGACTAAACCCCCAGACTCAGATTAGAGCTTGAATTCATCCTTCTTAACTACAGAACTACAGGTCCCATCTTATAGACCGGAACTCACAACTAGAACTCAAAGGCGAACTCTTCGCTTGGCTCGCTTACTTTGTGAACCACCTTTATATTTGAGTTGAAGATCGAGTTGTACAGTGAGAAATCATTCATATTCAAAGGGTAAGAGTGTAATGTTATTAGGTCTTGGATTGTTTGAATATGGAAAGAGGACATGGTTTTCAGATATGCACATAAGTAAAGGAGGTTAACCAAAAAGGGACACAAGAATACGTAGGATATACAAAAATTTACCCTACTATTACCATTACATCATTAGTATGATTTTTGCAAATAATTAGAAACTATATATGCAGAGTTAGTTGTTCAAGAATTATTAACTTACTGGCAGTGAAGAAACTACATGTTTGGGACTGGGGTCAATTGATCCCACTGATAGTTTATTTGTTTTTATTTTTTATAATTATATATGCCAAATTTGCAAACGTTGAGTGTAATATATGACACTGAACTCACTGAAATTTGTAAGTTATCTAACATTGACCCCACTGATTACAATTTCTGGCTTCGTCACTGCTTCTTGGTGTTAACAATTAGCTTAATGGTGAATCAAACTATTCCCTAGCTATATAATTAAGTACAGGTAGCATGTCTGCATCTAGAATCATTGTTTTTCCTTATTATATGTATATTCATGCCTTGCAGGTAGTTGTTGTCCAGATGAATGGGTTAGATCATCCATCAGAGTCTATCCATATACTTCATGTGGGAAAGATGAGAATTAAGCTTTGTAAAGGAAAGACAACAGTGGCTAAAGAATACTATTCCACTTCAATGCAGGTATTAAAGTATAATGCCTTCATACACACCTCCTCTTCCTTGTCCCTATGTTTTGTTTCTGTGGTAAACAGGGACGGACCCAAGGGGGTCGTCTAGTAGGGGTCACCGCCCCTAGTTTTTTTTTTTTTTTGGTCTATGTACATATGTCTCTGAGTCCCCACTAGATTTATATATTATTCAATATCCCGTAGGTTTTTACCCACATGAGGATGAATTTGGCCATTTTATGTAGTCTTCGTCCCCACTTTATTTACAATCTTTTCATAGTTTTTTGTCACCGTGGTTGGCATAAAATATTGTTTATATAATTATCACTATATTATTTTAAATTTATATTAATATTGTTGAAGGTAAAGTTTGGAAAGAGAACAATTCCTTCTGTCGTGTATCCTCGATTAATGCAAGATCAGAATTTTTTTTTTATTATATATAATATACCTAAGTCCCCACTAGGTACAAATCGTGAGTCCATCCATGGTGGTAATTCTAATTAAAATATGGCCGAGGTAATAGAGAAGCTAGAACATGTTCAAAGACAATCTCTCTGACATTGTTTTCTCAACCTTTTAGTTATGTGGCGTTAGAGGTGGTGGGAATGCCGCAGCTCAGGCTTTGTTTTGGCAAGTGAAGACAGGTATTTCCTTCGTATTGGCATTTGAATCGGAGAGAGAAAGAAATGCAGCCATTATGCTGGCCAGAAGGTTTGCATACGACTGTAATGTAAGTTTCTCACTTCCAACTTCTTGACACGAAAAAAAAAATGTATAGTGCAGCGTTTTCCTTACACCTTATGCTGGTGGTACTACTAATAACTTGGGGGAGCGAGCTTAAACCCGTGACCAAATGGTTACTAGGGTTTGGTATTCACCCATCATGCTATCTTGTTTGTCAATTTTGTTTGGGTACTGCTAAATCCCCTCCAAAGCCATAGGATGGGCACCCCTCCCCCTGCCCCTCCCCCCTTCCTAATACTATATCCAACCCCCAAGCATTTTCAAAGGTTCCTCTGAGCTACCCATGTGTCATTTGAACTTTAACGTCTTGCATATTTGCTTGAGATTTCAGATTGTGCTTGCTGGCCCGGAGGACAGAGCTGCTCCAGCAACTTAAGGTGCATGCTTGGCTCTTCATCCCAGTGTAATTATATGGATTATATCGTGCATCTTGTATCAATATGTTGTAATAGTTGAGTATGGCTCCTTATGTTGTTTTCCTTTCTGTTCTTGCCTCATTTGTTTAACTTCAAGGCATCCTTTTACTTGCCTCTTATCTGATTGTAACAAGTTTTGACATGTACTTGTATCTAAATTAGTGTCTGGCGATAAGAAAGACGCCCATATTAGGGTGTAGGGAAATGGGGATTGATAATTGTTCCATCATTCAAGTTTTGCATTTTCTAAAATTTTTGTCAATGATAAAGCCATATTAGGGTGTGGGGGAGTCGCCCATATTAGGGTGTAGGGAAATGGGGATTGATAATTGTTCCATCATTCAAGTTTTGCATTTTCTAAAATTTTTGTCAATGATAAAGCCATATTAGGGTGTGGGGGAGTCGGGATTGATGATTGTTCCATCATTCAAGTTTTGCATTTTCTAATTTTTTTTCAATGATAAATGGTTTTGTATTATTTCCTTTAGGAAACTTTTAACATAAAATTTAAATGGGTTGAACTAATAGAGTGATACATTTAACTTTTAAGTTTGGAAAATGATATAATTGTGAATGTGTATATCGATTTTTTATTGTCAATTACGTGGATAAATATTGACGATAACTGTTTTGGGAAGATGTGTAATAAGTGGGGTTTTCTTATAAAACGACACAAATTTGTAGCAATACATATTAGAACTATTTAAGTTTTAACATGATTAATCTCGTTTAGTTTTGTTTGTCTTAACATTTTCATTCTTAACTTCTGTTTATACCTCTGATTTTAAGAAGTTTCAGATTCTGATTTTGATTCTTTTATAGTTGTTAACTTATGTTTGTTAAATTGCTTCTCCAAAAATTGTGAACGATTGTTTAGCAAATAAGCTGATAAGTTCATAAATCTTATATTATATATTTATTATTTATAAATATATATTAGTATAATTATTTATTGATATATATTATGTTTATTTGTTAATATATACATATTAATGTATATTAAAATATAATATATATTAATAAAGTAGTGCAAGTATATATACAAATATATAAATGTTAAATATATATATTTTAATATATATATATATATATATATAGGTATATATGTACATAGTCATGTATATTATATGGGAAAAATATATATACACAGTTGTGTAGTATACAGTCGGTTATAGCGACGGTTTTTTGGGTTATATAGTAACAGTTTACCCGTCACTATAGATATTATGGGCTATAGCGATGGATGAACCGTCGCTATAACCCAAAAAAATTGTCGTTATAGCTGACTGTGTACTACACAGCTGCGTACCTACATATAGCTCATATTATATACATATATTTAAACTACATTATATATATATATATATATATATATATATATTAAAAATATAAGTAATATATAATTTTAATAAATATATAACTATTACAATATTATATAATATATTTATTATAATATTTTCTTAACGTATATAAAAATATAATATAATATTATTAAATTAATATAAATATTTATATATAAATTATATTATATGTAATATATATATATATATACACACACACACACACTAATATACATACAAACATATATACATATTATATTATATAACATGTCTATATCGTGTAGTTTAAATTATGTATATATGTTTGTATGTGTGTGTGTGTGTATATATATATACACACACTCTCTCTCTCTCTCTCTCTCTCTCTCTCTTTGTCCAAGTTTATTTACTCTAATTTTTTTTTGTCCAAATCTATTTGTCCTCTTTTCTTTTTAATGCTATTTTTGACATTAGTTTTTTAATAATACCCTCATTTAACTCTAAAAAAAATTCATTGAAAGAGCTCTTTTAGGCAGATATGAAAATTGGACATGAAAATTAGACCTTAGTGTATTTAAATTTCACCTATTTATATTTTTACCCACCATTGGGGGTCAAAATACAAATAAGTGAAATTCAAATACATTAATGTCTAATTTTCATGTCCACAAAGTTTTTGTCATTAAAACACCATGACATACATTGAAAAAAAGTAGCACTATTAACTTTGACATCTCTCTCTCTCTCTATTTTATTGTTTCAAGAAAGAGTTGGGAGATTAAATATAAAAAAAAAGATGATAATAAAATAATTAAGATGGGTAATTTGGAGAGCAAATTTTTTTAATAGGTGTGTATTTTCAAACTATGACAAGTAAAGTTAGACGAAGGGAGTATATAATATAGTATATGATATATATTATATATAATATACTCCCTCCGTCCCAGGATAAAAGTCCTGGTTGACTTTTTGCGCATATTAAGAAAGAGGATAACATGATAAAATTGTCCATATTTAAATTCTCATTTAATTGCATAATTTTTTGCACATGACTAGTGATACTCCATAAATATGAATAGGGAATAAAAATATGACAATTAATACTAAGGGTATTATGGACAAATTATTGTAAAAAATAGATTATTTAAGGTAAGTAGACATTTAACTCGGGACTACCTAAAATAGTAATAAGGACTTTTATCCTGGGACGAAAGGAGTAATATATAATATATATTATATGAGTGGGGCTTTTTAGTCCAACCAAATCTAAATTCTTGTGGTATTGTAATATTAAAGACGGTTGTGTAATTTTTGCAATTGAAATTAAGGATATTTTGATAAATTTTTTATTTTATTTTATTAAGAGGTGAGAAGTTGATTTGAGAAGCACCTCAAGAGGTGATTCTAATTTTCAATTTTTTTATACATTAAGGTACTTATACTCTCAAAAGTTGAAATAAACACAACTTATATGTCGACGCCGATTTTTTCGCCTCTTCGCGATATTTGTCCTTTTCCGATTTTAGCCTTTGTTATTAGATGATGTTTGGAAAAGGTCGGCATGGAGGTCGACGGGGTTTTGAAAGATCGTTTTTTATGATGAGCCAATTAACCAGAGTCGCCAGTTGGTATATTTGAAATGGATGTACTAACTCATCCGAGTTTTCGTTTTTTTTATAAATCGATGGCTCATATGTGACTCCGAATTAATTGGTCTGCGAACCGAGATTCATAGAGTTCGGGGGCTTGCTTAAGCGAGGGGAAGGTGTGAGGCACCCCCCGACTTCCGTGAAACACGGTTACCGCAATCTTGATACTTTCCTATCCTTTGATTCATAAAATGTGTATACGTGCGTGTGTGTGTGTGTGTGTGCTTATGTGAATGTTGTAGTGAGTTTTTCCATGAGAGATGAAACATTTGGCCTTTTATTGAGTAATCGTGTTTTATTTTGGGAATGTTTTAGAACGTCGTTTTCGTTAGTACGAGAGAGCTCCTTTATTCATGCGAAAGGTTTGATTTTACTTGTCAAAAACTATGAGATCTTTATTAGGCGTTGTTTTGGCAAAACAAGAATCCTTTAAACCTTCGTCAAAATAGGAATCGAAATCTATACATTGCTTTCATAAATGATGGGCAATTTTTAGGATATCTTTAACCCTATGCACAAAGGTTTAATAAAACGTTTCATTCATTCATAAAAGCCATTTTTTTGGTGATGTTTGAAAATGATTTCCTTTGGCCTTCTCGTTTAATAGGAATCGACATTTATTAACACTTCCAACTTTTTGGCCTCGTGATTCTAATAACCTAGTTTGCTTGATTTTAATAAAAAAAACCTTCATCGTTTAATCTTGAAATCATTTTTTCGTGTCACAAAATCCAATCAAGCATAAACACGCGTCGGGGCTATTCATGGGCATGTAAGCCATCAAAATATCCCCGAACGCCAACAATCACATATTCCACTACTACGGGGCCTTAAAACCGATTCTCGCCTTAGCGTCGTTTTAAGGCCCGACGATTACATGTTACAAAAACGAGCACCTTGAATCTATTACATACGTCAAAACGTCCATCATCGGATTTGGACCACGGGGTCGCGTTCCTAGGCTCACACCCGATATTGCTACATACCCACAAAATAAATACTACAAAACTAACCAACACGGATTTGCCTAATACACCATGATATCCGAAAATGATAATCTAAATAGATTACACCCAATAAATCACCCTAAACAAGCTAGAACTTTCACCAATTGGATATCCTCGGGTTATTAGGAAGAATTTTGTTCCGATGGAACCCTCACTAATAATCCCTAATCCATGATTGTTCAACAATATACATGAAAATTACATTTAACTTAACCAAATCATATGATATAAATTGCTATAACAAAGGGAATTTTCACCTTGCAAATGATCTCAAATGGATGTAAACTTGTGTACTTGAATAGGATAAGAAATATATTTGATACAATCAAAATCAAAAGAGTATAAATCCTCTCTTTTTTCTCTCTTTTCTTCCTATTTTGTTGCAAAATCTAGCTATTTTTTCTCTCAATTTTCGTGCTTTGCTGCTGCTGAATTCTCTCTTCCTTCAAATCTGCTGAACTTTTTGTATGCTGAAGCGGAAATGAGCTGAAATAGGCTGGCCAAAGCCAGTCGCAGATTGATCTGCGGCTGGCTGGCCGCCTGCCTTCCACTCACCTGGTTTCGAGTTCCGTATTTCGAGATCCGTGTTTTCAAAAGGCGCACTTATTGGCCGCAGATCAATCCGCGGCTGGACGGTTTGACTTTCTCGATTTTTGTGCCACGCCTCGATTTTCGTGCCGTGACGTCGGTTTTCGCTGACAGGCTTGTATTCTGCAGTCCAGGAATTTTCGGGAGACGTGTGCCACCTTATTCGGGAATGCCCGTTTCGGATGGCCTTATTGTCACGTCAGCTTTGGTCGCCAATTATTGCGGTGGTGTTGGACGTTCGCACTTGTGCCCATTCCTTCGCTCCCGCAAGCCGGTTCAATTGACGATTTTGCCCTCCTGTTATGGTTAGTATAGGGAACACAAAAATTGGGTGTCTACATTATATAACTTTTCAAAAGTTAAAAGCTAGAAGTTGTCAAGAAAAAGCTGAAACAAACAGGGCTTCAATGTGATATCGACATGTTGAGATAATTGAGATGTAGCAATGAGCAGCTAAAATTTATTTATAGTTCGAGTATTAATTAAACGATTTGTTTTGTAGCCTTTATGGCTTTGTTTATTACCCCCTTTGGGCGACTTTTCTTGTCCTAATATTTTTTTTAGTTTGTCTAAATTTATTTGTTCTTTTACTATTTTAATATTATTTTTAGTCTTATTTTTCTAATATTACTCTGGTTTAAATTTATAAAAAAAATTTAATTAAAAATAACATGACATACATTAGAAAAAGTAGCACTATTAACTTTGATATTGGAAATACAGCAACATTTATTTTCATCTCCTTTGTCATTTCCTCCTCTATAATTTTATTATTCCAAGAAAGAGAAAAAAAGAGTTAGGAGATTAATTAAATTTATAACCGGTGCAAAACACTAGTAAGTTGGGTTTAAAATATGACATTTTTTGAACGTCAATATTTATAATTGTAATATTTATTTAATTTCAATTGAAGTCATTATAATATGTCATTTTTAATTCACTAATTAAGAGTTTGCTTGAGATCACTTAAAAAATTTGATGAGTGATTTTGATTACTCCTTTTGCTTATTAGTTCTTTAAAAAGTAGTTTGGGTAACAATTCGAATTTTTGGATAATATTAAAATAAAGATTTAATAAAATAAATTCTTATTTTGACAGTATATTATATTGCATGATATGGGTGATTACGTGCAATGTAATATGCGGGTGTATGTGATATGGTAAATATAATAATTTATATTTACTATATTTAATAAATTGTTAGAAACAATTTATAGCAGAAAAAGATATAATTTTGTATGTGTATTAAAGTAATTTATGAAAATAATTTATTTTAATAGAATAAATTATTTTAATATAATAAATTTATTTATTAAATAAATTATTTTTATTTAATAAATAGCTTTCATTTTTATGAAAAAGATTTATGGATATTTTATCAAGGTGTTTAAAGTATATTATGTATTAGAAATATATGGGTTATATATGAAAGTAGTATGCACACAAGCCAATCATATTTGATATGATGTAGCATATACTTTGTAATCTTATTCATTTATTAATAAAAGAATTGATTTTCTTAAAAAGGCATTTTACATTATCTACATAGTGCTGTTATATTAAATGTGATAAACCCATAGTTTTGAGCAATTCTTTTAGAATCATGATGTTGATCATGCTAATGAGATCTAAATTCTAGATAGCTCACAAACTAAAATCATTCCTAATCGTTGAATTACTAAAAGGAGATTAGTGAATCCGGATAGATTAGTACATACGTTGCTTGCTCTTACGAAGAGGATGATTGATCTCATAATCATTTGTGTGGAGACACTAAAGCAAGTATGTAGGTGCTTATTAGAGAATAAGTTCACTGAACGTGGCTCGCTAAGGAATACCTAATGGAGTTTTACTCGCATGTCAATAGGAATTCCTCTTGTGATAGTAGTACAAGTGATCATTGGATTTGAGATCATCATAGTATCTTGTGTATGATGAGTTATACTTTGACATGTCCCTTAAGACCTTTAGGGTATAACAAAGGGTATGATTGAGTATAATTAGTTGTACATGGATATAGGTGAATGATCAACAAAGAATCTATCTCGTCTAGTAAAAGATGTGAATGTCCTATGTGATTCGATAAATGACAACTCAGTAGTCTTTGGCTAAGGCAGAATGAAATTAGAAAGGAGTTTCTAATTTGCATTATTTAGAGTTGTGCATTTGGGAATCGAAATACATATAATTAAATAAAATAAGACTTAACAGTAAATCTATGTCTTATATTTAATTGGGACATTGTATGGTAGAAGGATTGAATTGTACGGTAACTATTCACTGAAAGGTTCTTTTGTGAGTAATGTTGAAATCTATATTATCTGGAAAGTCGTTGATCGCTAAGGGGGCTTACCCTTATTGTAGAATAAATGTTATTTATTTAAATGAATTAAATAGTTTAATTTATTTATTTAAATAAGATTAGAATTGTTCTAATTGATTTATTCACAACCGGTTTAATATGGAGAACCTAAAAGGTTACACCGCAAAAGAAAAATATTTATTTAAGAAGTAAATTGCATAATTGTAATAATAAGTTAAGTGTATTTAATTTAGTATGTGGAGATAGAATAAATTAAATAGCTTAATATGTATTATTTAATATTTTGAAAATATTAAATATAAATTAATAAGAGAAGTTTTATTATTATTATTACTATTACTATTATTTAATTCCTAATAGGGATTGAGAATTAATTAATAGAAGTACTCTCTCTTTCATGAATTCCTAATTGGATTAGTAGCATAATTAATTAAAGGAGTTTAATTAGAATAGAAACCCTAATCCTAAATAGTTTAGGGAAGGGTTTTTCCTACGTCTATAAATAAAAAAAGTCTTATCATAGATTAGGGTTACACACTCTTGCATAAGAATTGTGGAGATTACTTGTAATTTCTATAGAGATAGAAACTAGGGCTTTGTCAACACCCATCTTCTTGAATACATATTATTCCTTGGTGGATCACCTCTAGAGGCCAAACTCTTGGGTGGCTAACGTTGATCAAAGGAAGGAATTTAATCGGTGGAATTCAAGGAGAACGCGAAGGAATTGGAGGTGAACTTGTACCCGAGGAAGCTAGAATTCTACAAGGGTATAATTCTTATTCTCCATCTCTTTCGTTTAATTAATAATTGTGGATATAGAAAGATCATGGCGATGGTTTGTATAAACTTGAAAATCTGATTTTATCGCGCTTCCGCTTTATTTATGTAATTTGATTGCATGTTCGCGTTATACAAACCTAACAATATATATACATTATGGGTGATGGCCAAGCAAAATAACCTGAGTCATATTGGTATTAGCATGAGTTGGGGATAGATAAACTAAATGAGCTAAGTCATTGAGAAGGAAACAAGAGTTGGACAAAATCAATGTAGTCTCTAAGTAATGTTCGTGGGGAGCAAGCATAAGACTTCTATAAAACTAAATCAAAACCTCATCTTCCTATTCTCAAGTTCCTTTGCTAATATTTCTCAAAGCTTTCCTACTAAAATATAAGAACTCTACAAAACTTCAGTAAGCCGTGCATAACAAACTGAGATTGAGGTGCTAATAGAAGGATTGATGAAGATTTAAGCAAGGATTTCAGCTCAAAAGGTAATAATTTACCTCTTATTATGTTCATATAATAAGTTCTTAAGTAAATTAAGAATTATGTAATTGGATTATATGTATATGGAAGGATTATGATAATTGATGGTTGCAATTTGTTGGTATGATCATACATGCTTTATAGGAAAATCTGGAATAGAATTACAATTTTATAAGCTATGAAACCTGGATAGTCTAAGTTATGCTTGACAAAATGTTTAAGTGAATGAATTCTTCTAAAAAGTCTATATAATTAGGAGTTTCTAAACTTGTTATGTTAGTTAAACTCAATAACGTTTAAGTCTGAAAGTGTATGTGTGTGTAAAAGATGTTATATGATAGTTGGGCAAGTAACAGAGTATTAGAAGTCATGGGTTCTAGGTTCTGTAAATAGCAGACAAGAACAGAGTCGGTGCCGAAGTGGCGCGACCGCGCCACCCCCAGGCTTAATTGCAGCGCGGCCGCGCTGCACTGCAGAACAACCAAGATGATCTAGTTGAGATCTGAACCTTAGAGCATGCTTATAATTATCTCTTAAGCTATAATATATGAGACAAGACTATTTTGGTAATCCAAATACAGAATGACTTGATCAAGCAAAGTTTGGTAAAAGACTTGTAAGCAAATTGAATGTTAAAAAGAGTTTTCAAAAATGAAAGCAAGCTAGAATATAAATACAATTGCATGGCTTATGTGTAGCTGAGTATTGAATGTATTTGTGATCAAGTATGTTATGCCAAGTAAAGCGAGATAAGCAAGTTTTAAATGAAAACAGATAAGACAAGTTTAGGAAAAATGTAAACTCTAGTTACCTTAATGGTATGATTAATTACATGCCTTGAATATATAACTGATGTGTGCGTATATGAACTCCTAAACTTATAGGATATACGCAAGGCAGGTAGCTATAAATTTTAATCAACAAGCCAAGCAAGTTTTTCAGTTTATTTTTGTGAACTTGATGTTGGTTATGTGGAACTATTAGAATAACATGTTGATATGTTTACATGTATGTTGAAATTTAAAATTTACATTATCTATGCTCTATGAATTATGAAAGTCAAATTATGACTAAGTTGATTGAGTTATGGAACTCAATTTATATGTGATATGTGATATATCAATCATATGAAATCGCATTGATTAGAGTTATAATGTTTGTATGATATGCATAGTAGAATAATTATGATGTATGAACTGAGCATGAAATCATGTGCTATGTGAAACATGAAAGCTGTTAAATTTGCTGAGCTGTCGAGCTCAATCTTGCAAAAATAAACTTTTTGCAGGTCAAGGATACAATTCAATATTATTTGCCATTTGATGATATGGATTAGAAGACGTGCAAAGGAATAACTTTTCTTTATTTAGAAATTGTATTGAATCGATGATGATTCTTGATATATGTAATTGACAGGTGTGTAAATTTTTGAGATATTAAATAAATAAAGAATATCTGTTCTGATTATGTTGTGATGATTGTTTTGTAATATAAAGCTCTATAGTGATAACACTATAATAAAGAAACTGTGTTAAGGAATGAGTTTCATATACTCATAATTATCCTGATGAAATAAATCATAAAATGAATATGATTTAGTAATATAAAGAATTTCTTAAAGGTTACGATTTAGGATAATGGAAAGAGGTAAGAAAAAGTTTTAATTATTCCGTATTTTTATTAGGTACAAAATCGAATAATGATGGAAAGCTAGTACAAGATAACCGTTAACGCGCAAGGTCGGGATTAAGTTAGTCCTGATTTTGGATTAAGTTGGTCCCAATTTTGGGGACGTTATATTTGGTATCAGAGCCATAAATTATAAACCTTGGGTAAGGGGAAACTTAGGCTATAACCTTACGAAAATAATAAAGATAGTAATAAGAGAAGCTCAAAAAGAGTTTTAGGAGATGAATAGAGGCATTCATCGTAAGAAAATAATAATGAATATATTATTATTTGGATGTGTTAAATGAGTTATTAAGCTTGATTTTAAAAATGTCGGAAAAGATAAAAGATAGCAAACTCTGGAGTGCGTTAGAAGTTAACAACCCTAATAAGGGTATTATTAAGCAGATATTACTAACAGATATAGGGGATGTCAGAATAAGAAGCTAGACACTGGTGGTGTGTCATAATCAAACAAACACTGGTGTTGTGTCATAATAAAAATAGACACTAATGTTGTGTCATAATAAAACAGACACTGATGTTGTGTCATAATGCAAGAGACACTGGTATTGTGTCATAATCAATTAGACACTGATGTTGTGTCATAGGCACTTATGTCGTGTCTTAATGAACTAGACACTGATGTTGTGTTATAATCAACTAAACACTGTGATGTGTTGTTGGTTGATTTCGCAATCAATAAAACACGCGCAAGTATACGCGATCCACAAGTAATATATGATAAGTAGAGTGTCGAACCCACGAGGAATTATGCTAAATAATTACCAAATATCAATCGCATGAAAAATCAATCTAATTTAAACAATGATAATAGGATTTGTTTTGTTGTTGATCAATAACTAAATAAAGATAATTTAGAGAATAAAGTTTAACTACACACGGATAGAATTCGAGATAAAAAGATCTAAGATTACAATTTCCCCCAACTCTTCATTTAAACATCATACTCTCTATTGTTTAGTAAATTAGAACATAAGAATTGTTATCCGAGAAGTCACTAGTATGTCTAAGCCTCTCTCGATGGTCAAATACGTATTTCCTATTGTGGTGTATAGATATATTTCTATTCTACACACTAGCAAGAATCTCATATCAAGAAAAATTAATAAGACACATGTCACGTAAAAATCTCATTAACCATTCTATCAATTACCAACTTTCACAATAGAAATCATTAAACACGGATTCTCAATAGGATACATGTGGTATTTAGGTATATTTCTATCCTAAATACAATCAAATTATCAATCCTCAAGAATAATACATAAGACCCACGTCACATAATCTCATACATTGTCCATAAAGAATATCCAATTTTCACATGAATTCATAACTAGGTCTCAACTTATAATTCCTCTCTCAATTCCATATAAGTTACCAAGGTAATTACACGCCAAGCAATTAATCCTTAAGCAAAGATTATGAACTCCAATTCACAAAATGCCTAGATACCAATCAAGAGAGAGCATTCAATTTAAACTACAAGTTGGGTTCCATTGCAATCTTAGAATGAAGAGTTTAGTTCATATCAAATCTCAATAACATCATAATTTGAGTATAGTACATGGTTGAAGTTACAAAATAAGAAAGAAGAACTAAAACATATGAAGATACACCCTTTTTGTGATAATATTCTCGAATTGGTGTGGTGTGATTCTTCTTCTCTAATCCTTGCCCTCCTAATTCGTGCTTCAAGCCTCCTTAGTTGATGAAATTCTGATAATTTTCCTTTTGTTCCTTTCTTCTTCTCTTTTTAGCTCCAAACCCTAGCTTTTTCAATGTGTGTAACCAAGCTTGAATAAATGCAATATCCACTCCCTGGATGATTTCTCATCTGAATTCCCTCTCTCTTCATTTTCCCGTTCCTGAAATTCCTCCTCTAGTGCGCCACAATAGCAGAACAGACAAAGCCAGCCGCACCAGAAATCGCGCTCTCGCCCCGGCGAGAAAAACAGCCTGGGGAGCTCGCCCCGGCGAGGGCTCGCCCCGACGAAGAATTTGGCCTTGGAGGCTCACCCCGGCGAGGAAATTGGCCTGGGGAGCTCGCCGCGGCGAGGTCACATGTCCTGCTGAAATTACCCTTTTGCCCCTGGTCTTGCCAAAAACCACCACGATCGTCCACAACTGTTCCCTGCACAACAAAAGCATAAAACAAGTAAATAGATACTAAAAACACCTAAGGATAGCAAAGAATTGAGTTCAAAGGATAACTAATTCGTAGGTATAAAACCCACTCATCAAATACCCCCAAACTTAAGACTTTGCTTGTCCTCAAGCAAAAACAACGGAGATGAAAAATACATAATGCAACTAATTAAATGAATGCAAATGCATGAACTATAAGCCTAGAGCAGCCAAGATAAGGAAATCAAGCCTCAACAATCAGAAACAAATAAACAACAACATCACAACTGTAGGACTATCAGAAATGAGACACGCACCAAATTTCGCCAAATGATTAACCCTTATGTGTGTGTGTGTGGTCAGAAAGACAGAGTACGCAATGATCACAATTCGATCTAAGAACTATAGTGCTCAAAAGAAGATAAAATAGTCGAGTACCACTACTAGTATCTCACATACTCACTAGCTTTTATTTCACACTCTATTAACTATATTCTATCACAATCACCGAGTGCGTTTTACGCTCCATCTCGATGATAGTTTTATTTACATCTAGATCTGTGCAATGTCTATCTTTATTAGGCTCTTCAACGTCACCCATGTAGCAAACTTTCCACCGATGACTCCCAAACCAGATGGTCTTAGGGCACCAAGCGTAGAAACATTCCAAAGGGCTTACTTGTTCGAATGACACCGGCCACAAAGATAAAACAGTCTAGATTTGCTCATATCTGTCTATATTTCATTTTTCAATTATAACCAGCATCAAGACAGACATCGAAGCATTAAATAAGCATGGAAATTAATTTTTTTTTTTCCTATCTTTTAATGAGCAATAACAGTTTCAAAGATTTGAACATACAATCTCACGTACTCAACAACACTGATATGTGCATTAGTAACTCAAAGGGTTAAAAATTTAAGAAAATTAGGCACGAGCTAGCATTTCTAATATAGCAATTCGGATCCAAAGTGTTGAATATCATAAAATTTTTATCCATATCATCATCGGCTCTCCTTAAGTGCGCTGCTTAAAAGCTTTCTAAATGCAATTTTTTTTTAAAACAAAGCAGATGATAAACAGATGATGAATATGTACGATGAATATCACACAAATGACAATAACAACAATAATCATTAATCGCAAGAAAAGTCATTTTGATGATATTATAAATGCTTAACTATAACATAAGTTTGAAACATACTACATGCATGCAAAACTACAACTAAATCATTTTGATGATATTATAAATGCTTAACTATAATATAAGTTTGAAACATACTACATGCATGCAAAACTACAACTAAATGCAGCATACTAAAATACTATAATCTTAAAACTAAAAGCTTTAAACACCCCCAAACTTGGAAATAACAATGTCCTCATTGTAGAAAAGATAAAGACATGAAGAACTGAGGACTTCCCTATGATATCACTCAGCGGGGTCATCCTACACCTCCTCGACGTCAGAGTCGGATGGTGGGAAAGGCGGCAGCGGTGTAGGCACGGGGAAAGGAAGTGGAGGTGCACTCGGGTACTGTGCTGCTAGAACCGCGCTGAAACTAGTGGTGAAGTTCCACATGTGCTCCTGCCTCTCTGCAATGCGCTGATTCTACCTCTTTAGCCTCCTCTCTAGCCTCTTAGCTCGACTGTCAATAAGTAACTGGAGGCTGCGGATTTGAGTGCTGAATTTTGCCTTAGGCCGTGATGAACCGGCAGGCAGCTGAGTATCCTCCTCCTCCTCCTCCTCCTCCTCGGAAGTAGCCTCAATAATAAAGCCTCAGCCACGAGGATGCGACTCGGCTCCATCCCAAACCTTGTACCTCGCAATCAGCCTGTGGTCGAGAAGCTGTGATGGCTGCTGTGTTACCTCATCATCTCGCCACTGCACCCTCGCCTGTCTGCACAGTCCACAAATGAGGGATGGGTGAGGTAGTCCGCCCTGAACATTACCCCTCAGAAGCCGGCGGATACTACCCTCGATGATGTTCCCTACATCAACCGAGAAATCCATAACAATAGCATATAGTAACGCTGCCTTCTCCTTCGAAACATCGCTCACGTGCTGGGAAGGCATGAGCTTGGCACTCAGGAAGGCGTACCAAATCTTTCCATACAGGCTGAGGTCCTTGCTGGGGAAGAGAGAAGCACCTCTATCTCGCCTAGTGATCCATGTGGTACCTGGTTTGCACAACTCAGTTACAATCTTGTCAAAATCAGGCTGCGAGCGAATGAACTCTGTGTACTGGCATAATGCAGGAGGCACCAAGTTGTAGTAGTGATTAATTGCCTGTGCGCTGAACAGTACCCTCATCCCCCTGACTATGGCCTCAAAAGGCTGCCTGTCCTGAGCGTTGGCATAGAACTCCTGTACCACAGGAACCACTGCTGGGTCGGGGTGGTGGGTGAAAGTGTCCCACACCCTCTCATCAATCTGCTCCCAAATCTCTCCATCAACCCCTCTCTCTGGCCTGAGTCCTCGCTCGAGAGTTAGAGCTTTACCCGTGATGAAGTCATCAAATCTGTCTGCTGCCTCGGCACTAATAAATTTACTGTGGTCATATTGCCTGGGTGGTGCGGAGGAGGATCCCTCAGTACGAGATCTCTTAGGCGGCATGGTAGCAACAAAGCAGAAATTCCTTTTTTTTTTCAAAACAGTCCCAAACACTGATTTCAACTCACTGATAAACAGAAATTCCCCCAAACTTGAATTTTTCACAAACCAAAATTTCCTGCAAGAATACTCAATATGCACAGAATATATTCCCAATCCTCCAGTTGAGCCAACACAAACTCAACTGGGTACTCAATATCAACCAATTCAATAATTTGCAGAAAAGTTACAGTTCAAAATATGAACACTTGACAATCCCAGATTAATATTCACTGAAATCAATTTTTAACTACTGACTATCCAGATGCAATCTCAACAATAATTACAACTAGAAGCGCAAAAACTGCAGGAAGTCACAAAATCCTCTAGTACCTGGCTTCTGTCAGTTGGTGGGTGTGAAGAAGGAGTAAGTGCCTGCTTGAATTCCCAAAATTGCAGCTTGAATCCTCATTGAGATGTAATGAGACCGAATCCCAGCCCCAATTCTTCCAACTAATTGACCTAATTCGAATGGTGTTGATGATGGTGACTGTAATGGTGGAATTGATTGAAAACCCAAATTGGAAGTGGATTTCGTGTGAAAAAGGGTTGCTCAATCCTTAGATTAGTTGAAATCGAGAGTGGGATGTGGCTAGGGTTGGATTTCGAGTGCTTGGGTCGTTTTGGGGGAGGAGTATCAGGTTGCAGAAGAATGGGAGTGAAGGAGAATGGAGCAGGTTCGAACGGGAGGGAGTTTTTAGGTTCTGCAATTCCGTGTCTCTCGCCAGGGTGAGAGTTTCCCTTATGTTTTTCTCGCCGGGGCGAGCTCTCGCCGGGGCGAGAGATTCCAAGTATAAAAACCTCGCCGCGGCGAGCCCCCTGCTGAAGCAAAAATTTGATTTTTGAAATTTTCATCCAGGGACCATGCCTAATATCAACTCCCTGTATCCCTGCAACCTACAAAATATACATTAGAAACAATGGGCCAAAAATGACCCTCAAAAGTGACTCGGTGCTAAAAATCCAAAACTAACACACAATATACTAAATATGAAAAACTTAAAAACTAACTAACATGGAAAATGCAATAATTAAGACACACAACTGAATCATAAAAGGATACGGAAGATGGTGGGTTGCCTCCCACCGAGCGCTTGGTTTTGAGTCCTCGGCCCGACTCCACATCCATTCAAGGCTAATCGGCTAAAGTGATCGAGGTCTTCTGGCGAGCGAAGCCGCCACCCCAATAATGCTTAAGGCGTTGCCCGTTAACTTTGAATGTCACTTCCGGATTATCACCATAGACTTCAACAGCTCCGTGTGGGAATGCGTGCTTGACAGTGAAAGGACCCGACCAACGCGATTTGAGCTTTCTGGGAAAAAGCCTCAATCTAGAGTTGTACAGCAATACTGCTTGGCCAGGCTCGAATTTTCTGTCAACAATCTTCTTATCATGCCACCTCTTTACCTTTTCCTTGTACAATTTTGAATTTTCATAAGCTTGCAGTCGGAACTCATCAAGTTCATTGAGCTGAAGAAGCCTTTTCTCGCCTGCAGCTGTGAGGTCAAAATTCAACTTTCTAATGGCCCAGAACGCTTTGTGCGCGAGTTCAACCGGGAGATGGCATGCCTTGCCATAGACTAGCTGATATGGTGACATACCAATGGGTGTTTTAAAAGCCGTTCTGTACGCCCACAGTGCATCATCTAGCTTTGTCGACCAATCTTTTCTGGTGGGATTGACTATCTTTTCCAGAATTTTCTTCACTTCTCTGTTAGAAACCTCAGCTTGTCCATTGGTCTGGGGGTGATATGCAGTAGCAATTCTATGAGTGACCCCATATTTTCCTAAAAGGGCAGCAAAGTGCTTATTGCAGAAGTGACTCCCTTCATCACTGATCATAGCCCTTGGAGTACCGAATCTTGTGAAGATATTCTTGTGAAGGAATTTCAGCACTACCTTGGAATCATTAGTGGGAAATGCGGCTGCCTCCACCCATTTAGATACATAATCTACTGCCAAGAGAATGTATAGATTGTTGAAAGAGGGTGGGAATGGCCCCATAAAGTCTATACCCCAAACATCAAAGACTTCAACCTCCAGGATCATGTTTAAAGGCATTTCGTGCCTTTTGGAAATGTTCCCCATCCGTTGACATCTATCGCATTTTAGCACAAACTGATGAGCATCTTTGAACAATGTTGGCCAACAGAACCCTGCTTGCAACACCTTAGTGGCTGTTTTCTCGCCCCCGTAATGACCTCCATATAACGAATCATGACAGTGATGGAGAATGCTCTCGACCTCGCTCTGTGGAACACACCTTCGAATCATTTGGTCCACACAATGTTTGAATAGATATGGCTCATCCCACATATACCTATTAACGTCATGAAGAAACTTTTTCTTTTGCTGCCACGACAAGTCTGGGGGGAGTGTATTACTAACCAAGTAGTTAGCAAAATCAGCATACCATGGAATTTCACCTTGAACCACAAACAGCTGTTCATCCGGGAATGACTCATTGATTAGCACTTTATCTTCCTTATCATGCCCCGGATTCTCCAATCTAGACAGATGGTCGGCTACTTGGTTTTCAGTTCCCTTTCTGTCCCGAATCTCCAAGTCAAACTCCTGTAGCAATAGGATCCATCTAATCAATCTCGGTTTAGCATCTTTCTTTGCAATTAGATACCGAATAGCTGAATGATCCGTGAATACTACCACCCTTGTTCCAATCAAGTAAGATCGAAACTTGTCAAAGGCATAAACTACTGCAAGCAACTCCTTCTCGGTAGTGGTGTAGTTGAGTTGTGCATCAGTTAAGGTTTTGCTAGCGTAGTAAATGGCATGAAGAACCTTCTCCTTTCGCTGTCCCAAAACAGCCCCCACCGCATAATCACTGGCATCACACATCAACTCGAAGGGTTTTGACCAATCCGGAGCAACTATCACTGGTGCAGTGGTTAATTTCTTCTTTAGTAGCTCAAATGCCATCAAACACTCCTCATCAAACTTGAATGGCACATCTTTCTCTAGTAGACTGCATAAAGGCTTAGTGATCTTAGAAAAGTCCTTAATGAATCTTCGGTAGAACCCCGCATGTCCCAGAAAGCTGCGAATGCCCTTCACTGAGGTTGGTGGAGGTAAATTTTCAATTGTTTCAAGTTTTGCTCTATCCACCTCAAGACCCTTGGATGACACTTTATGCCCAAGTACTATCCCCTCTTGCACCATGAAATGACATTTTTCCCAGTTGAGCACTAGATTAGTTTCCACACATCTCTTCAATATTAGAACTAGATTTTCCAAGCAATTATCAAATGAATCACCAAACACTGAAAAGTCATCCATGAAAACTTCTACACTGTGTTCCACCAAATCTGAGAAAATTGCCATCATGCACCTTTGAAAAGTGGCCGGTGCATTACACAATCCGAATGAGACCCTTCTAAAAGCAAAAGTACCAAATGGGCATGTGAAGGTAGTCTTTTCTTGATCTTCTGGAGCAATAACAATCTGATTATACCCCGAATATCCATCCAACAAGCAATAGTACTTATGCCCAGCTAATCTATCCAACATTTGATCAATGAAGGGTAATAGAAAGTGATCCTTTCGGGTTGCTTTGTTAAGTTTCCTGTAATCCATGCACACCCTCCACCCGGTCACTGTCCTTGTCGGAATTAACTCATTATTTTCATTGGCCACGACTGTCATACCCCCTTTCTTGGGTACACACTGAACTGGGCTCACCCAAGCACTGTCAGAAATAAGATAAATTATTCCAGCATCTAACCATTTCAAAATCTCTTTCTTTACCACTTCTTTCATGATTGGGTTGAGCCTCCTTTGATGTTCCACAGTTGGCTTACTATCATCTTCCATCAAGATTTTGTGCATACAATAAGATGGGCTTATTCCCTTGATGTCGGCGATGGTCCATCCAATGGCAGATTTGTACTCCCTAAGAACCCGCAACAGCTTGCTTTCCTGAAACTCGTTAAGCACAGATGCAATAATAACAGGTAAAGTAGCTGAATCACCTAAATATGCATACCTGAGATGGTTAGGCAAAGGTTTTAGCTCAAGTGCTGGAGGTGTCTCAAGGGATGGTTTCAACCGATCTGTAGCATTCTCAGCATGCTCAAGAGATTCAAACGGGATTGGAAACTTGCTTCCCCGTGGCACTGTATCCAAAATCTGTAGATATTCAACCAAATCTGGATCTTCCATGTCAAACTCTCCCAGAAGTGCCGTTTCTAAAGGATCATTGTTTAACACATTCAGAAACTCGTCATTCACAGCTTGCTCGATCACATCCACCTGAAAACATTCTTCCTCATCCGAAGGAAACTTCATGGCCTTAAATACATTGAAAGTGACTTCTTGATCCTGTACCCTCATAGTGAGCTCTCCCTTTTGCACATCGATTAAGGTTCTCCCGGTGGCTAAAAATGGTCTCCCCAGAATAATAGGAATGTTTTTATCTTCCTCATAATCTAAGATGATAAAATCAGCCGGGAAGATGAACTTATCCACCTTAACAAGAATGTCTTCATTAATTCCCCTTGGGTATGTAACCGACCTATCGGCAAGCTGAAGAGAAATGTTTGTAGGCCTTGGTGCAGGAAGTCCCAACTGAGTATACACAGATAATGGCATGAGATTGACACTAGCACCCAAGTCACACAAACATTTGTTGAATGAAAGGCTACCAATAGTACACGGTATAGTGAAGCTTCCTGGATCTTTCAACTTGGGGGGTAGCTTTCTTTGCAATACTGCGCTACATTCCTCTGTCAATGCCACAGTTTCAAAGTCATTTAACCTCTTTTTCCTTGACAGAATACTCTTCATAAATTTGGCATAGCTTGGCATCTGTTCTAAGGCCTCTGCAAAAGGAATGTTAATTTGTAGCTTCTTGAAGACCTCCAGGAATTTGGCAAACTGTTTATCTAACTTCTGTTTCTGCAATCTCTGAGGGAAAGGTACTGGTGGATACACTTTTGGAGTAGGCTCAACACTAGGTTTATCTGTGGTATCTCTCCGCTCTGACTCAAGTGGTACACTGCTGTCCATTTCCTTAGAAAAATCAGCATTAGTCAAGTCCGGAGGAGAGCTTGAGTGGGCTGCCCCCTTTTGCAATTCGGGCTCCTGTAAGGTTTGTTTACCACTTCTGAGAGTTACTGCCTGACATTCCTCTTTCCCATCTCTTCTTGGATTAGTCTCTGTGTTACTAGGAAGAGATCCCTGGGGTCTATTTGACATAGAACTAGCCATTTGCCCAATTTGATTTTCCAAAGCTTTGAGTGCTGCTGCTTGGTTTTTTATCAAGATATCCTGGTTAGCCATGTGTTTCAATATCAACTCCTCAAAATCTAATTTTCTCTCTGGTTGTGGTTGTGAGGTTTGAGCTGCATGATGTTGTTGAGGCTGATTTTGGAACCCTGGTGGATGATGTGGTTTAGGAGCTTGCTGAAAATTTTGATTGTTGCTCCATGAAAAGTTAGGATGGTTCCTATTCCAGCATTGTAAGTGTTTTGGTACTGATTTGGCGGTCTCTGGTAGCTACTTACAAACTGAACTGCCTCGTGGTCAAATGGACATTGGTCATTGGCATGTGTTCCTGCACATAATTCACAAATAATAGCTACCTGCTGCACTTTGGAATCTGTTAAGGAATCAAGCTTCTTTGACATTGCCGCCATCTGAGCTGCTAAGGACGTGATGGCATCCACCTCTAATACTCCGGCTACCTTTGGTTGGCTCATTCTAGAAGTTGGCCACTGGTAGTTATTTGCAGTCATGACCTCCAATAACTCAATTGCTTCCCCATAATTCTTAGCCATGAGAGATCCCCCAGCTGCTGCATCTATACAAGACTGATTGTGAGATCTCAATCCGCTGTAGAAGGTATTCAATTGCATCCATGGGAGGAATCCATGATGCGGGCATCTTCGAAGCAAATCTTTAAATCTTTCCCATGCCTCATACAATGACTCCCCATGATGTTGCTCAAAGGTTGCAATTTCATTTCCCAATCTAGCAGACTTTGCAGGAGGGAAGAACTTTGCCAAAAATTTCTGTGCTAAGTCTGACCATGTAGTGATGGACCCCGGTGGCAATGAGTGAAGCCAACTCTTAGCTTTGTCTCTCAAAGTGAACGAGAAAAGTCTAAGTCTCAAAGCATCATCCGTTACCCCAACAAATTTGAAAGTATCACATATCTCAATAAAACTCAACAAATGCTCATTAGGGTTGTCATTGGGCAAACCCCCAAACTGTAACGAATTTTGCACCATTTGTATTGTTCCCGGTCTAATTTCAAAGGCAGTTGCAGTTATTGCCGGTCTTATGATACTAGACTGTAGATCACTAATCTGCGGCGTTACATAGTCTTTCAATGCTTTTTGTTCCTCTGCCGCCATGGTTTCTTGATTGTTAGAATCCCTGATTCTTTCTCTTCTTAGTCTTCGGGTATTTCTCTCGATTTCGGGATCGTAAGGAAATAACTCAAGACTTTGTGATCGGCGCATACAAATCAAGGATACCTACACAATCAAGTAAATAAAAATTAAAAACAAGTCTAAATTAAGATCAATTCGGCTATAATCAATATTGGTAAAATTATTGTAAAATAATTCCCCGGCAACGGCGCCAAAAACTTGTTGGTTGATTTCGCAATCAATAAAACACGCGCAAGTATACGCGGTCCACAAGTAATATATGATAAGTAGAGTGTCGAACCCACGAGGAATTATGCTAAATAATTACCAAATATCAATCGCATGAAAAATCAATCTAATTTAAACAATGATAATAGGATTTGTTTTGTTGTTGATCAATAACTAAATAAAGATAATTTAGAGAATAAAGTTTAACTACACACGGATAGAATTCAAGATAAAAAGATCTAAGATTACAATTTCCCCCAACTCTTCATTTAAACATCATACTCTCTCTTGTTTAGTAAATTAGAACATAAGAATTGTTATCCGAGAAGTCACTAGTATGTCGAAGCCTCTCTCGATGGTCAAATACGTATTTCCTATTGTGGTGTATAGATATATTTCTATTCTACACACTAGCAAGAATCTCATATCAAGAAAAATTAATAAGACACATGTCACGTAAAAATCTCATTAACCATTCTATCAATTACCAACTTTCACAATAGAAATCATTAAACATGGATTCTCAATAGGATACATGTGGTATTTAGGTATATTTCTATCCTAAATACAATCAAATTATCAATCCTCAAGAATAATACATAAGACCCACGTCACATAATCTCATACATTGTCCATAAAGAATATCCAATTTTCACATGAATTCATAACTAGGTCTCAACTTATACTTCCTCTCTCAATTCCATATAAGTTACCAAGGTAATTACGGGCCAAGCAATTAATCCTTAAGCAAAGATTATGAACTCCAATTCACAAAATGCCTAAATACCAATCAAGAGAGAGCATTCAATTTAAACTACAAGTTGGGTTCCATTGCAATCTTAGAATGAAGAGTTTAGTTCATATCAAATCTCAATAACATCATAATTTGAGTATAGTACATGGTTGAAGTTACAAAATAAGAAAGAAGAACTAAAACATATGAAGATACACCCTTTTTGTGATAATATTCTCGAATTGGTGTGGTGTGATTCTTCTTCTCTAATCCTTGCCCTCCTAATTCGTGCTTCAAGCCTCCTTAGTTGATGAAATTCTGATAATTTTCCTTTTGTTCCTTTCTTCTTCTCTTTTTAGCTCCAAACCCTAGCTTTTTCAATGTGTGTAACCAAGCTTGAATAAATGCAATATCCACTCCCTGGATGATTTCTCATCTGAATTCCCTCTCTCATCATTTTCCTGTTCCTGAAATTCCTCCTCTAGTGCGCCACAATAGCAGAACAGACAAAGCTAGCCGCACCAGAAATCGCGCTCTCGCCCCGGCGAGAAAAACAGCCTGGGGAGCTCGCCCCGGCGAGGGCTCGCCCCGGCGAGGGCTCGCCCCGGCGAGGGCTCGCCCCGGCGAAGAATTTGGCCTTGGAGGCTCGCCCCGGCGAGAGCTCGCCCCGGCGAGGAAATTGGCCTGGGGAGCTCGCCGCGGCGAGGTCACATGTCCTGCTGAAATTACCCTTTTGCCCCTGGTCTTGCCAAAAACCACCACGATCGTCCACAACTGTTCCCTGCACAACAAAAGCATAAAACAAGTAAATAGATACTAAAAACACCTAAGGATAGCAAAGAATTGAGTTCAAAGGATAACTAATTCGTAGGTATAAAACCCACTCATCATGTGTCACAGGAGGCTAGATACGTGTGTTGTATCATAACATAGTAGACTGGTGGGGTCGGGGTAAAGCAGACATTGGTAATGTCAAAGTATGATCGAACATAGGTAATGATAAAATAAATAAGGATGAAAATGTCGGAATAAAAGACAAAGGTGAGGTCAAAGAAGGATAAACACAGATAGTATTAAAATAGATCAGACTCAAAAGAGGGTCAAAAGTGTAAGCACGAAAGATTGAGTCCGTAAATTTCAGAACCTTTCACAATAATAGAAGATTTCGTATGAAATAGCAGAAGACTATGAAATATTTGGAAATGCATGAATGTATGTATTGTGCTATGTGTTCTAGTGTGATTAATAAATGCTTTGAAATGAAAAGATGAGAAAATAACATATTTTATTATATAGAATGATGCCACCAAGAAGGGATCAACGTAATCAAGAAGAGACAGAGGGCGAGACTAGGGATCATGTGGACCCTATACAACACTTTGTAAATCTTCTAGTAGAAGCAATAAATAGAAACTCTGGCCAGGAAGAAGTAAATCCTCAAACATTGCGGGTGGCAAGTTTCAAAGATTTTAAGAATGTGGGACCACCTGAGTTTAAAGGGACCACTAAACCTATCGAGGCTCAAGCATGGATTAAGGAAATGGAAAAGGCATTCGATATTGCCAGGATAGATGAGGAGCAAAAGACGTTTTTTGCTGCTTATATGCTTAAGGGTGAAGCAAACTTTTGGTGGGAAGTGAACAAAAATAGAGCCGGTGAAGGAGTGATTGGGTGGGAAAGGTTCAAAGAAATCTTTTTCGAGAACTATTTCCCTCCTAGTTCACAAAGCCGTTTAGAAATAAAATTTCTGGAATTAAAACAAAAGGATATGTCAGTGTCCCGGTACACAACTAAGTTCAATGAACTAGCAAGGTTTGCTCCACATCAGGTGGACACGGAAGAAAGGAAGACACATAGGTTTGAGTAAGGATTGAACCCCTCACTCTACGATAAACTATCGGTGTTGTAGATCGACTATTTTGGGACGATCCTAGAAAAAGCTATAATCGCGGAGGAAGGATATAAGACATTAAGCCAATACAGTCAGGGTGGGCATATTAAGGAAGAAGAGGAAGAAGGTAAAGTTGAGGGGAGCCAGAAACAGAAAAGAAATGATCATTTAAAGAAAACCAAGGAGACCCGAAGAAAAGGGTTGGGGGTTGCGAGAACTACGGGAAAAACCATACAGGAGTATGTAGGAAAGCTAAGAGGACGTGTTTTAATTGTGGGAAAGAGGGACATATCTCTCCTGATTACCCCAATCCAAATTAAAATGGGTGTTATACTTGTGGATCGATGGATCACCGATGGATCACCAAGCGAAGGATTAAAGAAAGGGATTGGTGGGAAGAGCAGTGGCAAATCAACATTTGCTAAGTATGTAAATATGTAAATAAGTAATATTATACCTTTGGTGAAGGTAGTATTAAGAAGTTATCAGTGTTATAATGTAATCTTGTAATAGTGATTCTGGGGACAAAATCCTTATAAGGGAGGAAGAATTTAACGATTCGAATTTTCGGATAATATTAAAATAAATATTTAATAAAATAAATTCTTATTTTGACAGTATATTATATTGCATGATATGGGTGATTACGTGCAGTGTAATATGTGGGTGTATGTGATATGGTAAATATAATAATTTATATTTACTATATTTAATAAATTATTAGAAACAATTTATAGCAAAAAAAGATATAATTTTGTATGTGTATTAAAGTAATTTATGAAAATAAATTATTTTAATATAATAAATTATTTTAATATAATAAATTTATTTATTAAATAAATTATTTTTATTTAATAAATAGTTTCCATTTTTATGGAAAAGATTTATGGATATTTTATCAAGGTGTTTAAAGTGTATTATGTATTAGAAATATATGGGTTATATATATACATTATGGGTGATGGCCAAGCAAAATAAGCTGAGTCATATTAGTATTAGCATGAGCTGGGGATAGATAAACTAAATGAGCTGAGTCATTGAGAAGGAAACAAGAGCTGGACAAAATCAATGTAGCCTCCAAGTAATGTTCGTGGGGAATAAACATAAGACTTCTATAAAACTAAATCAAAACCTCATCTTCCTATTCTCCAGTTCCTTTGCTAATATTTCTCAAAGCTTTCCTACTAAAATATAAGAACTCTACAAAACTTCAGTAAGCCGTGCATAACAAACTGAGATTGAGGTGCTAATAGAAGGATTGATGAAGATTTAAGCAAGGATTTCAGCTCAAAAGGTAATAATTTACCTCTTATTATGTTCATATAATAAGTTCTTAAGTAAATAAAGAATTATGTAATTGGATTATATGTATATGGAAGGATTATGATAATTGATGGCTATAATTTGTTAGTATGATCATACAAGCTTTATAGGGAAATCTGAAATAGAATTACAATTTTATAAGCTATGAAACCTGGATAGTCTAATTTATACTTGACAAAATGTTTAAGTGAATGAATTCTGTTCGAGTTTGCATGATTTATTTATTTGACTTGATGATGATAGATATTAATGTATATTTGTATCAGCAAGTTTTTGTAAAGTCCTTCTTAATGATTTAATGTACAAGGACTTAGAGTTAAAGATCAAGCTTGTTAGGTTGATCTCTTTGAGTCAAGGCATAGGCTTAATATGAAAGTAAAGTTTAGTCTGATAAGCTGTAAAGAAAATATGTTAGATCATAGACTAAACTCTCTTATCGTAAAGCTTCGGACAAAACAAAGAGCTGATTTATCTATCGTAAAAGCTTTGGGCTCATCGCAGAGCTGTGACTTGTATCGTAAAGTGAATGAATCGTAAAGCCAAGCAAAGCTTACTCAGCAAGGACTGAACATAGAGTGCTTCAGAGAATTGCAAGGCTAAAGTCAAATAGTAAAGCATCTCCTAAATCGTTCAGCTGAAGGAAGATTCGTAGAGTTCCAGACTTATCGTAAAGTCATCACCAGTTCGCAGAACTCACACTACGAACTCCCATGATTGTAGAGCAATCAATCCTGATAAACTGATAAGGAAGTACTACTCGGTGAAAGTCTCGAGGCACACACCAAACATCCTTGTGAACTCGAAGATCAGAGGATGTGTCTAACAGCTAGTTTGCTGAAAGTGACAGGTCAAAGTGGTAGGTAAAGTTGCAGACTGATGTGACAGACGAGACTACAGAAAGTTGACACCTAAACTCAAAATGTCCACATCAAGTATCTCAGAATATCTGCAACATTAAATGCAGCAATGAAAACCTAGCAACGGGAAGAAACTCAGACAAACTATAAGATGGCAAAGAAATCCAAAATAGGATTAACGAACAACATTTGCTAAAAGCCAAATACACTGTGCCAAAGAGAAGAACATACTCTACGATTTGAACATCTGGTTCAAGCTGCTAAGTTTTTGAGAAGAGAAGCTTAACGTCAACTTAGCAGCAACTCTCAACAACATTCATACAACTATTCGTTCTGGTCTTAGTGACCACAAAGATTCCAAGTCTGCTGGGCTTGAAGAGTAATTGGTGTACTGAGTTGTTCCAAGTCTGCGGGGCTTGAAGAGGGCAAGAGTGTCCTTGTCTTTGTGACTAAATTTCCAAGTCTGCTGGGCTTGAAGAGATCTTTGTGTCCGTATTACAGTAACTAAAATATCCAAGTCTGCTGGGCTTAAAGAGGGCAAGAGTGTCCTGATCAGAGTGATCAAATTTATAGTGGAATTCCTGCTTGTTGAAATAGAAGAGTGGAGTAGGAGTTATTCAGTCTCCGAACCACTTAAAAATCTCCTTGTGTCATTTATCTTTCTGTCTTACACTATCTGCATTATTATTTGTGATTTATATTCTTAACTAAACTAAGAACTAAAATCTCTAAGTCATCTTTAAGGGAAAATCTTTTAAGACCATATTTTTCGTTGTGCTAAACTAATCTGATTAACAAACTATTGGGTAACACATTAATCCAGTAATTTTTTAAAAAGGATCTATTCAACCCCCTCTTCTAGATCTTTAAGTCCCTCTGGGAAACAACAAGTGGTATCAGAGCAGGTTCTCACAAACATAAAGCTTACACTTTGAGTTGATCTATGACACTAAACAAAACCAGTTCTGAGTTTGGTGGAAGAAATAAACCACCTCTTTTAAATAGAGAAAAGTTTGCTAACTGGAAAGTACGCATGCAAGCATACATGGACGCGATCAATGATGATTTATTTGATGCTGTCCTAAATGGTCCATATGTCAGGTTTGTATATAGCGCGAACATGCAATCAAATTACATAAATAGTGCGGAAGCGCAATAAAACGGATTTTAAAATTTTTCATACAAACAATCACCATGATCATCCATGTGCTCAATTATCAATTAAACGAAAGAGATAAAGTATGAGAATCATACCCTTGTAGAACCATGCTTCCACAGGTACGAGTTCACCTCCAAATCCTTCGTGTTCTCCTTGAATTCCACCGATTAAATTCCTTCCTTTGATCAACGTTAGCCACCCAAGTGTTTGGCCTCTAGAGGTGATCCACCAAGGAATAATAGTTGTTTAAGAAGATGGGTGTTGACAAAACCCTAGTTTCTATCTCTATAGAAATTGTAAGTACTCTCCACAATTCTCATGCAAGAGTGTGTAACTGTCTAACCCTAAATCATGATAAGACTCCTCTTATTTATAAATATAGGGAACCCTCCTAAACTATTTAGGATTAGGGTTTTTGTTTTAATTAAACTCCTTTAATTAATTGAACTCCTAATCCAATTCGAAATTCATGAGAGAGTACTTCTATTAATTAATTCCCAATCCCTATTAGGAATTAAATAATAGTAATAGTGACAATAATAATAAGACTCCTCTTATTAATTTATATTTAATATTTCCAAAATATTAAATAATAAATATTAAGCTATTTAATTTATTCTATCTCCATAGATTAAATTAAATACACTTAACTTATTATTACGATTATGCCATTTACTTCTTAAATAAATATTTTCCTTTTGCGGTATGACCCTTTAGGTTCTCCATATTAAACCGGTTGTGAATAAATCAATCAGAATAATTCTAATTTTAATTAAATAAATAAATTAAACTATTTAATACATTTAAATAAATAATATTTATTCTACAATAAGGGTAAGCCCCCATAGCGATCAACGACTTTCCAGATAATATAGATTTCAACATTAATCACAAAAGAACCTTTCAGTGAATAGTTACCATACAATTCAATCCTTCTACCATACAATGTCCCAATTAAATATAAGACATGGAATTACTGTCAAGTCTTATTTTATTTAACTATATGTATTTCGATTCTCAAATGCACAACTCTGATTAATGCAAATTAGAAACTCTTTTCTAATTTTATTCTGCTTTGGCCAAAGACTTCTGAGTCGTCATTTATCGAATCACATAGGACATTCACTCCTTTTACTAGAAGTGGTAGATTCTTTGTTGACCATTCACCTATCTCCATGTGCAACTTATTATACCCAATCATACCCTTTGATATACCCTAAGGGTCTTAAGGGACATGTCAAAGTATAACTCATCACACACAAGATACTATGATGATCTCAAGTCCAAGGATCACTTGTACTACTATCACTAGAGGAATTCCTATTGACAGACGAGTAAAACTCCATTAGGTATTCCTTAGCGAGCCACGTTCAGTGAACTTATTCTCTAATAAGCACCTACATACTTGCTTTAGTGTCTCCACACAAATGATTATGAGATCAATCATCCTCTTCATAAGAGCAAGCAACGTATGTACTAATCTATCCGGATTCACTAATCCCCTTTTTAGTAATCCATCGATTAGGAACGATTTTAGTTTGTGAGCTATCTATAATTTAGATCTCATTAGCATGATCACCATCATGATTCTAAAAGCATTGCTCAAAACTATGGGTTTATCACATTTAATATAACAGCACCATATAGATAAAGTAAAATGCCTTTAACAAACGAATAAGATTACAAAGTATATGCTACATCATATCAAATATGATTGGCTTGTGTGCATACTACTTTCAATCTCCCACTTGCACTAAAGCCAATCGTCATGGTATCTAATACCCTTCTTCTCTAAGTGACGATCATCCTGCTGTTTGGATAAAGCTTCAGTAAATGGATATGCAATGTTGTTCTTGAGAGTCCACTATCTCTATAGTGACTTATCCTCTTTCAATGATTCCACTAATCAAATGAAAGTGTCGCAACACATGTTTGAATCCAAGATGAGACTTAGGAACTATTCCTTGTTCTGTAATGAACTTTTCATCCAAACAATCAACTTGCAGCTTTATTTACAGCTATATACTTTGTCTTTGTCACTAAACCAACAACTCTTTGTTGTTTGGAACCTTTCCTGTTTGGAACCTTTCCAATTCACTGCACCACCATTCAAGGTAACAATTTACCCTAAAGTGGATTTGTTATCGTCTTGGTCAGTCTGAAAAACTTGAGTCTGTTTAGCCCTCTAGTTTTCATTCAGACCTACCACGAATCATGATCACATTTTCAATACCGGTTAAGTACTTAAAGATGTTCATCACTGTCTTACAGTGATCTTCTCCAGAATCTGACTGATCAACATCAGACCTTGTATATTCATTGTATTCATGATAGTAACTCATGCGATCTCCTTTTTATTGAGGACAATTTAAAGAGATACACTCCATGACTCATCATCATGAGACCTCTCTTGGAGTTTGCCATGCTAAACACTTTTAGCATCGAATGAATATACGTTCATTGGGTCAAGCCAAACATCCTTTTAAATCTATCTATATAGATTTATATCCCCAATTTATAGGATGCTCCTCCCAAGTTATTCATAGAGGAATGTTTAGACAGTTTTATCTTTACTGATTGTAGCATTGGTGTGTTATTCCTTATCAGTAGTATATCAACATATAATACCAAGAATGTCACAGTGCTCCCACTGACCCTTTTGTACACACTAGGTTCATTCTCGTTTTTGATAAAATCAAACTCTTTTGATTGTCTCATCAAAATGAATGTTCCATATTTGAGAAGCTTGCTTCAATCAATAAATGGATCATTGTAGCTTACATACACGATTTGCTTCAACCATTGAAACAAATTCCTCTGGCTGTATCATACATACATTCTCCTCAAGTCTTTATTGAGGAAGGACGTCTCCACATCCATTTTGCCAGATTTCGTAATAAGCTGCAATCACAAGCAAAATCCAAATGGACTTGAGCATTACCCGGTAATAAGGTTTTATCACAGTCAACTCCTTGACTTGAAAAACCTTTTAAATAGGTCTGGTCTTATAGGTCTCCACCTTGCCATTTGCCCCAGTCTTTCTCTTAAAAGACCCATATACACCAGAGTCTATACTTGGTTCTCATACATGGAGTCCATTTTGGATTTCATGGTCATCTGCCATTTCTCTGAGTGTCTTCTACTCATAGCCTCATCGTATACAACTGGAACATCATCCTCTATGATGCGTACCTCATCATCATCCCCTATGATGAATCCATACCTCCCAGGTATCTTCGGTACTCTTCCAGATTTACGATTCGGTTGTGGTACAATAGGTCTATCTACAGGTTCCTCGGTTCGACTTAAAGTGCTTTGTGGTTCTTGAACTCCTTCAAGATCTATTACCCTCCCACTAGCTCCTTCAATGATAAACATCTTTATCTAAGAAGGCAGCATGTAGGATTATAGTAATAATACCCTAAACTTTCTTTAGGATATCCCACAAATCTGCACTTGTCAGATTTTATCCCAAACTTATCTTTGAAACCTTTTCACATAAGCTGGACAACCCCTTATCTTAACATACTTAAGAGTAGGAATCCTTCCTATCCATAACCTTTATGGAGTCTTGGGCTCGGATTTTTGAGGTTACCTTATTTTTGTAGATATGCAGCCGTTTCTAGGGTATAACCCCAGATGGGTACTAGAATGTGGGTAAAATCATTATGGACTGCACCATGTCCAACAAGGTACAATTTCTCCTTTTTAGATGCACCAATCAATTATTGCGTATCAAGAGGTGTCCATTATGAGAAAATATCATTTTGAGATGATCTAGAAACTTATTGCACAAGTATTCCTTCCTCGATCTGATCAAAGAATCTTAATACTAGCTAGCATTATATCTCACTCAAATTGGGAGCTGCCCCAAAGTAACCATCACGATGTTGTTCACTTTCGTAGTCTTTTCATCTCAGCTCCATCTCCATCGACAACTGATGACTCTATCACTTGAGATTCTGTTGATATTAGGATCCTAAAAGCTCACAAAATTTGGAATTCCATCCGCCACCATGGCAGTGTTGTCTCTTGGGGAAAATATCCTATGGCACAAGCATTATGTTCCTCGCTACTCATTCTTTCTTTGGCTTGCTTTTCACAAAAGATTCCCTACTAATGATGCTTTCATGTCTTACTCTAGCTATTCTTCAATGAGGTGTCTCTTCTGTAATTCTGCTAATGAAACTTTCAGCCATCTCTTTTTTAACTGTCCTTACTAGTGGTGTGTTCTCTAATGTCCTAGCGGTTGGAAACTGGACCAATATTCCAACTGACTGAGATAATCTGATAGATTATATTCAGCAGTTCCAAGGGAGGAAAATGCATTCTGAAATTCTGAGACTCATTCTCGCTACCTCCCTGTATAAAATTTGGGGGGCTAGGAACTCTATGCTCCATGATGGGTCTATATTGCCCCCTCATGCCTTGACTAAGGAAATCATCAACCTGATTAAAGCTCGGCTCTCAAGTTCTTCGATGTTTCAACAGGCTGTTCAAAAATGTCACACATACCATAACTGGTTGTAATTGGTTGCTTTCATGTTTTGATTCTAGTTCCTTTGTTGAATAGTTCTCTTTATATGTTCCTCATGGGGCATGTCTCATGTTGACTTTTTTTCTCTGGGGTATGCCCCTTTTCCATTGTATTTATGGTTTTTAATACACAAACAAATTTAGCAAAAAAAAAAAGAATCTTAATACTTTGTCAATTTGTTTCACTTCTGAATTCTTTGAACCTTTCAAATGATTCAGACTTGTATTTCATCAAATACACATATTCAACTCTTTGAATGATCATCTCCTTTTCTTTTACTAGTTTGTTCAATTTGCAAAATTATTTTTCATGTAAGTCAAGTTTACAAAGTCTATCAAGTAATCTTCCAGTTTCAAACAAAACATTATCATTATAAATAGAACAACAATTGTTCTTAAATATAATACCAGAACCTTCCTTGTCCAAGAAGGAAAGTTCTAATGTTTCTAATGAGAACTGAAACATAATAACAACTTATTAACTTAATAGACTTGCCCGTAGGCAATGCTAAACTATAAGTTTCTATGGTTAATGCAGCAACCTTTGCTCCATTCCCACACATAAGATTACTTACTCTTTGTTTAGCTTTCTACTTCTGCTTAGTCTCTGCATTGGATTGCATACGTGAGAACTACAGCCGGTATCCAATACCCAAGTAGAACCTTGACTTACAGTAAGATTTATTTTTAATCATGAACAAACCTGTATTTGTAACCGAAGCTTCACTAATCTTCTTCTGGTTAGCCTCTGTAAGATTCTCCTTACAGTTTCCTTTCTAGTATCCAGGCTTATTGCAGTGGAAGCAAACTCCTTTGCTATCTGCATCAGTCTTGTTCTTATTGTCCTTTGTTTTTGCCTTTCCATTTACCTTCTTTGAATTGTTCTTCTTTTAAGAAGATCCTTTGGCCCTCTTCCGCTTCCTGGAAGAATCATCTATCAGTAAGACTTGGTCTTTCTTGGTTGGAAAGTGACTCTTTACAGTTTTCAACATGTTTAAGCAACTCAGGCAGGCTGACATATAGCTTGTTCATGTGGAAATTCATAACAATTTGTGAGAAAGAGTCTGGAAGTGATTGCAAGATCAAATCTTGGATCATCTCTCCATCCATTAAAACCCAGTTGTCCCAATTGTTCAATCAGATTGATCATTTTAGGACATATGTCTGTACTGTAGTGCCATCGGTCATTCTAGATCAGAAAAGCTCCTTAGATATCTGATATCTAATAGTCCTACTTTCTTCACCCTTCAACTCCTTGAAGGTGCAGGAGTATAGTAGGAGCATCCATAGTTTCATGCTGACGCTGAAGCTCATGCGAGTATGATGCATTGAGCCAACTGTGCATCATTTTGCCACTTTCTAAAAGTAGCAATCTCTTCCTCTGAGGCATTGTCTGCAACCATTGCAGGGATATGCATATTAAGGACATAAGATAGCTTTTCAGCCTTGAGAACTATTCTCAAATTCTTTAACTAGTCCTTTTAATTTTGGTCCGGTTAATTAACATCTAATATGCTAAGCAGTGATAGTGAATTAGACATCGTAAAATTTTGTAAATAAATTTGTAATTTAACAACATTTTAGCATACATTCATTTCTTAATTAATTACCAAAATAAATTAGGTCTTTATTTTAAATTGGTACCTCTCTCTTTTTCATCAAACTATATTACCCTCAATATATAGTTCGGCAATTCTAATTAAAGATATGCTAGTGAGAATAAGGATCCCATTTCAAATGTATATAGCCTTGTGGTGACACAACAAACGAAATATAAATAAATAGGTAGACAACTATTGTCAATTACATCTCTATGTAACTCCTTGTATTTTGCCTCTTAGATTATTTTGATCAAGTGGTGACACATCCGAATCAAAATTATCCAAGTTAAGTCCATCCTAGCACTTCCATATATTCGAAAGAAAAACACTGTCCTTGTGGTGACACAACAAAACAGCATCGTTCAGTCTATTTATAAGCATCAAATGTGATAAAGCAACATCTTAAATATTTAATACTTGCCTTGTGGTGACACAACAAACTAATATTAAGCATTTAATACTCTATTGCTTTACCATGCTAGAAGGCGACGTTCGATATTCCAAATATCTTTAAACGCTTAGGACTTAATATAATTTCTTGAGGGGTTTGTTATTATTTGTCTCATCTTGTTTAGCGCATGCACACACACACACACACACACACACACACACACACATATATATATATATATATATATATAAAAAATATGCGTCATATTATTTAACATGCGAAGCATGCTGTATAATATATAATATATACATAGTAAGCATGCACATATAGAATACTATATTCTACCCGGATTGATTATGGACTTTTATTCTAGTTTGGTTCACTAGAGCCACCAAGTGAACCAAAAGGTCAAACCTAGGGTGCAAGAACAAAATTTAAATATAACTATTACATTTAA
Source organism: Aralia elata (assembly GCA_034770075.1). NCBI lineage: Eukaryota > Viridiplantae > Streptophyta > Magnoliopsida > Apiales > Araliaceae > Aralia > Aralia elata. The sequence continues at coordinate 1,117,279 of JAVJAP010000097.1, read as the reverse complement.
ACCCGGGCTCCATTACAAACGGGTCTTCAAGCGCTCCTTGTTCCTTTGTCTCCAATTCTTCAAGTAATTCTAACTAAACCTATTACATAAACTATTTACAATAAATAGAAACCTTGATCAGCAGTCAAGGGGAGGTACATAGGAGGAAGATAGAATTTACATCAAGAATAACTAGAGAAGACGAGGTACGCAGACCCCATTTATAAAAACCCATTCATTCAAGCATCCACTAAAATAAATCCAATCACACATTGGTCAATAGTCAATAATCAATCCCTATTTATTATCATACATATCTCCATATGTATCAATAAATAACATTCATCTCATGAATAATAAAACCATTCCATATATGCATTGATATCATTTAATCGGCAATTAAAAGTTTACTAGAAATCCAATTTTGAAACAAAAATAAATTTCTTTATTTTAATCAAAATTTAAATCATAATAAACTTATTTATTTTATTTTATCCAATTTTGAATAAAAAGAAACTCCTTTATTTTTAATCAAATTTCAAATCAAAATAAACTCCTTTATTTTAATTAACATGGAAACCAATTTCAAGTTCAAAATAAACTCCTTTATTTTAACTTAAAATTGCTTGGAAAAATAAAATATGTTAAATCCTATTCCTTATCAAAATAAACATCTTTATTTTTAAGGAAACATGGAATCCTATTCCATATGTGAATAAACTCCTTTATTCTAGGAAACATGGAATCCTATTCCATATGTGAATAAACTCCTTTATTCTAGTTAACGTAGAATCCAATTCCAAGTTCAAATAAAACTTTTAATTTTAATTATATTCCAATTCAAAATAAACCTTTTATCTTAACTGAAAATAAATAAAATCAAAATAATTTTTTTTTCAAAATCTGCAGACCGGCGCGGCCGTGCTCCAAACTGAACTAGGAGCGGCGCGGCCGCGCTGCACCCCTAGAAACAATTTCTGGGTTAGGGCGCGGCCGCGCTCCAGAATGAACTAGAAGCGGCGCCGCCCGCGCCGCGTAGCAGACTTCGAATTTTTTTTTTCGTTGCCCAGAAAATCGATCCAATCGCATACCCATACATACATGGAATCATAATAATCGATAATTAGAACAAGGTTAGGCTCTGATACCACTGTCAGGTTTATATATAGCGCGAACATGCAATCAAATTACATAAATAGTGCGGAAGCGCAATAAAACGGATTTTAAAAGTTTTCATACAAACCATCACCATGATCATCCATGTGCTCAATTATCAATTAAACGAAAGAGATAAAGTATGAGAATCATACCCTTGTAGAACCATGCTTCCACATGTACGAGTTCACCTCCAAATCCTTCGCATTCTCCTTGAATTCCACCGATTAAATTCCTTCCTTTGATCAACGTTATCCACAAAGGAATAATAGTTGTTCAAGAAGATGAGTGTTGGCAAAACCCTAGTTTCTATCTCTATAGAAATTGTAAGTACTCTCCACAATTCTCATGCAAGAGTGTGTAACTGTCTAACCCTAAATCATGATAAGACTCCTCTTATTTATAGATATAGGGAACCCTCCTAAACTATTTAGGACTAGGGTTTTTGTTTTAATTAAACTCCTTTAATTAATTGAACTCCTAATCCAATTCGAAATTCATGAGAGAGTACTTCTATTAATTAATTCCCAATCCCTATTAGGAATTAAATAATAGTAATAGTGATAATAATAATAAGACTCCTCTTATTAATTTATATTTAATATTTCCAAAATATTAAATAATAAATATTAAGCTATTTAATTTATTCTATCTCCATAGATTAAATTAAATACACTTAACTTATTATTACGATTATGCCATTTACTTCTTAAATAAATATTTTTCTTTTGCGGTGTGACCCTTTAGGTTCTCCATATTAAACCGATTGTGAATAAATCAATCAGAACAATTCTAATTTTATTTAAATAAATAAATTAAACTCTTTAATTCATTTAAATAAATAATATTTATTCTACAATAAGGGTAAGCCCCCTTAGAGATCAACGACTTTCCAGATAATATAGATTTCAACATTAATCACAAAAGAACCTTTCAGTGAATAGTTACCGTACAATTCAATCCTTCTACCATACAATGTCCCAATTAAATATAAGACATGGAATTACTGTCAAGTCTTATTTTATTTAATTATATGTATTTCGATTCTCAAATGCACAACTCTGATTAATGCAAATTAAAAACTCTTTTCTAATTTTATTCTGCTTTGGCCAAAGACTTCTGAGTCGTCATTTATCGAATCACATAGGACATTCATTCCTTTTACTAGAAGTGGTAGGTTCTTTGTTGACCATTCACCTATCTCCATGTGCAACTTATTATACCCAATCATACACTTTGATATACCCTAAGGGTCTTAAGGGACATGTCAAAGTATAACTCATCACACACAAGATACTATGATGATCTCAAGTCCAAGGATCACTTGTACTACTATCACTAGAGGAATTCCTATTGACAGGCGAGTAAAACTCCATTAGGTATTCCTTAGCGAGCCACGTTCAGTGAACTTATTCTCTAATAAGCACCTACATACTTGCTTTAGTGTCTCCACACAAATGATTATGAGATCAATCATCCTCTTCATAAGAGTAAACAACGTATGTACTAATCTATCCGGATTCACTAATCCCCTTTTTAGTAATCCATCGATTAGGAACGATTTTAGTTTGTGAGCTATCTATAATTTAGATCTCATTAGCATGATCACCATCATGATTCTAAAAGCATTGTTCAAAACTATGGGTTTATCACATTTAATATAACAGTACCATGTAGATAAAGTAAAATGCCTTTAACAAACGAATAAGATTACAAAGTATATGCTACATCATATCAAATATGATTGGCTTGTGTGCATACTACTTTCACCGTATGTTCCTACCAAGTTGGCTCTAACAACTGAAGATCCAAACAAAGTTACTGTTAAGCAAATGATAGAATGGACAGAGAACGAAAAGAAGTTGGTGCAGCTGGACAAGAGAGCTAAGAATATTTTATTCATGGCACTAGAAGACGAACTATTTGAAAATGTTGTAAACTCCACCACTGCCAATGAAGTTTGGGAAGCCCTGCTTGTAATGCATGAGGGTATAGAAGAAGTAAGGGAGAACAAACAATCTCTCTTAACTCAGCAATATGAAATGTTTTCTCATTTCTTGGAGAAAACATTACATCCACTTATGAACGATTTAATGTTCTACTAAACTCCTTGAGATCTTACGACAAAGTCTATCCCAACAAAGATCTGAATATAAAGTTCATGAGAGCTCTTCCAAGTAAATAGGACGCCAATACCACTGCCATCAGAGAGTCGAAAAATATGCATGAAATGACTGTGTAGAAGCTCTACGGTAATCTTCTTACATATGAGCTTGAGATAAATCAAAGAGCTAAAACTCTCTGTGAAAACAAAAGAAAAGATAAAGGAGTAGCACTCAAAGCTTTTGTAGCTACTTCCAAAGTTCCAACTAAGGACGATGAGGATGATGATCAAAGAGAAGTTGATGAAGATGAAGACATAGCTTTGCTTGCTTGAAGGCTGAGGAATTCATGAAGAAGAGAAGCAACTGGAAATCAAGGAATAACTTCAAAGGGAATAGTAGCAAGGATCAAGACAAAGATCTTTGTTACAATTGCAAGAAACCTGACCATTTCATCGCACAGTGCACCAAACCTCGGCGAGAAGATCTCAAGAAAGATAAACAGAAGTCCTATGGAAAGAAAGAATACAAAGATTACAAAAAGCATAACAAGAAGGACAAATGTTATGTAGCTGAAGAATCATGGAGTGAGTTCGAAGGAGATTCTAGTTCAGACTCCAGCAATGATGAAAAATCTCAAATTACAAATCTATGTCTGATGGCGATAAATGAAGATTCTGGCACAACCACTGATCATTGAGTGAACGACATTAGTGAGGTATTTGACTTTAACTCTCTTGATGTTAGTATGGATGATCTAAGATTAGCTTTACATGATATAACAGCTGAATTACATAAATATATGAAGTTATTCAGGGTTCTATCAAAGGATCATTCTCTGCTTCTAAAGGAAAAAGAGAAGGTGCACGTAGAGTTGGAAGCCTCTCTACATAACACTACTTCTCTATCCAAGTTTGAGACTGAAAATGAAATCTTGAGAAAGATAACTGAAAACTATACACTGAGAGAATCTACTCTTAACTCTAAAATATAGGAATTAGAAAAGACAATCTCAATGTGGAATCGTTCTTCCTCATCGATGGATACACTGATCACAAGTTAGAGAGTTGCATCTGACAGATCAGGACTAAGATTTAGAAATTTATCCAGTGGATACGAGCAATAATCATACCTCTTCATCAAATAGAGGTATTGTATTTGTGAAATCCAAAGAGGATTCTGAATCTACTATTCCAAGTTGTCAAATATCTGGTGATCAGAGTATTGTTCCAAAAGACAACAGGTCACATGCTGGTCTAGGTTTTGTTAAACTAAAGAGTAAATCCAAGTTTACGTTTTTACCACGAAGAGTCATAGAGTCGGGCAAGCTTAACTCTATAAATCAACCTGGTATCTATCGTAGAGCTGGATCTTACTCTATGAAATTTCAAAATCATAGAACAACATTCAAACAGAAAAGAGATCAGACATATTCTCCACATAAATTACAAATGAGAAGATTTCCACACATACATATATACAATATGTAAGATGTTTCAACTGTTGTAAACATGTTCATAAAGCTACATCTTGTCATTACTCTGAGCACATTGCACACAAAGGACTCAAAATCAAGCATATTTGGGTCCCTATGGAAACTAATATTGCAGGACCCAAATATATATAGGTACCAAAATAAATAGTAATCATTCTTGTCGGTACCAAGGAGATCTGAATCAATTTGGTATCTAGATAGCGGATGTTCTAGGCACATGACGGGCAACAAGGTTCTACTATCAAAGTTTAGAGCAAAAGACGGTCTAACTGTTATCTTTGGAGATAACAACTCTGGCAAAACCAGAGCCTACGACTTAATTAGCAATGGAGCTGTCTCTTTCAACAAAGTAGCATATGTGGATGGATTAAAGCACAACCTCCTAAGTATAAGTCAACTATGTGATAAAGGTCATCAAGTTACCTTCCTCAACAATTAGTGTCAAGTTCGAGATCTAAAAATCAACTCGTTAAAGCTGACTAGATCTAGAGAAGGAAATGTATATATGGTTAATCTCTCTGAACTAAGTTCTTCAGCATCGGCTTGCTTTTTCATCAAAGTATCAGAAGATGTGAGCTGGTTTGGCATAAGAGATTATCTCACTTAAATTTCAAAAGTATGTCAAAACTCGTATCAAAGGATCTAGTTAGAGGTCTGCCAAAGCTGAGCTTCGTCAAAGAAAGACCATGTAAAGCTTGTCAACTAGGGAAGCAGACTAAGAACTCATTCAAGAGCAAAGCAGTCAATTCAAATGACATGCCTCTACAACTTCTTCATATGGATCTTTTTGGGCCTATTCCAACTGCTAGTCTTGGAGGTAAAAGGTACTATATGGTTGTAGTAGATGACTACTCCAGGTTCACATGGGTATTCTTTATTAGCTCTAAAGACGAAACTAGCACCAAGCTGATCAAATTCTTCAAGCAAGTAATGAATGAGAAAGGCGAGAAAATAATTATAATAAGGAGTGATCATGGAAGAGAATTTGACTATTCTGAAGTGAATTAGTTCTGTGAAGATAATGGGATTATACATAACTTTTCTGCTCCAAGAACTCCACAATAAAATAGAGTGGCTGAAAGAAAAAACAGGACATTAATAAAAGCAGGAAGAACACTTCTTGTTGCAGTACATGTTCCAAAATAATTTTGGGCAGAAGCAGTTAACACTGCATGTTATACTCAGAATAGGTCCCTGATTCACTCTACATTCAAAAAGACACCCTACGAGTTATGGAAAGGAAGGAAGCCGAATATAAACTATTTTTGTGCTTTCGGCTGTGCGTGCTACATACTCAATAATGGTAAAAGATATCTACCTAAGTTTCAACCAAAGTTAGATGAAGGAATCTTTCTTGGATACTCTATGGAAAGTAAAGCCTATAGATTGTTCAATAAGAACTCCTTGATAGTAGAAGTCTCCATTCATGTCACCTTTGACGAGGCTGATCAAGGCAAACCAGAAAAGGCAACTCAACCAGGTAACCAACGCGCATGCGCACGACGTGGGCGAGCGGCAGGCGTTAGGGGCTGGGTGCGGATGCGGCAGGTAGGGCGGGGGCGCGCCTGGGCGTGCTGAGTACGATCTTTTGAGCTCCTAGTGCGATTCTAGCTCATTTTTTGACCAAAAATATAATGTTTGGCTAAGGTTTTTCATGGAGGCATTATATAATTGAAAGTAGTATGCACACAAACCAATCATATTTGATATGATTTAGCATATAATTTGTAATCTTATTCATTTATTAATAAAAGAATTGATTTTCTTAAGAGGTATTTTTACATTATCTACATAATGCTGTTATATTAAATGTGATAAACCCATAGTTTGAGCAATGTTTTTAGAATCATGATGGTGATCATGCTAATGAGATCTAAATTCTAGATAGCTCACAAACTAAAATTGTTCCTAATCGTTGGATTACTAAAAAGGTGATTAGTGAATCCGGATAGATTAGTACTGTGACACCCCCAAATCCAGGTACTTAATTCCCACTGATCTGGTGTTCACTATAACATTCATTCATAACTAACTACCCAATAAAAATGACAATTAAATTAAACCGAATGAAATATCTTCCCACATTAGGGATTACAACTTAAAATCTCTTAAATAAACAATTTCCCAGGTTATCTAACCTCTATTACATCAATGCGAAAAAAAAACATAATATTAAATAAGTCTTTGATACAAATAAACATCAGGTGGATAATAAATCTCTTGCTACTTTGGCATCTTGCCCTTGCCTTTGCTCGTGGACGGCTCGTCCGATTTCTCAGCCTTAGCTGCAATGTTTTAGTGCAAGAGTGAGCAAACAATTGCCCACAAGTACGAAAACAATAACATTTATATGATTATTGAAATAAATCTTACCGAGGAGTAATAGTTTTTCTGAAGTCAATCAATGACAAATCAAATATCTGAAAGCTCAATAGAATGCTTAGCTCAAGAACTGAATATCGATTCAATGATAAAAGTGTATCTGAGGGTCACAAGACCTCGAACTATGTCTTAGGTTAACAAGTATTTCTACCGTAACCTTTAACAGTCTTATAGACTATGGACCATCCATCTCGTACTCAGGGGGATCAGCCCTTTGTACAATGTATTGTGCACAACCATTTTAACCCTGTCGCGAAATTAATCCCCTATATTAGGGTTGTTCATCTCAGTCTAGTATTAGAATCCGTACCAAAAAGAACTTGGTTTGGAAAATTTTTAAAATATTCTAAGTCTTTAGAACCCTCATCAACTAAGGACTAGCTGAATCAATAAGGGTTTGCTAGTCACTAAAGCATTTGTTTCATCAATAAGTTTGTACAATAGAAACTGTGTTCGAAATTTGATTAACAATCAATGATTGAGTAACAATTGATTGGAATAAAGCTTAAGCAGTTATCATGGTAACAACCTTGCTTGAATAATAATAAGCTAAGGTTAGTAAACTTGCTCAATGATAGTAAACTTGCTTTAAATGAGATAACAAGTTAAGGGAAGGAAAAACTTGCTCAATATAATAATGGAGTTCAGAAACTTGCCTCGTATGTAGCTTTCCTAATTACAAACCACGTACAATAAACAACCTATAGATTCCGTTTGTATTGCAACAAAAAGGATTAGTTACAATACTCACGTACAATAGTACTCCAATCCTCACCTCAATTTCCAATTAACTACTGATTATCAACTCTATTTCAGAAGCTACAAGCTTTATTACAACAATGTTATATTCTAAGAATCTCCACAACTTATCTTTAAGTTAAGGTATATTACCTTGTATTTAATCATCATCAAACATCATTTAGAATCCATTTTAACATCTTAATATTCACTTGTTATATTAATTTAAGTTTAATCCTGCATAAAATGATATATCATAACTACCAAGAAAAGAAAACAAAATAATAAAATTTTTGTTTTTTTCTAGCAGTGATTCTCGCCGGGGCGGGAAATTACTGAACGAAAATCTCGCCGGGGCGAGGTTTTCCTTAACAAATTTCTCGTCGGGGCGAGACTTCGCCGGGGCGAAGTTTAATAGCTCATTTTTCTCGCCGGGGCGAGAGACCCGACAGTCACCTCCTACTGTTCACGAACCAGTGAAAACTTAGGCCAAATTTGGCCAAATTTTCCGAATTCTACCATCCAACACATAATTTAAACATACCCAGACATCAAATATAACACAAAACTATTTCCCAACATGTTTCTAAACATTCTCAACATCATATTACACATAATCAACCAACTTGAATCAAAAATTCTCTGTTAAAACAAGATATTCATGTTTTAACCATTTTAATAAAATCAACTACTGTGGAACCATTATAACCCATTCTTATTGCATTCTTTTCGTTTTTCACTATATAATCATAATCAAAAATCAATTTTACCAATTAACAACCAATTTGAATACCAATTTCATACATATATACCATACATGAAATAAACTCTGTAAAAATTACAAACTCTACTCCAAAGCATGTTTTCATGGATTAAAACCTTAAAATTAACTTATAATCATCACATAATCATCTAATTCATGATTACCAACAATTGCATCAACTAATTCATGTTTTTTAGCAAACAATTCACTTACATGAAACTAAAAACCATATACAATGAAACAAAACTATAAATAAAACTTAAAAGAGATTATCCTACAAGATATATATATAATTCCTTAGCTTAGCATTTCCCTTCCTTCTCTTTCTCAATTCACAAACCTCTCAATTTTCTCTCTATTCTCACTCTCTTTTCTCTGAACTCCCAAACTCTGTTCTTATTCTTTCTTTCTTTTTTTTAACTGATGAACTTAACGTACTATAAATTTAGTCAGTTAAGAAAATAAAAGGTTAGACATTGTTTGGCAAACCAAGTAAGATTAATGGAATTTCAAAGGCTAAGCCTTGTTTGGTTGAACCACAATAAAATAATTCATTTTTTTACCAACCAAAGGTCACAAGGCCTTGTTTGGTTAAACTAAAATAAAAATCTTTTCCATTTATTTTAATAAATCATTATACTATATAGTTTTAATTGTCACATTTTTAATTTAATTAAACTTATTATAAAATAAATTCAATTAAACTTTAACTAATAATTCTATTTAATCAATAACAACAACACCAAATAAATTATCTTAGTCAAATAAATCATTTATTCAAATAAACCATTTAATCATCTAATTTAATTATTAAATTAAATTAGAATAATCACATCAAATCACATTTAAATAACATTTAACATAAATTCTTTCACCATGACTTTATAAATTATTTATTTTACTCAATAAATAAATTAATAAAAATATTTATATAACTCAATAAATATTTTTATTTAATCACAAAAATTGCATTCGTTACATCCTTCCCTCCTTAAAAGGATTCTGTCCCCAGAATCACAACACAATTAATTCGTCAGTTACATTCTCCCCTCCTTACAAAGATTCTGTCCTCAGAATCGCGATACAAAGATTAAACAAACAGTTCATGATAATTTTGCATCATTTTCTCTTCGAGTTCCCACGTAGCTTCTTCAGCACTGTGGTTCCTCCAAATTACCTTTACAGAAGGTATTACTTTATTTCTGAGAACTTGCTCTTTCATGTCTACTATCTGTACAGGTATCTCTTCATAGGAAAAATCTTTCTCAAAGTGTATTGGTTCATATTCTATTACATGTTTATAATCAGACTTATACGGTCGTAGCACCGATATGTGAAAGACATTATGAATGTGGTCTAGCTTGGGAGGTAAAGTTACCTCATAAGCTACCTCACCTATACGCTTCAGCACCTCGAAGGGTCCAATAAATCGTGGACTGAGTTTACCCTTTTTACCAAATCTGATTTTTCCTTTCCAGGGAGATACTTTGAGAAACACAAAACTCCCAACTTCAAATTCACAATTTTGACGATGCTGATCCGCATATTTCTTCTGCCTGTCTTGAGCAGCTAACAATCTGGCTCTTATTATCTTGACAATTTCATCAGTTTGTTGTACTAGCTCGGGTCCCAATAGGCGACGTTCACCAACTTCGTCCCAACATAACGGAGTTCTGCACTTCCTCCCATACAGCGCTTCATATGGCGGCATTCCAATACTCGCGTGATGACTATTGTTATAGGCAAACTCGACTAGAGGTAAATGATCATCCCAGTTGCCTTTAAAATCCACGACGCACGCCCGGAGCATATCCTCCAACGTTTGAATTGTTATTTCGCTCTGGCCATCGGTTTGAGGATGGTAGGCTGTACTCATTTTCAACTGCGTCCCCAAACAAGCTTGCAAACTCCTCCAAAATTTGGATGTGAATCGTGGATCTCTATCTGATACTATTGATACTGGAACTCCGTGCCTTGAGATAATCTCTTTGACATATAACTTCGCCAGCTGATCCAAAGTGAATCTGATTTTGATTGGCAAGAAATGCGCTGATTTCGTCAGTCTGTCAACTATGACCCATATTGCGTCATAACCTCTCTGAGTAGTTGGAAGCCCTACCACAAAGTCCATTGTGATATGCTCCCACTTCCATTCGGGTATCTCCAAGGGCTGTAACAACCCACTTGGTTGTTGATGCTCTGCTTTAATTTTCTGGCAAGTTAAGCACTTGGCAACACACTCAGCCACTTCCCTTTTCATATTTGGCCACCAGAAATGTTGGCGTAGATCCTGGTACATCTTTGTACTCCCCGGGTGAATCGAAAATCTTGAACTGTGAGCTTCGTTCAAAATCTCCTCTCTGATTGCCAATACTGACGGTACCCAGATTCTGCCTTCAAATCTCAGCAACCCTTCGGTGTCGATTTTGAATTTAAGCTCTTCTTCCTCAAGCACTCTTTTCCGTATCTTAACACATTCCTCATCCTGAAGTTGTGCTTCCTTCACTTTTTCCACCAAAGTTGGTTGGGTTTCCATCTGGAATAATTTTTCATTAGGCTCTGCCAGACCCTTCACCTCTAATTCCAATTTAGCCATTTCCGCTACAAGCTTCTCTTGAGCAGTTAATAAAAATAGTGTTTCCCGACCTTTTCTACTCAAAGCATCGGCAACCACATTAGCCTTTTCCGGATGGTATAGAATTTCACAATCATAGTCTTTGATCAATTCTATCCATCTCCTCTGCCGCATATTAAAATCCTTTTTCATAATCTTTTAGTTGGCGCGATGCATATGCAATAACCTTACCATTCTGCATCAACACACAACCAAGTCCTTTATGCGATGGGTCGCTATATACCACAAAATTTCCTGTATCATCTGGCAAAGACAAAACAGGTGTCGAACTTAATCTCTTCTTTAACTCTTGGAAACTCTCTTCGCACTTCTCCGTCCAAACGAACTTCACTGATTTCCTTGTTAAATTCGTCAACGGAGTGGCGATCCTGGAGAAATCTTGAATAAAACGTCTGTAATAACCTGCCAAACCTAGGAAACTCCTAACTTCTGACGGTGTCTTTGGCTGATCCCAGTTCATTACAGCTTCCACTTTAGCTGGATCCACCAAAATCCTGTCTTTATCAATCACATGCCCAAGAAATTGAACACGCTCCAACCAAAATTCGCACTTTGAAAATTTTGCATACAATTTCTCTTTTCTTAACGCCTCCAATGTCACCTTTAAGTGCTCCACGTGTTCTTCCTGAGTTTTGGAATATACCAAAATATCGTCTATGAATACCACTGCGAATTTATCCAAAAATGGTTTAAATACCCTATTCATTAAATCCATAAACGCTACAGGTGCGTTTGTTAAACCAAATGACACAACCAAAAACTCATAGTGACTATATCTAGTTCGAAATGCCGTCTTTGGTATGTCTTCCTTCCTCACCTTTAGTTGATGGTACCCACTTCGCAGATCTATCTTTGAAAAATATCTCGCTCCCTTTAGCTGGTCAAACAGGTCATCGATCCATGGCAACGGATACTTGATTTTAATCGTGACCTTGTTCAACTCTCTATAATCAATGCAAAGACGCATTGATCCATCCTTTTTCTTGACGAATAATACCGACGCTCCCCACGGCGAAACGCTCAGTTGAATATACTTTTTATCCAGCAACTCCTGTAATTGCACCATCAACTCATTCATTTCTACCGGAGCCATTCTATATGGGGCTTTTGATATAGGAGCTGTACCCGGTGCTAAATCAATTACAAACTTAATTTCCCTATCTGGCGGTAATCCCGGCAAATCATCAGACACGTCTGCAAAATCCCTAACCACTGGTATCTCCTCCAGCTTTGCATCCACCTTTCGGGTATCGACTATGTAGGCTAGATATCCTACACATCCTTGTCTCAACATCTTTTTGGCCTGCATCATCGTTAGACAACTCGTTTGTCTAGGCGACTTGCTGCTATAAAACAATACTTTTGACGGAGTCTTAAAATTTACACACTTCTTTTGACAGTCAATAACTGCCCTATGGTTGAACAACCAATTCATACCCAAAATAACGTCAAACTCCCCAAGACGAATTGGGATTAAGTTGACCGTCATCACATGACCCTTGATATCTATCTGACAGTTCTTGTGGACAAATTTAACAGGAATCACTTCCCTATTCGTAATTTCTATATTCATGGGGTAATCTAATTCTTCCTGAGCTAACCCTAATCTTCTAGCAAAATCATTGGATATAAATGAACAAGTAGCACCCGAGTCAAACAATACGTAGGCATTAACATTATTGACTGGAATGATACCTGACACTACATCCTTTGACTGCACAACATCCTGCACCGTCATATTGAATGTTCGAGCGGTAGGTCGATTGGGCTGTGTCGGTCCTGTGATAGTCAGATTGCCTCCACTGCTGTTTCCTTTTCCTGCACTGGCTCCACCTGTAGTTGCTTTCTTAGGGCAGTCTCGGGCAAAGTGATCCTTCGACCCGCAGATGAAACATGCGCCCTTCTTCGGATTAGGGCAATTCGGTGCGATATGTCCCTCCTGACCGCAGTTAAAGCATACCATCTTACCCTTCAAACAAACACCCACATGGCTCTTTCCGCAATTACTGCATGTCTCTATCTTCTTTTTCTGATTACCCTGCTGACTTCTCGCAGAGTTATTATCACTCCACTTCCTCTTCTGACCGCTGCCCCCATGGCTACCACTTGCCTTGTTTTCACTTTTATTCTTCTTCTTCCTCTGCTCCTGATTATACTTGGACAGAGCATCACTGCCTCCTTCAGCGATAATTGCCTTTTCCAGAACTGCCGCAAATGAGTTTAATTGGAACATCGAAACTCAGCTATACAGCCAGGGCTTCAGTCCCTGCTCAAACCTCCTAGCCTTTCGCTCATCCGTGTTGACTTGGTATGGCGCAAACCTCGCCAACTCGTTAAATTTTGCAGCATACTCAGGCACCGTCATTGTACCTTGCTTCAATTCCAGAAATTGCACCTCCATTTGATTTTGCGCGCTTGCCGGAAAGTAGGTCTCGAAAAACATCTCCTTAAATCGTTCCCATGGTATTACCCCTTGCCCGCCTCGGGTTTTATTAGCTTGCCACTAGTAGCTTGCTTCTAACTTGAGTATAAACGTTGCAAATGCAGTCTTCTGGTCCTCGTTGACCCTTGCGACATCAAACACTTTTTCCATCTCAATGATCCAAGTTTGGGCTTCAATTGGATTCATAGAGCCGTGATATTCCGGAGGTCCGACAGCCTTGAAGTCTTTAAAAGTCATAGCCTGAGCTTGGGGTTGATTCGCAAAGGCTCCCGTTAACAAATTTACCAGTTGCTGCATTGGATTAACGTTGACTTCTTCGTTGTTATTGGTGGATCCCACAGGGGTCTGTTGACGGGTTTGCCTTCTTGGCGGCATCTTACTGTTAAAAATTTACGCTATTAGATTATTATTCAATTACTTAAACATTTAATTCTTAACTTAAACATTTATAAACAACACTTAACATATAGCACATCTGATAAACTTTCGCATTTTTATTCATTTACTGCTCGAAACATAACAGAAATAACGCCATAGTTATTTACATCAAATCATCTATCCTGACATCATAAAGTTCCAGAATTACATCATTATTCTATCCCATTATATAAAACTGGGATTTACAACTTATTATCTTCATAATTTTCATACTAGCATATCTAATCATAATCTACGATGACATCCCACGGCGCACAGTTTCCTCGCGTTCCTGCTCCATAATACGAGTCACCATCCTTCGACCCATTATATCTGGATGACGATGAACTCGATCCTGAGCTCTATCTACTGTGGTGTGAAAAATATACACCATCTCATCAATCTTGGCCTTCTTTGACCGCACCTCACACTCAACACGATCTGCACAGTTAGCCTCCCTCAACCAAGCAGTTTCAGCTCTCGCCCGCTTAGCTGACTCCTCTTTTAACTCATCTCGTACAATCTCATTCCTGGCCAATAACTGTCCCCGTTTATACTCAGACTAAGCTAGTCTCTGCTCGACCTCTGCAAGGCGTGATGATAAGTCCTGGATCTCAACATCCTTCTGCTCTAAAGCGGCTTGACGTTCCACAACCTGTTCTCCTAACTCCTCCTTTTCGCTCTCAACATGAACCAGCTTCCACTCCACGTCCCCAAGACATATATATAGCTCCTCAATCTCACTGTTTTTCTGCTCCAAGACAGTCTGTCGCTCCTCCAGCTGCCTCTCTAACTCCTCCACTCTATCTTGCAACTCTATGTTGCGATCATACACCTGGTCGTACATCTGAACACCTAAGGAAGATAGTGATAACCCCTCAGGGTCTTCTTCCTCCTCCTCAACCTCCTCCGGATCCTCCTCAGGATCAGTCTCAGGCTCGTACTCGGGACCTGCAACCGTGATCAATGGGGATGGCTCCCTCTGCACCAGCTGCTCCCGAACCACATGAATATCTCGGGGCTCCTCCTCCCTAGCCTGGCTGGGTTCTCCTCTATCAGTCATCCTGATAACAAAATTTTAAGTTTTAATTACTACTCGATAATACTCATGAGTACATAGGTTTGTTAACAAATAAGCACATAACACATAATCATTTTATTATCTTTTATAAATTTCCGTAATTCATTCCTTAAAATTCGATAAGAGTTTATCACCACTATATTCTCTATCGTCTAAAAGGCTACTACCCTAAGGTTTTCCCCACCTAAAGGTTCATAACCTATTGGCTCTGATACCAACCTATGACACCCCCAAATCCAGGTACTTAATACTTAATTCCCACTGATCTGGTGTTCACTATAACATTCATTCATAACTAACTACCCAATAAAAATGACAATTAAATTAAACCGAATGAAATATCTTCCCACATTAGGGATTACAACTTAAAATCTCTTAAATAAACAATTTCCCAGGTTATCTAACCTCTATTACATCAGTGCGGAAAAAAACATAATATTAAATAAGTCTTTGATACAAATAAACATCAAGTGGATAATAAATCTCTTGCTACTTTGGCATCTTGCCCTTGCCTTTGCTCGTGGACGGCTCGTCCGATTTCTCAGCCTTAGCTGCAATGTTTTAGTGTAAGAGTGAGCAAACAATTGCCCACAAGTACGAAAACAATAACATTTATATGATTATTGAAATAAATCTTATCGAGGAGTAATAGTTTTCTGAAGTCAATCAATGACAAATCAAATATCTGAAAGCTCAATAGAATGCTTAGCTCAAGAACTGAATATCGATTCAATGATAAAAGTGTATCTGAGGGTCACAAGACCTCGAACTATGTCCTAGGTTAACAAGTATTTCTACCGTAACCTTTAACAGTCTTATAGACTATGGACCATCCATCTCGTATTCAGGGGGATCATCCCTTTGTACAATGTATTGTGCACAACTATTTTAACGTTGTCGCGTAATTAATCCCCTATATTAGGGTTGTTCATCTCAGTCTAGTATTAGAATCCGTACCAAAAGGAACTTGGTTTGGAAAAATTTTAAAATATTCTAAGTCTTTAGAACGCTCATCAACTAAGGACTAGCTGAATCAATAAGGGTTTGCTAGTCACTAAAGCATTTGTTTCATCAATAAGTTTGTATAATAGAAAATGTGTTCGAAATTTGATTAACAATCAATGGTTGAGTAACAATTGATTGGAATAAAGCTTAAGCAGTTATCATGGTAACAACCTTGCTTGAATAATAATAAGCTAAGGTTAGTAAACTTTCTCAATGATAGTAAACTTGCTTTAAATGAGATAACAAATTAAGGGAAGGAAAAACTTGCTCAATATAATAATGGAGTTCAGAAACTTGCCTCGTATGTAGCTTTCCTAATTACAAACCACGTACAATAAACAACCTACAGATTCCGTTTGTATTACAACAAAAAGGATTAGTTACAATACTCACGTACATTAGTACTCCAATCCTCACCTCAATTTCCAATTAACTACTGATTATCAACTCTATTTCAGAAGCTACAAGCTTTATTACAACAATGTTACATTCTAAGAATCTCCACAACTAATCTTTAAGTTAAGGTATATTACCTTGTATTTAATCATCATCAAACATCATTTAGAATCCATTTCCAACACATAATTTAAACATACCCAGACATCAAATATAACACAAAACTATTTCCCAACATGTTTCTAAACATTCTCAACATCATATTACACATAATCAACCAACTTGAATAAAAAATTCTCTGTTAAAACAAGATATTCATGTTTTAACCATTTTAATAAAATCAACTACTGTGGAACAATTCTAACCCATTCTTATTCCATTCTTTTCATTTTTCACTATATAATCATAATCAAAAATCAATTTTACCAATTAACAACCAATTTGAATACCAATTTCATACATATATACCATACATGAAATAAACTCTGTAAAAATTACAAACTCTACTCCAAAGCATGTTTTCATGGATTAAAACCTTAAAATTAACTTATAATCATCACATAATCATCTAATTCATGATTACCAACAATTGCATCAACTAATTCATGTTTTTTAGCAAACAATTCACTTACATGAAACTAAAAACCATATACAGTGAAACAAAACTATAAATAAAACTTAAAAGAGATTATACCTTCAAGCTATATATATAATTCCTTAGCTTAGCACTTCCCTTCCTTCTCTTTCTCAATTCACAAACCTCTCAATTCTCAATTTTCTCTCTATTCTCACTCTCTCTTTTCTCTGAACTCCCAAACTCTGTTCTTATTCTTTCTTTCTTTTTTTTAACTGATGAACTTAACGTACTATAAATTTAGTCAGTTAAGAAAATAAAAGGTTAGGCATTGTTTGGCAAACCAAGTAAGATTAATGGAATTTCAAAGGCTAAGCCTTGTTTGGTTGAACCACAATAAAATAATTCATTTTTTTAACAACCAAAGGTCACAAGGCCTTGTTTGGTTAAACTAAAATAAAAATCTTTTCCATTTATTTTAATAAATCATTATACTATATAGTTTTAATTGTCACATTTTTAATTTAATTAAACTTATTATAAAATAAATTCAATTAAACTTTAACTAATAATTCTATTTAATCAATAACAACAACACCAAATAAATTATCTTAGTCAAATAAATCATTTATTCAAATAAACCATTTAATCATCTAATTTAATTATTAAATTAAATTAGAATAATCACATCAAATCACATTTAAATAACATTTAACATAAATTCTTTCACCATGACTTTATAAATTATTTATTTTACTCAATAAATAAATTAATAAAAATATTTATATAACTCAATAAATATTTTTATTTAATCACAAAAATTGCATTCGTTACATCCTTCCCTCCTTAAAAGGATTCTGTCCCCAGAATCACAACACAATTAATTCGTCCGTTACATTCTCCCCTCCTTACAAAGATTCTGTCCTCAGAATCACGATACAAAGATTAAACAAACAGTTCATGATAATTTTGCATCATTTTCTCTTCGAGTTCCCACGTAGCTTCTTCAGCACTGTGGTTCCTCCAAATTACCTTTACAGAAGGTATTACTTTATTTCTGAGAACTTGCACTTTCATGTCTACTATCTGTACAGGTATCTCTTCATAGGACAAATCTTTCTCAAAGTGTATTGGTTCATATTCTATTACATGTTTATAATCAGACTTATACGGTCGTAGCACCGATATGTGAAAGACATTATGAATGTGGTCTAGCTTGGGAGGTAAAGTTACCTCATAAGCTACCTCACCTACACGCTTCAGCACCTCGAAGGGTCCAATAAATCGTGGACTGAGTTTACCCTTTTTACCAAATCTGATTTTTCCTTTCCAGGGAGATACTTTGAGAAACACAAAACTCCCAACTTCAAATTCACAATTTTGACGATGCTGATCCGCATATTTCTTCTGCCTGTCTTGAGCAGCTAACAATCTGGCTCTTATTATCTTGACAATTTCATCAGTTTGTTGTACTAGCTCGGGTCCCAATAGGCGACGTTCACCAACTTCGTCCCAACATAACGGAGTTCTGCACTTCCTCCCATACAAGCGCTTCATATGGCGGCATTCCAATACTCGCGTGATGACTATTGTTATAGGCAAACTCGACTAGAGGTAAATGATCATCCCAGTTGCCTTTAAAATCCACGACGCACGCCCGGAGCATATCCTCCAACGTTTGAATTGTTGATTTCGCTCTGGCCATCGGTTTGAGGATGGTAGGCTTGTACTCATTTTCAACTGCGTCCCCAAACAAGCTTGCAAACTCCTCCAAAATTTGGATGTGAATCGTGGATCTCTATCTGATACTATTGATACTGGAACTCCGTGCCTTGAGATAATCTCTTTGACATATAACTTCGCCAGCTGATCCAAAGTGAATCTGATTTTGATTGGCAAGAAATGCGCTGATTTCGTCAGTCTGTCAACTATGACCCATATTGCGTCATAACCTCTCTGAGTAGTTGGAAGCCCTACCACAAAGTCCATTGTGATATGCTCCCACTTCCATTCGGGTATCTCCAAGGGCTGTAACAACCCACTTGGTTGTTGATGCTCTGCTTTAACTTTCAGGCAAGTTAAGCACTTGGCAACACACTCAGCCACTTCCCTTTTCATATTTGGCCACCAGAAATGTTGGCGTAGATCCTGGTACATCTTTGTACTCCCCGGGTGAATCGAAAATCTTGAACTGTGAGCTTCGTTCAAAATCTCCTCTCTGATTGCCAATACTGACGGTACCCAGATTCTGCCTTCAAATCTCAGCAACCCTTCGGTGTCGATTTTGAATTTAAGCTCTTCTTCCTCAAGCACTCTTTTCCGTATCTTAACACATTCCTCATCCTGAAGTTGCGCTTCCTTCACTTTTTCCACCAAAGTTGGTTGGGTTTCCATCTGGAATAATTTTTCATTAGGCTTTGCCAGACCCTTCACCTCTAATTCCAATTTAGCCATTTCCGCTACAAGCTTATCCTGAGCAGTTAATAAAAATAGTGTTTCCCGACCTTTTCTACTCAAAGCATCGGCAACCACATTAGCCTTTCCCGGATGGTATAGAATTTCACAATCATAGTCTTTGATCAATTCTATCCATCTCCTCTGCTGCATATTCAAATCCTTCTGTGTGAAAATATACTTCAGACTTTTATGGTCTGTATATATTTCACACTTTTCCCCATAGAGATAATGCCTCCAGATTTTCAGAGCAAACACCACAGCTGCTAACTCCAAATCATGGGTCGGATACCCTTTTTCATAATCTTTTAGTTGGCGCGATGCATATGCAATAATCTTACCATTCTGCATCAACACCCAACCAAGTCCTTTATGCGATGCGTCGCTATATACCACAAAATTTCCTGTATCATCTGGCAAAGACAAAACAGGTGCCGAACTTAATCTCTTCTTTAATTCTTGGAAACTCTCTTCGCACTTCTCTGTCCAAACGAACTTCACTGATTTCCTTGTTAAATTCGCCAACGGAGTGGCGATCCTGGAGAAATCTTGAATAAAACGTCTGTAATAACCTGCCAAACTGTTGGGATATTTGTATGTATAACAAATAAAACTCGTACACGCAAGTGCACGCGATCCACAAGTAATATAAAGTAAGTAAAGTATCGATCCCACGAGGAATTGAATTGCATTTATGACTACAAACACCGATTTTGTAATTAGTTCGGTCTCCTTAAACAAGCGGTTTTAGTGATGAAATAGTCTAATAATTACTAATGAATCAATTAAAACAAATTTGGTTGTAAAAATACAGATTTTATGGGCTTGGGATTATAATTTCACTTAATGCAGATTTAAATTTCCATGCTTCCTATTATTGCTAGTTGGTTACTATAGAATGTTGGTCGAAAACACGAAAGTAAAATATGGCCATCTCTCGATGCACCATACCCATATCACACTAAATCCACAATTGATAGAATGAATGTGAACACCCTAGATGACTAACGCACTATATTCCTATGTGAATTGTAATCAAAAGGGTTCAAGAACAAGTTTTTCATTAGCCACATATGGTGCTTCGGTATATCTCTATCCTAAGCACGAAACATAATTTCACGAGGAATGTAATAATTATGAACATATGCTAGCATAATGAGATCTTAATTTATACTTTCTTTCTTAATTCCATATAAATTATCACAGTAATTGGTGATCAAGCAATTAAACATGGAGTATAGATTATGCTAGACATTCATTTCACAACCAACTAGTAAAAATAAGGAAGCACTTCAATTCTTAGTCATGCAAAAGATCCATTATAATCCCAAGAATTAAATTTAGTTTATAATAACAATACTAGAGTTCATCATGCACAATAGGTTCATCATCATAATTACAGAATAGGAGAATTAATCAAAAATAGAAAATATTCAAGCTCCCTGTTTCCGTTCTGCAACTTCTGGTGATTTTCCAAGTTGTGTAGATAGTTGATTCCTTGCTCCCAATCTCCAATTTAGCATCCATATAGCTCCATTCTTCAATTCCCAAATGCCAAAAATGCTCAGCTGACTATTTCTAATTTTTGAAGCTAACATGCAGTAAACTACTCTATTTTTCGTGTAGGAGGAGAGCTACAAATTGAATTCCAAAATTGGCTAATAATGCATGCATGAATTGTCTTATTTTGACTTATTATGATTCCCACTACAAAAGTTCGAACCCACTGAATCCTCAAAATAAGGCACCACCCCATTTTCTGATAATGCTGCTTCGCTGGATGGAACGTGCTGCATGGCTGGCTGGCGACAGGCGCAGCTGCGCCGGCGCCCTTTGTAAAAGGGGCGCAGCTGCACCGGGGGCAAGGAATGAGCAGGAGGGGCGTAGCTGCGCCGGTGCCCTTTGTAAAAGGGGCGCAGCTGCGCCGGATGCCAGTTTGCTGCAGTGCTGCTGTTGGATAATTTCTCTTCTCTCACGTCCTGCACAATCAACAAACAATCAAATAGCACCCATCCACAAATGCATAACATGCCGAGCCAAATGTACCAAAAACTATGCAAAAGCCGTATAATGAGAATAGTGAATCAAAAACCAAAAGAGAGGGAAAAATGCATGAAATTACACTAGATAACTATTAGATGAGCAACAAATGGAACAAAATAGTATCCAATAAGTAGGTATGAAACCTACTTATCAAATACCCCCAAACTTAAATTATTGCTTGTCCTCAAGCAAATACAACGAAATGAATGCAAATATGAATGCAATGTAATGATATAAGAATGCACCATGACCCTCATCAATTAGCAAGCAATCCACAAGATTTGCCTCAGAATAATCTCGCGAAACATCAAAACTTGGTCCGTGTACCATGATAATCATGCAGCTCAAATTTTGTGGTGAATGATAAAGTGTGTGTGTGCAGTAATCATCAACTATAGTAATCCCAATCGATTCTCATAATATGTTTCTTAGGGGAAATTTATATATTCGAACTATCATAAGACAATTGGGGTAAATATAGTTGGAACCACACTATATCAAAACGTGGGGATGTACTTAGACGCTATACGGAACATGATGCTTGGTAGTGCAATGCCTAGTTCCATTAGGCTATTCAATGATACCCATGTAACGAGCTTTCGGCCAACGACTCCCAAACCAATTGGTCTTAGGGCGCTAGGTGTAAAGACATCCCCTAGGGTGTACTTACTCGAATATCAAAGGCCACAAAACTAGGCTGACCACGCATTTATTAATACTTTTCTTCTTCTTTTTTTTAGTCAACGAATGCGTTTTACGCTCCATTTCGTTGCATATATACTCTACTAAGTACTCCCCTAAACTTGAACACGTGTGATCTCAACTAATACTACCCACAATTGCCACAATCATTAAAAACACAACCAATTCTCCCTAGAACTCAATTATGCGAATCTTTGGGCTACTTAGTTAAAAAAAACTACTAAGAACGTGCAAACCGGTTTTATCATAGCAAACGCAAGATAAGTGTTGCAATGTATCATGGCAGTCGACTCGAAGTCTTAACAGTTAGCAAAAATCAAAAAGTTTTCATCATAGGCATGTGGGGATGCATACTAATCAATATAAGAGGATCATGCAACTAAGCTACATGATGTGATATGATATGCATGAGAAATTCACCATTCTCTCTCTTTTTTTTTATACGAAAATAAGGAAACAAATACCTAAAATAACAATAAAGCAAATAAATAAATAACAATAAAAATAGATAATTTAAAGCATCACAAAATAACAGGCAAGCCTAATACCCCCCAAACTTAAAATATGCAATGTCCTCATTGGAGATAATAGGGTAAAGAGTACTTCCCTAAGAAGCGTCCTCGGCGCCGCTAGGCAGCGTGTCGGGCGGAGGATAAGGGATGCTGGAGCCGAATGTGGGAAACTCAATGTGGACCCCCTGCTGACTGAACGCCTCTGAAAGTGCACCAGCGAAGGAGGCGCTATAATCCCTGAAGCTCGTGTGCAATGCGTCCATGCGGCGCTGCAGGCGGCGCATGTCACGCTCATGTCCACTGACGCCCCTCTGCTGCACTGGCGGGGCAGGCATGCCCTCCTCACTGGCCTCCTCCACCTCATCAGCCACAATAAAACCCAACCCACTAGGCCGGGACTCTCCACCGTGCCAAACATTGTACTTTTGGATCGTGGCGCTATCGATGTCTCGCATAGGTACCTGGAGAGCCTCCTCGCCCCATTCCACGTTTGCCGCTAAGCATAGGGGTGTGATGATCGAGGCGTGTGGAATGGCACCGGAAGTGACAGCCCGCATGAAACGAAGCATGGACTGGTTGATGATATAGCCCACGTCGATGCTTCCTCCACGCAAGAGTACCGCGCGGTCCCGTGTCACGTCCTGATGATGGGTGGTCGGCAAGATACTCGCGCAAATGAAGGCGTACCATGCCTTGGCAAATCTATTTAGCGCGGTCTGAGGGAAGTGCACCTTCAAGGTGGTGCTTGGCTGAGTCTTCCATTGCGTGCCCGGTTGGCACATCTCATGTATCAAAGCATCAAGGTTGGTTTCGTAGCGCTCATGTACCACCCAGTCGGTGGCCTCAGCAGTAGCAGATGGCAGGCGAAAAAGTTCATTGATTGCCTGCGCTGAGTAGGATACCTGCTTGCCCCGCACGAAGGAAATCCCATTCTGTGTTTCTCGGGCGTTGGCATAGAACTCTCGAATAATGGCTATCGGGGCTAATTTCGATGTCTCAATGAATAGGAACCAACCCAACCGCCGGATTTGGTCAAGAATACGCCCATCCTGTGCTTTGGGCTTCAAACCCCTCTCTGGTATGAAGGATTTGACGCTAAGCACCTCCCAGTAGTAATGCTGTGCAGAGAGATTGACAAATTTGGTGGCATCCAGAGTGTTGATACCACCACCAGTAGATTCGGATCCGCTGCTGCTGGAAGAAGAAGGTTGGGGAGTGCGTGCACGCTTCGACATGGTGGTAGGTGATTAGGGTTTGAAGGAAGAGTGTAGGCAGTTAGGGTTTTGAGAGAGTGGGTAGGGATGAGAGGAGAGGGTTTGTTTTACTGCTAGAGAGTCAGTTAGGTTTAGGGTTGGATGATTGTGACTGATGGGGACTGACCTATTTATAAAAAAAAAAAAATTTCCGCGATCGGCGCAGCTGCGCCGAAGTTGTACTGGGAAGGGGGCGCAGCTGCGCTGAGCTTCAGGCTTGGCTCAGGCGGACATCGGCGCAGCTGTGCCGGAAATGAACTGATGGTGAGGCGCAGCTGCGTAGTTGTTCAGATGTTGCATGCAAGGGTGGCCCGGCGCAGCTGCGCAGGTGCAGCACTGAAGATGTGGCGCAGCTGCGCAGGAGCTCAGGATTCCTGAAAGTTTTTTTCTTTCTCTGAACAACGACTAGTGTTTGCAATGGAACGATACACCCCCAAACTCAAAGTGTGATCAAGTCAAACGGTTGAGGGCAAGATTGGACACCTGAAATACAAACAAACAAGCATGTTAAAATGAAATCACACAAACTAAATAAAAATCACACAATAATAGAAGTAATAAAAGTAATCTCGGGTTGCCTCCCGAGGAGCGCTTTGTTTTAAGTCGGTTAGCTCGACTATCATTGACGCTCAATCCATGGCCAGGTCAACTGAGGATTTTTGGCGATCAAATTCGCCTCCCCAATAGTGCTTCAATCTTTGGCCATTAACCTTGAATGGTTGCTCACTGTCCTTTCCAACAATCTCGATGGCTCCATGTGGAAACACAGCAGTGACGGTAAAGGGACCCGACCATCGGGATTTAAGCTTTCCCGGGAATAACTTGAGCCTGGAGTTGAATAGTAAGACCGCTTGGCCAGGTTCAAATTTTCTCTCGATAATTTTTCGGTCGTGCCATCTCTTTACCTTCTCTTTGTAGCGTTTAGAATTCTCATAGGCCTGCAATCGGAACTCGTCGAGTTCATTTAGCTGTAGAAGTCTCCTTTCTCCTGCTGCAGATAGGTCGAAATTCAACTTTTTGATAGCCCAATAAGCTTTGTGCTCTAATTCGACCGGTAGATGACAAGCCTTTCCATAAACTATGTGGTAAGGAGACATGCCGAGAGGTGCTTTATATGCAGTTCTATAAGCCCACAAGGCTTCATCTAGCTTTAGAGACCAATCTTTTCTGGTAGGATTAACAATCTTTTCCAGAATTCTTTTTACCTCTCGGTTGGATACTTCGGCTTGACCATTTGTCTGTGGATGGTAGGCAGTGGCAATTCTGTGTCTTACTCCATATTTGGCCAAGAGAGATGTGATCTGTTTGTTGCAAAAATGGCTCCCCTCATCACTGATGATCGCCCGAGGAGTGCCAAATCTAGTAAAAATGTTTTTTTGTAGGAACCTCAAAACCACCTTAGCATCATTGGTTGGTAACGCCGAAGCTTCCACCCATTTGGACACGTAATCAACCGCTAAAAGGATATAGAGATTATTGGCTGAAGATGGGAATGGTCCCATGAAGTCTATCCCCCATACGTCAAAAATCTCCACCTCCAAGATTACATTTAGTGGCATTTCATTACGGTTGGAGATGTTGCCCACCCGTTGGCATCGATCACAATTCTTTATGAAGTGGTGGGCATCTTTAAACAAGGTGGGCCAATAAAATCCGGCCTGGAGTACCTTTGTTGCTGTTCTCTGCGTTCCATAATGGCCACCATACAGAGAAGAATGACATGCATGTAATATACTGGTACTCTCGACCTCGGGGATGCATCTTCGGATCACAGAATCCGGGCATTGTTTGAACAAATAAGGCTCATCCCACAGGTATCGTTTTGTATCATGCAGAAATTTCTTCCTCTGCTGAGAAGTTAGATCCGGTGGTAGCACATGACTCATAAGATAGTTGACAATATCAGCGAACCATGGGATTTCAGATGTGACTGCAAATAGCTGCTCATCAGGGAAGCAATCGTTTATTTCAACCTTCTCTTTGCTCTCCAAATCTGGATTGTCCAATCTGGAAAGATGATCGGCTACCAGATTTTCCGTGCCTTTCTTGTCCTTAATTTCCAAATCAAATTCTTGGAGCAAAAGGATCCATCTGATTAATCTTGGCTTGGCATCTTTCTTTGAGATCAAATACCGAATTGCTGCATGATCAGTGTACACCACTACCTTTGTTCCAATGAGATAGGATCGGAACTTGTCGAATGCATAGACAACCGCGAGTAGTTCCTTCTCGGTGGTGGTGTAATTCATTTGGGCCTCCGAAAGTGTTTTGCTGGCATAGTAGACTGCATGTAGAACCTTGTCTCTGCGCTGTCCCTATACCACGCCCACAGCGTAGTCACTAGCATCACACATAAGTTCAAATGGAAGAGACCAATCCGGTGCCACTATCACAGGTGCTGTTGTCAATTTCTGTTTTAACAACTCGAAGGCTGCTAAGCAATTATCATCAAATAGAAATGGGACATTCTTTTCCAACAGATTGCACAGGGGTTTTGTGATTTTGGAGAAGTCTTTGATAAATCTCCGATAGAATCCAGCATGGCCCAAAAAACTCCGAACTCCCTTTACAGAAGTTGGTGGAGGCAATTTCTCGATAGTTTCCAACTTTGCTTTGTCCACCTCCAAACCTTTGGCTGAGACTTTGTGACCCAAAACTATTCCTTCATGAACCATGAAATGACATTTCTCCCAATTAAGCACAAGATTTGTTTCCACGCATCTCTTCAATACCATGACTAAATTCTCAAGACAGCTGTCAAAGGAATTTCCAAACACTGAGAAGTCATCCATGAAGACCTCCATGTTGATTTCCACCATGTCAGAAAATATTGCCATCATGCATCGCTGAAATGTGGCAGGAGCATTACATAGACCAAAAGACATTCGCCTGAAAGCAAAAGTTCCATAAGGGCAAGTAAAAGTGGTCTTTTCTTGATCCTTAGGAGCAATGGCAATTTGATTATATCCAGAATATCCGTCAAGCAAACAGTAGTACTTATGCCCTGCAAGTCTGTCCAACATTTGATCAATGAATGGGAGTGGGAAGTGATCTTTCCTTGTGGCTTTGTTGAGCTTTCGATAATCCATGCAAACTCTCCACCCCGTGACTGTTCGGGTTGGTATTAGCTCGTTGTTCTCATTTTTTACCACAGTTATTCCTCCCTTCTTTGGTACACACTGCACTGGGCTCACCCATGGACTGTCAGAAATGGGATAAATGATCCCGGCGTCTAGCCATTTCAGAATTTCTGTTTTAACCACCTCCTTCATGATGGGATTCAGCCTTCTTTGATGCTCTATGGTAGGCTTGCTGTCATCTTCCATCAGGGTTTTGTGCATGCAAAATGAGGGGTTGATTCCCTTTATGTCTGCAATGGTCCATCCAATAGCCCCTTGGAATTCTCTGAGGATTCTTATCAGTTTGTCTTCCTGCAAGGATGTTAGTGCAGAGGAAATAATGACAGGTAATGTATCTGAAACGCCTAGGAATGCATACCTGAGATGACTAGGCAGGGGTTTGAGATCAAGCTTAGGAGGTACCTCACTGGATGGTTTTAATTGAAATAAGGCATCGTTTGAGCTTTTCAAGGGCTCAATAGGTACCTTGAATCTTGCCATCCTGGGTATTGCATCTAGAAAATGAACATACTCACAGTTCTCGGGTTCGTCCAAGTCGATGTCCCCTGTTAGTGTTTGCTCAAGCAAGTCCCTATGTGTGGCCTTAATGAATTCCTCGGTCACTGCTTCTTCAATGATGTCAACTCGGAAACACTCTTCCTCTTCAGTTGGAAATTTCATAGCCTTGGAGACATTAAAAGTAACTTCTTGGTCCTGAACCCTCATTGTCAATTCTCCTTTTTGCACGTCAATGAGAGTTCTCCCGGTAGCTAGAAATGGCCTCTCAAGTATGATGGGGATGTCCTTGTCCTCCTCAAAGTCTAAGATTATGAAATCAGCTGGGAAAATGAACTTATCAACCTTAACCAGGACATCTTCCACAATACCTCTCGGATAAGTGACTGAACGATCTGCTAGCTGAAGAGAGACATTAGTTGGCTTGGGAGCTGGTAATCCCAACTGAGTAAAGACGGACAATGGCATGAGATTAATGCTTGCACCAAGATCACACAAACATTTCTTGAATGATAAGTCTCCAATGGTGCACGGAATGGTGAAACTGCCCGGATCCTTTAATTTTGGAGGTAGCTTCCTTTGTAATACTGCACTGCATTCCTCTGTTAAGGCTACAATTTCAAAATCTTGCAGTTTCTTCTTTCTTGACAGAATACTCTTCATGAACTTGGCATAGCTTGGCATTTGTTCTAAAGCTTCTGCAAATGGTATATTGATTTGAAGCTTTTTGAAAACCTCAAGAAACTTAGAAAATTGGTTGTCCATTCTCTGCTTTTGCTGCCTTTGAGGGTATGGAACTGGTGGGTAGTACCTGGTGGGAGGGGCTTGAGTCTTTTCTGTGCTCTTTATGGGTGGGGGTTCAGATTTTTCAATGCTATCCTCTTCTTCAAAAAGTTCAGCAGATGCAGTTTCTGGGGAAGGGCGCAGCTGCGCCGTCTCCCTTTGCAACATGGGCGCAGCTGCGCTGCTTGGTTCCAGTGCTGATGAAGGGCGCAGCTGCGCTGTCTGTTCGTGTGACAGTGGCGCAGCTGCGCTGTCTGGCAGGGTCTGCTTCCCACTTCTGGTGGTGACAGCTTGGCATTGCTCCTTCCCATTTCTCCTTGGATTGATTTCCGTGTCGCTAGGAAGAGCTCCCTGAGGTCTGCTAGACAACAAACTGAACAATTGACTCATTTGATTTTCCAGATTCTTGAAGCCTAATGTTTGGCCTTGCTCCAATCTGTCAGTTTTGGCCATGTATTTCTCCAAATTCTCACTCATTTCAGCGACCTTCCTATCAGTGGCTGTGACTTGTTGCTGATTGTGGAACCCCGGAGGATTGAGAGGTTTTGGAGCTTGTGAATTATCTTGACGGTTGCTCCACGAGAAATTTGGGTGGTTCCTATTCCCTGGAGTGTAGTTGTTCTGATATTGATTTGCTGGCCGCTGATAGTTGCTCACAAAGTGCACAGATTCAGCGTTGATGGCACATTGATCTGAAGCGTGAGAACCTGCATAAAGCTCATAAATCATGGAAACTTGATGACCTTTACCTTCACATATGTTGTCAAGCTTTTTGGCCATAGCTGAAATCTGGGCTTGAAGTGAAGTGGCTGTGTCAACCTCTAGTACCCCTGCCACTTTTGGTTGAGTGGATCTGGAGGATGGCCATTGATAGTTGTTTGCAGCCATAGTCTCCAAAAGTTCATAAGCTTCGTCATAGTTTTTACCCATGAATGCCCCACCCGCAGCTGCATCAATGCCTGCGCGTGTTTGAATATTCAACCCATTGTAAAATGTGTTCAGCTGATGTGGGCACTTTCTCAATAGTTCCTTGTACCGCTCCCATGTCTCGTACAAGGATTCTCCATGAT
The DNA here is from genome assembly GCA_034770075.1 of Aralia elata. Taxonomy (NCBI): domain Eukaryota; kingdom Viridiplantae; phylum Streptophyta; class Magnoliopsida; order Apiales; family Araliaceae; genus Aralia; species Aralia elata. The sequence goes on along the minus strand of JAVJAP010000097.1, from coordinate 1,087,662 downwards.
GTTGTTCATATGAAGAGATGTCATTTCTCAACTTGGCAGTTTTGGCAGGTGGGAAGAACTTTGCTAAGAATTTCTGGGCCAAATCTTGCCAAGTAGTAATGGATCCGGGTGGTAGCGAGTGTAGCCAACTTTTTGCTTTGTCCCTCAATGTGAATGGGAATAATCGCAATCTCACCGCATCTTCCGAGATCCCGCTGAATTTGAATGTATCACATATCTCCAAGAAATTTATCAAGTGCTCATTTGGGTCATCAACCACCATCCCTCCGAATTGGACAGAATTTTGGATCATATGGATTGTCCCTGGTTTGATTTCAAAGGAATTGGCTGTTATGGCTGGCCTTGAGATACTTGATTGCAAATCATTGATTCTTGGCGTAGCATAATCTCTTAAGGCTTTTTGTGCTTCTCCCGCCATAGGTTGAGGTTGTTCTAGATTCTCCAGAGTATTTTCAGCACACTTCCTTGATTGTTGAACCCTTTTCTCAATGTTATCCACAAAAGGCAATAGGTCAGGATTCTTCGACCGAGTATGCATACACTACTCAAGAGTACCTAACACAATGTAGAAGAAAATAAAACAGAATTAGGATAAGAACAGATTTGTTTAACTAAAACCAATCTAATTTAAACTGATGATGAAAGTTATAAACGCAATTGCAATTCCCCGGCAACGGCGCCAAAAACTTGTTGGGATATTTGTATGTATAACAAATAAAACTCATACACGCAAGTGCACGCGATCCACAAGTAATATAAAGTAAGTAAAGTATCGATCCCACGAGGAATTGAATTGCATTTATGACTACAAACACCGATTTTGTAATTAGTTCGGTCTCCTTAAACAAGCGGTTTTAATGATGAAATAGTCTAATAATTACTAATGAATCAATTAAAACAAATTTGGTTGTAAAAATACAGATTTTATGGGCTTGGGATTATAATTTCACTTAATGCAGATTTAGATTTCCATGCTTCCTATTATTGCTAGTTGGTTACTATAGAATGTTGGTCGAAAACACGAAAGTAAAATATGGCCATCTCTCGATGCACCATACCCATATCACACTAAATCCACAATTGATAGAATGAATGTGAACACCCTAGATGACTAACGCACTATATTCCTATGTGAATTATAATCAAAAGGGTTCAAGAACAAGTTTTTCATTGGCCACATATGGTGCTTCGGTATATCTCTATCCTAAGCACGAAACATAATTTCACGAGGAATGTAATAATTATGAACATATGCTAGCATAATGAGATCTTAATTTATACTTCCTTTCTCAATTCCATATAAATTATCACAGTAATTGGTGATCAAGCAATTAAACATGGAGTATAGATTATGCTAGACATTCATTTCACAACCAACTAGTAAAAATAAGGAAGCACTTCAATTCTTAGTCATGCAAAAGATCCATTATAATCCCAAGAATTAAATTTAGTTCATAATAACAATACTAGAGTTCATCATGCACAATAGGTTCATCATCATAATTACAGAATAGGAGAATTAATCAAAAATAGAAAATATTCAAGCTCCTTGTTTCCGTTCTGCAACTTCTGGTGATTTTCCAAGTTGTGTAGATAGTTGATTCCTTGCTCCCAATCTCCAATTTAGCATCCATATAGCTCCATTCTTCAATTCCCAAATGCCAGAAATGCTCAGCTGACTATTTCTAATTTTTGAAGCTAACATGCAGTAAACTACTCTATTTTTCGTGTAGGAGGAGAGCTACAAATTGAATTCCAAAATTGGCTAATAATGCATGCATGAATTGTCTTATTTTGACTTATTATGATTCCCACTACAAAAGTTCGAACCCACTGAATCCTCAAAATCAGGCACCACCCCATTTTCTGATAATGCTGCTTCGCTGGATGGAACGTGCTGCATAGCTGGCTGGCGACAGGCGTAGCTGCGCCGGTGCCCTTTGTAAAAGGGGCGCAGCTGCGCCGGGGGCAAGGAATGAGCAGGAGGGGCGCAGCTGTGCCGGTGCCCTTTGTAAAAGGGGCGCAGCTGCGCCGGATGCCAGTTTGCTGCAGTGCTGCCAGTTTTCTCTTCTCTCACGTCCTGCACAATCAACAAACAATCAAATAGCACCCATCCACAAATGCACAACATCCCGAGCCAAATGTACCAAAAACTATGCAAAAGCCGTATAATGAGAATAGTGAATCAAAAACCGAAAGAGAGGGAAAAATGCATGAAATTACACTAGATAGCTATTAGATGAGCAACAAATGGAACAAAATAGTATCCAATAAGTAGGTATGAAACTTACTTATCACAAACCTAGGAAACTCCTCACTTCTGACGGTGTCTTTGGCTGACCCCAGTTCATTACAGCTTCCACTTTAGCTGGATCCACCGAAATCCCGTCTTTATCAATCACATGCCCAAGAAATTGAACACGCTCCAACCAAAATTCGCACTTTGAAAATTTTGTATACAATTTCTCTTTCCTTAACGCCTCCAATGTCACCTTTAAGTGCTCCACGTGTTCTTCCTGAGTTTTGGAATATACCAAAATATCGTCTATGAATACCACTACGAATTTATCCAAAAATGGTTTAAACACCGTATTCATTAAATCCATAAACGCTGCAGGTGCGTTTGTTAAACCAAATGACATAACCAAAAACTCATAGTGACCATATCTAGTTCGAAACGTCGTCTTTAGTATGTCTTCATTCCTCACCTTTAGTTGATGGTACCCACTTCGCAGATCTATCTTTGAAAAATATCTCGCTCCCTTTAGCTGGTCAAACAGGTCATCGATCCTTGGCAACGGATACTTGTTTTTAATCGTGACCTTGTTCAACTTTCTATAATCAATGCAAAGACGCATTGATCCATCCTTCTTCTTGACGAATAATACCGGCGCTCCCCACGGCGAAACGCTCGGTTGAATATACTTTTTATCCAGCAACTCCTGTAATCGCACCATCAACTCATTCATTTCTACTGGAGCCATTCTATATGGGGCTTTTGATATAGGAGCTGTACTCAGTGCTAAATCAATTACAAACTCAATTTCCCTATCTGGTGGTAATCCCGGTAAATCATCAGGAAACACGTCTGCAAAATCCCTAACCACTGGTATCTCCTCCAGCTTTGCATCCACCTTTCGGGTATCGACTATGTAGGCTAGATATCCTACACATCCTTGTCTCAACATCTTTCTGGCCTGCATCATCGTCAGACAACTCGTTTGTCTAGGCGACTTGTTGCCATAAAACACTACTTTTGACGGAGTCTTAAAATTTACACACTTCTTTTGACAGTTAATAACTGCCCTATGGTTGAACAACCAATCCATACCCAAAATAACGTCAAACTCCCCAAGACGAATTGGGATTAAGTTCACCGTCATCACATGACCCTTGATATCTATCTGACAGTTCTTGTGGACAAATTTAACAGGAATCACTTCCCTATTCGCAATTTCTATATTCATGGGGTAATCTAATTCTTCCTGAGCTAACCCTAATCTTCTAGCAAAATCATTGGATATAAATGAACAAGTAGCACCCGAGTCAAACAATACGTAGGCATTAACATTATTGACTGGAATGATACCTGACACTACATCCTTTGACTGCACAACATCCTGCACCGTCATATTGAATGTTCGAGCAGTAGGTCGATTGGGCTGTGTCGGTCCTGTGATAGTCAGATTGCCTCCACTGCTGTTTCCTTTTCCTGCACTGGCTCCACCTGTAGTTACTTTCTTAGGGCAGTCTCGGGCAAAGTGATCCTTCGACCCGCAGATGAAACATGCGCCCTTCTTCGGATTAGGGCAATTTGATGCGATATGTCCCTCCTGACCGCAGTTAAAGCATACCCTCTTACCCTTCAAACAAACACCCACATGGCTCTTTCCACAGTTACTGCATGCCTCTATCTTCTTTTTCTGATTACCCTGCTGACTTCCCGCTGAGTTATTATCACTCCACTTCCTCTTCTGACCGCTGCCCCTATGGCTACCACTTGCCTTGTTTTCACTTTCATTCTTCTTCTTCCTCTGCTCCTGATTATACTTGGACAGAGCATCACTGCCTCCTTCAGCGATAATTGCCTTTTCCAGAACTGCCGTAAATGAGTTTAATTAGAACATCAAAACTCGGCTATACAGCCAGGGCTTCAGTCCCTACTCAAACCTCCTAGCCTTTCGCTCATCCGTGTTGACTTGGTATGACGCAAACCTCGCCAACTCGTTGAATTTTGCAGCATACTCAGGCACCGTCATTGTACCTTGCTTCAATTCTAGAAATTGCACCTCCATTTGATTTTGCGCGCTTGCCGGAAAGTAGGTCTCGAAAAACATCTCCTTAAATCGTTCCCACGGTATTACCCCTTGCCCGCCTCGGGTTTTATTAGCTTGCCACCAGTAGCTTGCTTCTGACTTGAGCATAAACGTTGCAAATGCAGTCTTCTGGTCCTCGTTGACCCTTGCGACATCAAACACTTTTTCCATCTCCATGATCCAAGTTTGGGCTTCAATTGGATTCATAGAGCCGTGATATTTCGGAGGTTCGACAGCTTTGAAGTCTTTAAAAGTCGTAGCCTGAGCTTGGGGTTGATTCGCAAAGGCTCCCGTTAACAAATTTACCAGTTGCTGCATTGGATTAACGTTGACTTCTTCGTTGTTATTGGTGGATCCCACAGGGGTCTGTTGACGGGTTTGTCTTCTTGGCGGCATCTTACTGTTAAAAATTTACGCTATTAGATTATTATTCAATTACTTAAACATTTAATTCTTAACTTAAACATTTATAAACAACACTTTACACATAGCACATCTGATAAACTTTCGCGTTTTTATTCATTTACTGCTCGAAACATAACAGAAATAACACCATAGTTATTTACATCAAATCATCTATCCTGACATCATAAAGTTCCAGGATTCCATCATTATTCTATCCCATTATATAAAACTGGGATTTACAACTTATTATCTTCATAATTTTCATACTAGCATATCTAATCATAATCTAGGATGACATCCCACGGCGCACAGCTTCCTCGCATTCCTGCTCCATAATACGAGTCACCATCCTCCGACCCATTATATCTGGATGACGATGAACTCGATCCTAAGCTCTATTTACTGTGGTGTGAAAAATATACTCCATCTCATCAATCTTGGCCTTCTTTGACCGCACCTCATACTCAACACGATCTGCACGGTTAACCTCCCTCAACCAAGCAGTTTCAGCTCTCGCCCGCTTAGCTAACTCCTCTTTCAACTCATCTCGTACAATCTCATTCCTGGCCAATAACTGTCCCCGTTTATACTCAGACTGAGCTAGTCTCTGCTCGACCTCTGCAAGGCGTGAGGTCAAACTAAAAAGGGGATTAGTGAATCCGGATAGATTAGTACATACGTTGCTTGCTCTTAGGAAGAGGATGATTGATCTCATAATCATTTGTGTGGAGACACTAAAGCAAGTATGTAGGTGCTTATTGGAGAATAAGTACACTGAACGTGACTCGCTAAGGAATACCTAATGGAGTTTTACTCGCCTGTCAATAGGAATTCCTCTAGTGATAGTAGTACAAGTGATCCCTGGACTTGAGATCATCATAGTATCTTGTGTATGATGAGTTATACTTTGACATGTCCATTAAGACCTTTAAGGTATAACAAAGGGTATGATTAGGTATAATTAGTTGTACATGGAGATAGGTGAAGGATCAACAAAGAATCTACCACGTCTAGTAAAAGATGTGAATGTCCTATGTGATTCGATAAATGACAACTTAGTAGTCCTTGGCCAAGGCAGAATGAAATTAGAAAGGAATTTCGAATTTGCATTATTTAGAGTTATGCATTTGGGAATCGAAATACATATAATTAAATAAAATAATACTTGACAGTAAATCTATGTCTTATATTTAATTGGGACATTTTACGGTAGAAGGATTGAATTGTACGGTAACTATGCACTGAAAGGTTCTTTTGTGATTAATGTTGAAATCTATATTATTTGGAAAGTCGTTGATCGCTAAGTGGGCTTATCCTTATTGTAGAATAAATATTATTTATTTAAATGAATTAAATAGTTTAATTTATTTATTTAAATAAGATTAGAATTGTTCTAATTGATTTATTCACAACCGGGTTAATATGAAAAACCTAAAGGGTCACACTGCAAAAGAAAAATATTTATTTAAGAAGTAAATGGCATAATTGTAATAATAAGTTAAGTGTATTTAATTTAGTCTATGGAGATAGAATAAATTAAATAGCTTAATATTTATTATTTAATATTTTAGAAATATTAAATATAAATTAATAAGAGGAGTCTTATTATTACTATTACTATTACTATTATTAAATTCATAATAGGGATTGTGAATTAATTAATAGAAGTACTCTCACATGAATTCCTAATTGGATTAGGAGCATAATTAATTAAAAGAGTTTAATTATAATAGAAACCCTAATCCTAAATAGTTTAGGGAAGAGTTTTCCTACATCTATAAATAAGAGAAGTCTTATCATAGATTAGGGTTACACACTCTTGCATTAGATTGTGGAGATTACTTACAATTTCTATAGAGATAGAAATTAGGGTTTTGCCAACACCCATCTTCTTGAATACCTATTCTTCCTTGGTGGATCACCTTTAGAGGCCAAACACTTGGGTGGCTAACGTTGATCAAAGGAAGGAATCTCATCGGTGGAATTCGAGGAGAACACGAAGGACTAGGAGTTGAACTTGTACCCGAGGAAGCTTTGATCTACGAGGGTATAATTCTTATTCTCTTTCGTTAATTGATAATTCAACAAGGATAGATCATGGTGATAGTTTGTATTAAAATTTTAAAATCCGTTTTATCACGCTTCTGCTCTATTTGTATAATTTAATTGTATACTTGCGTTATATACAAAACTAACAGTGGTATCAGACCTAATCCTTGTGTTAATTATTGATTGTGATGATTCCATGTATGAATTGATATGCGATACGATCAGATTTTTGGGCTGGAAATTTTTTTTTCTGATTCAGCGTCATGGCGCGGCCACGCCGCTTCCAGTTCATTCTGGAGCGCGACCGCGCCTGAATCCAGAAAATATTTCTGGGGTGCAGCGCGACTGTGTCGCTCCTAGTTCAATTTGGAGCGCGGCTGCGCAGGTATGCAGAGTTTGAATTTTTTTTTTGTTATTCTCAATTAACATAAATGGTTTATTTAATTGATAAAAGTTTAAAATAAAGATGTTTATTTTATCTGGAATAGGATTTCAGATTGCTAAAATTAAAGGAGTTTAATTTGAAGAATTGGAGACAAAGGAGCAATGAGTGCTTGAAGACCCATTTGTATTGGAGCTCGGGTTTAAATGTAATAGTTATATTTAAATTTAATTCTTGCACCCTAAGTTTGACCTTTTGATTCACTTGGTGGCTCTAGTGAACCAAACTAGAATAAAAGTCCATAATCAATCTGGATAGAATATAGTATTCTATATGTGCATGATTACTATATATATATATATATATTATATTATCCAACATGCTTCGTATGTCAAATAATATGATGCGTATTTTATATATATATATATATATATATATATATATGTGTGCATGCGCGCTAAACAAGATGAGACAAATAATAACAAACTCTTCAAAGAAATCATATTAAGTCCTAAGTGTTCAAAGATATTAGGAATATCGAACGTCGCCTTCTAGCATGGTAAAGCAATAAAGTATTAATTATTTAATATGAGTTTTTTGTGCACATACAAGGCGAGTATTAAATATTTAAGATGTTGTTTTATCACATTTGATGCTTATTAAGGAATTGAATATTACTGCTTTGTTGTGCACACACAAGGGCGGTCTTTTTCTCTTCACATATATGGAAGTGCTAGGTTGGACTTAACTTAGATTATTTTAGTTTGGATGTGCACACACTTGACCATTATAATCTAAGAGGCAAAATACAAGGAGTTACATAGTGATGTAATTGATAATAGTTGTCTACCTATTTATTTATATATAATTTGTTGTGCACACGCAAGGCTATATACATTTGAAATGAGATCCTTATTCTCACTAGCAAATCTTTAATTAGATTTACCGAACTATATATATTGAGGGTAATATAGTTTGATAAAAAAGTGAGAAATACCAATTTAAATAAAGACCTAATTTATTTTGATGATTAATAAAATGAATATATGCTAAAATGTTGTCTACTTCACATGCAGAATTTAAAAATGTCAAACTCACTATCACTGCGTAGCATACTTGATACTAACAAACTGACCGGATCGAATTACACGGACTGGTTAAGGAATCTGAGAATTGTTCTCACTGCTGAAAAGATTTCTTATGTCCTAAATTCGCCAGTCCCTGCAAATGTTGCAGAAACAACCTCTGAGGAAGAGATTGCTACTTTCAGAAAGTGGCAAGATGATGCAATCCTAGCTCAATGCATCATGCTCGCATCCATGAGTAATGAGCTTCAACGTCAGCATGAAACCACAGATGCTCCAACTATATTGCTGCACCTCAAAGAGTTGTATGGTGAGCAAAGTAGAACTGCTAGATATCAGATATCTAAGGAGCTCTTCCGATCTCGTATGACCGAGGGCACTATCGTTGAGACTCATGTCCTCAAGATGATCAATTTGATTGAACAACTTGGACAACTTGATTTCATGATGGATGGGGAGTTAAGTCAAGATTTGATTTTGCAGTCACTCCCGGACACCTTCTCACAATTTGTTATGAATTTTCACATGAATAAGTTGGATGTCAACTTGCCTGAGTTACTTAACATGTTGAAAAGTGGTGAAGGTCACTTCTCATCCAACAAGAACCAAGTCTTACTAATGGATGATTCTTCCAAGAAAAGGAAGAGGCCCAAAGTATCTTCTGAAAAGAAGAAAAACAAGAAGGCTAAAGCTAAGGCGAAGAGTAAGGATAGAAAGAAACCTGATCCTGAGAGCAAAGGAATTTGCTACCATTGTAACAAGCCGGGACATTGGAAGAGGAACTGCAAGGAGTATCTTACGGATCAAAAGCAGAAGAAGCTTGGAGAAGCTTCGACTTCCGATCTAGGTTTGTTCATGATTGAAATTAATTTTTCTGAAATTTAAAATTCTACTTGGGTATTGGATACCGGCTATAGTTCTCACATATATAATAATATGTGGGGACTAAGCAGAAGTAGAAAGCTGAACAAGGATGAAGTCGTCCTACGAGTGGGAAATGGAGCAAAGGTTGCTGCATTAGCTGTAGGAACTTATTGTTTAGCACTACCTTTGGGCAAGTTCATTAGTTTAAATAATTGTTATTATGTTCAAATACTCATTAGAAACATTATTTCAATTTCTGTATTGGATATGGATGGTTTTGATATTATAATAAAGAACAACAGTTATTCTATTTATAATAAAAATATTTTATATGGTGTTGACAATTTACTGAATGGACTCTACATACTTGACTTGCATGAAAATATACTTCAAATTGAACAAACTAAGAAAAGAAAAAGAGATGATGTTAATTATACCTTTATGTGGCACTGTAGACTCGGTCATATCAATGAAACAAGATTAACCAAGTTGCATAAACATGGGCGTTTAGAGCTATCTGATTACGAATCATATCCAACTTGTGAATCTTGTCTCATGGGTAAAATGACTAAATCTCCTTTTAGTGGAAAAGGAGAAAGAGTTACAGAGTTGTTAGCGTTGGTACACACAGATGTATGTGGACCTGTGACAACGAATGCACGAGGACGGTATTCTTATTTTATTACTTTCACTGATGATCATTCTAGATTTGGATATGTGTATTTAATGAAATACAAATCTGAATCGTTTAAAAAGTTCAAAGAATTCAAAAGTGAAGTAGAGAAACAAACTGGTAAGAGTATTAAGATTCTTCGATCGGATCGAGGAGGGGAATACGTGACCAATGAATTTCTTAATTATCTCAAAGAAAATGACATAATCTCACAATGGACTCTACCAGGGACACCACAGTTGAATGGTGTATCTGAAAGGAGAAATTGAACATTGTTGGACATGGTTTATTCCATCATGAGTTATACCGACCTTCTAGTATCCTTCTGGGGTTATGCCCTAGAAACGGCTGCATACCTACTTAACAAGGTACCTACCAAATCCATCCCAAAGAACCTATATGAGATATGGAAAGAGAGGAAACCTAGTCTTAAGCATGTTAAGACTTGGGGTTGTCCAGCTTATGTTAAAAGGTTTGAGCATGATAAGCTGAAGACTAGATCTGACAAGTGTAGATTTGGGGGATATCCTGAAGAAATATAGGATATTATTTCTATCATCCCAATGATCAAAAGGTGTTTGTTGCGAAACACGTTGCCTTCTTGGAAAAGGAGTTTATCCTTGAAGGGGTCATTGGGAGTAAGATATATCTTGAAGAAATTCAAGAACCACAAAATACTCCGGAACAAAGTCAGGTACCTGACCAAGTAGAAGAACCTACTGTACCACAACCTATTCGTAAATCTGGAAGAGTACCGAAGATACCTGATAGGTATGGATTCATCATAGAGGATGATGATGAGGTACGCATCATAGATGATGATGATCCATTGACCTACGAAGAGGCTATGAGTAGTAAAGACTCAAAGAAATGGCTAGAAGCCATGAAATCCTAGATGGACTCCATATATGAAAACCAAGTATGGACTTTGGTTTCACCACCTGAGGGCATTAAGTCTATTGGGTGCAAATGGGTCTTTAAGAGAAAGACTGGAGCGGATGGCATGGTAGAGACCTATAAGGCCCGACTGGTTGCAAAAAGGTTTCAAACAAAGACAAGGAGTTGATTATGATGAAACCTTCTCACCAGTAGCTATGCTCAAGTCCATTCAGATTTTGCTTGCAATTGCAGCTTATTATGACTACGAGATCTGGCAAATGGACGTGAAAACGGCCTTCCTCAATGGAGAGCTTGAGGAGAATGTATATATGACACAGCCAGAGGGTTTTATTTCAACGGTTGGAAGAAACCAAGTCTGTAAGCTACAACGATCCATTTATGGATTGAAGCAAGCTTCTCGAAGATGGAACATCCGTTTTGATGAGATAATCAAAAGGTTTGATTTTATCAAAAATGAGGATGAACCTTGTGTGTACAAGAAGGTTAGTGGGAGCGCTGTATCATTCCTTGTATTATATGTTGATGATATATTACTGATAAGGAATGATGTTACTATGCTACAGTCGATCAAAATTTAGTTCTCTAAATACTTCTCCATGAAGGACTTGGGTGAGGCATCCTATATTTTGGGGATAAAGATCTATAGAGATTGATCTAAAATGATGCTGGGCTTAACCCAAGGAAATTACATTGACTCGATGTTAAAGAAGTTTAGCATGGAAGATTCCAAGAGAGGTCTCATACCGATGAGCCACGGAATACATCTCTCTAAGAAACAGGCCCCAAAGACACCTGAGGAGAGAGACCGTATGAGTAAGATTCCTTATGCTTCAGCAATAGGATCTATTATGTATGGTATGATATGTACTAGAGCAGATGTCGCTCATGCACTTAGTGTAACAAGCAGATATTAGTCGAATCCAGGAGAAGAGCACTGGAAGGTAGTGAAAAACATCCTAAAGTACTTGAGAAAAACTAAGGATGTATTTCTTGTCAACGATGGGTTTGAATTGAAACTAGAGGGCTATACAGACTCGAGTTTTCAAATGGACCTAGATGACAGTAAATCCATTTCAGGGTACGTATTTACCTTAAATAGTGGCACAGTGAGTTGGAAAAGTTCCAAGCAGCAAACAGTTGCTGATTCAATGATAGAGGCAGAGTACATAGCTGCAAGTGAAGCTACAAAGGAAGTTGTTTAGATGAAAAAGTTCATAACTGAACTTGGAGTGGTTCCTAGCATTAGAGGAGTTGTACCTTTATTCCGTGACAACACCGGAGCTGTTGCGCAGGCTAAGGAACCCAGGTCTCATAAGAAATCCAAACACGTGTTGCGGTGGTTTCATTTGATTAGAGAGATCATTGAAAGAGGAGATGTCACCTTGGAGCGTGTGGACTCTCGAGACAACATTTCAGATCCATTTACTAAAGCTTTAACACAACAGCAATTTGATCGTCACTTAGAGAAGATGGGTATTAGATACCATAGTGATTGGCTTTAGTGCAAGTGGGAGATTGAAAGTAGTATGTATACAAGTCAATCATATTTGATATGATGTAGCATATACTTTGTAATCTTATTAATTTATTAATAAAAGAATTGATTTTCTTAAAAGGCATTTTACATTATCTACATAGTGTTGTTATATTAAATGTGATAAACCCATAGTTTTGAGCAATGCTTATAGAATCATGATGGTGATCATGCTAATGAGATCTAAATTCTAGATAGCTCACAAACTAAAATTATTCCTAATCGTGGGTGTGGAGACACTAAAGCAAGTATGTAGGTGCTTACTGGAGAATAAGTACACTGAACGTGGCTCGCTAAGGAATACCTAATGGAGTTTTACTCGCCTGTCAATAGGAATTTCTCTAGTGATAGTAGTACAAGTGATCCTTGGACTTGAGATCATCATAGTATCTTATATATGATGAGTTATACTTTGACATGTCCCTTAAGACCTTTAGGGTATAACAAAGGGCATGATTGGGTATAATTAGTTGTACATGGAGATAGGTGAATAATCAACAAAGAATCTACCACGTCTAGTAAAAGATGTAAATGTCCTATGTGATTCGATAAATGACAACTCAGTAGTCCTTGGCCAAGGCAGAATGAAATTAGAAAGGAGTTTCTAATTTGCATTATTTAGAGTTGTGCATTTGGGAATCGAAATACATATAATTAAATAAAATAAGACTTGACAGTAAATCCATGTCTTATATTTAATTGGGACATTGTATGGTAGAAGGATTGAATAGTACTGTAACTATGCACTGAAAGGTTATTTTGTGATTAATGTTGAAATCTATATCATCTGGAAATTCGTTGATCGCTAAGAGGGCTTATCCTTATTGTAGAATAAATATTATTTATTTAAATGAATTAAATAGTTTAATTTATTTATTTAAATAAGATTAGAATTGTTTTAATTGATTTATTCACAACCGATTTAATATGGAGAACCTAAAGGGTCTGCACAAGAAAAATATTTATTTAAGAAGTAAATGACATAATTGTAATAATAAGTTAAGTGTATTTAATTTAGTCTATGGGGATAGAATAAATTAAATAGCTTAATATTTATTATTTAATATTTTGAAAATATTAAATATAAATTAATAAGAGGAGTCTTATTATTATTATTACTATTACTATTATTTAATTCCTAATAGGGATTGAGAATTAATTAATAGAAGTACTCTCACATGAATTCCTAATTGGATTAGGAGAATAATTAATTAAAGGAGTTTAATTATAATAGAAACCCTAATCCTAAATAGTTTAGGGAAGGGTTTTCCTATATCTATAAATAAGAGAAGTCTTATCATAGATTAGGGTTAGACACTTTTGCATTAGATTGTGGAGAGTAGTTGTAATTTCTATAGAGATAGAAACTAGGGTTTTGCCAACACCCAACTTCTTGAATACCTATTCTTCCTTGGTGGATCACCTCTAGAGGCCAAACACTTGGGTGGCTAACGTTGATCATAGGAAGTGTAACGATCGGGGATTTTAATTTTCTTGTAACCTGAGTTTATGTGTGAATGAAATGAATTTTTATTTGTATTTATATTATTACGTGTTATGTGCTTAAAGGTTGTGTTATAACCTAGAATATGTGTATGTGTTGAACTTTACGTGTTGTAGTATCGTTAGGGTGAATATATTGACTTCGTGAAGAATCGCAAAATCACTATTCACGGGGCACGCTTATCGAGGCACTATTCATGCCATAATATTTTGCGTCTTTTTCAACCTTAATAAATTTTAATAATACACGTGTGAGAAGTGATAATTTTTCCAAGTGTCAGACTTTCATTTTGAGCCTATTCGTGTTTTATTCGGTATCCAAAATATATAATATGACTGTTCTGAATAAATAGACAATCCCATAATAATTATTTTTATGTGTCCCAATAATTTATGGGAGTACCCATTTTAATTTTGGGTAGAGTTATTTACCAAATTAGGTACAAAAGTGGGAGTATTCGGGTATATTTTTGTGTATTTGGGTATTTATTTTGGCTTATTACTCCAAGAGGGAACAAACTTAAACCCTTGGACCAATCAAATGTAAGGAGTAGAGTGTATAGCCGACAACTTGCTGCTATTTGTTAGGCTCAATGCCTTAATTCTCCCATTTGCTGAACATTCTTGAGCTACTCCCTCTGCTTCACCCGAAACAACCTCCATTTGCTCAACCATTTTCAATTTCTCTCCCATTCTTTGTTCAACCATTCCATTCCTCCTCCTTGCTGCTGCTAATACTGAAGATTGAGAGAGATTGAGAGTGAGAGTGCTGCAGTTAGAGAAGAAGAATCAGAAGAACAAAAAGAAGGAGAAGAACAAGAAAAGAAGAGGAAGAAGAACACGGAAGAACAAGAAGTAGAGTGAACGGGAGAAGGAAGGAGGAGCTCAATCCAATCGAACCTAGCAATTTTCTTAGCACCTAGAAGGGATTTACAAGGTAAACAATCAACCAAAAATCAATTCCATTTGAATTTGATTAAATTTTTGAGTTCTATGTGTTCTTGAGCTCAAACCGTTGGGTATGAGCATTTCTTGCAATTGTTGTTGTAATTGTTAGTTGTGGTCTATTTTTATTATTACCAAGACATCATGTAAGCTATTAATAACCTCAAAGTGGAACGAAATCAATGAATGATCCGAACCTTGGCATAAAGGATGAAACTTTGGACTTTTTGGACAAAATAACTTTCGGACGATTTAGAGGACTATAAAGCTTTGATTGAGTAATTGTTTGGTCTAATTGATGTTGTAATATTGTAGTTCCATGGGTTATCTTCATAACCCAGTTGGAATGGAGTTAAAAGGAGTTAAAACAAAGATTTGGTGTTGATTTTGGTGAAGAATACCAAGAACATGAAAATAAAGTTTTCATTTTGTACTTTGGCTCAAAAATTGGTCATGTTAATGTTCATGGGTGATTCTAAAATTTTGATATGTTGTAGCCCTATGAATTAGGAGTCCATAGAGTCCGAAATAGACCAATTTGCATGTGTGTAGAAGGAGTTATGAAGGTTGGAGTCGAAGGAGGTCGAGGTCGCGAACTGGGCAAAAGCTCAGAATTCTGCCTCTATCGCATCATGGAATTCTAAGTTATATTGAACTTCTTGTCCTTCATGATCACTGCCCTGCTCGAGCTCTATCACTTGTGAATCTATCTCCCTTAAAATATCTCCCCAATCTAGGTCTGCCATTCTAAATTTTTTTTACTTGTTTAGTATTATGATGAAGCATGTTTACACAAAAATATAAGGTTTTTAAGGTTATCTTATGTGTATTAAGTATTTTACGGACTCAAAGATTATATCCTAAGGTATTTTCTAACTACCTTAGAGCTATAATCTACAGCTCTGATACCAACTTGTGACGCCCCCAAATTCTCTACACCTCATATAGCAGATTTGGTGCTCACGTGATACTATTTAACTATAAATATTCCATAATATATAACTTCTATCTATCCAAGGTTCACAGTATCCCATAACAGATAATAGTTCTCGTCAGAACGTTATCTGTGTTTGGATACCCTCACTTGGATGTATAGATTCATATCTTGTGGATATATCTTTTATATCGATATTCCCTATCTATCTGACATTCACAGTATTAACGATAAGATTGTCCATAGAACTGAGGGGCGCATTCTGGTAAAGATGGCACCTTACCGGCGCTCATTAAGTGTAACCTCAGAGCTTATAGGACTTTCAATATCATTAAAATACCCTCATTCAGATGTATAGTTCGTATATATACTGTATTTACTTAGTAAAACTATGCTAAATAAAATAAAGATCAGGGTATAACGCATTCGATGTAATAAAGGATGATAATATATTACATATCATTAAGTTCGGTTATATCATTCTCAGTACTAAGTTATTACAACAAAGCCTTATAAAAGACTTTAATTATTCAAAAATAGTAATTAAAACTAATAAACATATCCTTTTCCTTTGTCTATCCCAGAAGTGCCGGGATTATCATTTAAAACTGCAAAGAAGATATATGCAAGAATGAGCTACAAATGCTTAGTAAGTTCATTTGAAAAATGTAAACACAATGTGTTTGATTTGAAAGATTTCAGAGATGTATAACTGAGGGTTCTGTACATGAACCATATATTTCAATTAGTTCTATCAGTCTTCAATGACTTAGAACCGCTTGATTTCGGATATCTGGTAGGGGATCAGCCTAACCAATATCCTAGGAGTATGCATATCATCCTACAATTTATGTCGATATATAATCAACGGTCACCACCTTATCTTAAGGTTTTCCAGTTCACCTTACATCAAGGTGTTCCATTTCTCAGTATAAGATGTCGTACCAAAATAATTTGGTTTGACACAACAATTTACGCTCGAATAAATAATATATGAATAATGATTCATTTATTAAGTTATGCTGAACAAGAAGCAATAACTTCACAATAATTGATAGTAAGATGTAATAATACTTGCTTAAATGTAACAATGTTAGAAGACTTGCCTATGCGTAGCACGTTAAGTTTACGCTGTTTATCGACGTTGGGTAGTCTATTTATATCTATTCATATCAATAATAAACATTAGAATCTATAATAATACTTATCTAATTAAACTAGACAAGTTTCACGAAGGTTCGACGTTGATTCGGTATCTCGGTCGCGTCATTAGATAGCTAAACAGATAGGTTTATCAATAAAACTTCATTTGGAAGCTTAAATATTAGTCTAGATAATTTAATTATTATTTGTAACATTTTTAAAAGCTTAATATTATTTTTAAATAATTTTTACAAGCTTGGTAATATTTTTAAATAATTTTACAAGCTTATGAATATTTTTAAATGATTTAATTATTATTTAGAATATTTTTAAAACATTTAATATGTTATTTAAATAATTTATTTATCATTTAGAATAATTTTAGATACTTAAAATATTATTTAAATGATTTATTTATCATTTATAATATTTTTAGAAAGATAGAATATTGTTTAAATGATTTATTTTATCATTAATAATATTTTTAGAATTTATTTTATCATTTAAATAATAATTTTTAAAACTTACTTTAATATTTAAATGATTTAATTATCATTTATAATATTTTCAAAGATTTAGTATATTATTTAAAATAATTTATTTATTATTTATAATAATTTTAGAAAGTTAGTAATATTTTAAAATGATTTAATTATCATTTAAACTAATTTAAATACATTAATATTATTTTTAAATCATTTATTTAATATATTTATTATTTAATTTAATATTTAATTAAATTAAATAATTATAAAATTTTTATCAGAATATTAAAAATTTATTAAATATAATTAAAAATGAATTTTTTAATATTTAATATTAATTTTTATGAATTTTTAATATTTATTTATAATTTATTTAATTATTTTTATTAATTTTTATTGAATACTGTCACAAAAGGGCTTTAGCGATGGTCTGCATAAGAAATTAGTTTTCTAGGTTTGGATATGAATTTCGTCACTAAAGGTGTTTTTGTTTATCAGAATATTAATGTTTATGCTTGATTTTTGTTTGTTGTTGTAGCCAACATGGTAGAGTACAACGACATGTTAAATTTCAAATCAAACAACAGCAATTGTAGCTAGAAAATCATGGTCAAACTAGCCCGACCATACTGTTCTTGAGTTTCTGGGTTACCCAGAAACTCAGTCAGTCATGGTTGGTCAACGTGGTTTGACCGCTATTAACTTTGATTCTGTGTTAGCTTAATATGTTTAATTGATTTGTACTTCTAGTTTTCATGGCAAAGAACACATACAAACCTTAAAACCTCATAAAATATATCATGTGATCAAGATCTGGGCTTGACAAAGTCTTGTCAGACTCTGTCAATGTGTTCATATGATTTCTGGGTTACCTAGAAATCAGTCCCCCATGGTCGGTCAATGCATTTTGACCACCTATAACTTTCATCCTAGAGATAATTTTAACATTCTATCAATTGGATATTACAGCTAACATGGCATACTACTAATTCATGCTTTAAAACACATCAAACAAACAATTTAAGTCGATCAAAAGCTCTGACAAAGTAGCCTGTCAGACTGTTCTTGACTGCCAAGAACAGTTTGGGTTTTTGATCAAATTCGACCCTTTAAACGTTATGGATACTTGTTTAACCAACCCAGATCATCAAATAACATGTTTACACATAATCCTAAACATCTAAAACATAAAATTTTTGCAGGCTTGAAGATCTAGCATAAAATTAGGGTTTTGCGATTTTTTTTCTTCAAATTTTGAGCTCTGGCTTTTGATTCTGATTCTACACTTGCAGAGGCTTGATATGGTATGATTGTAAGTGTTTAGGCTTTGTAAAATTCGTGGCTTAACTAACCAGCATGATGTTCTATTTATAAGATTTGCAAATTAGGGTTTTTAGGGTTCTTTTTCCAAATTTTGCCTCCACAAATATCTAGCCTTGATACTTGTGCTACTCCTATTTGATCTAAATGACCTACTTGTGCTGTAGTGTGTTGAGCACAAGCTTGCACACTCCTAGCTCAATTTTTATTGGTTTAATATTTTTTATTTATTTATTTACTTACTAATTAAACCTAGATTTTTACTAATTATGATTAGGATGTTTAATTAGGTTTATTAATACCTTAATTAATCTAATATATCATAATTAAGGTTTATCATTTCATAATTTAGTGTTATTGAATCAATTTAGTGTTTTAGGGTTTCCAAATTAGGGTTTAGAGTTTTCAATCCTACAATTAGGGTTTAAATCTTGAATTAGGGTTTTAATATAAGTTCAATGATTCATAATTAATATTATGATTCATTAATTAGAATTTAATTATATCACTTAAGACTCTTGTATAGTAATTAGGGTTTTAATTGACCAATTCAGAAAATTTTTACCAATTAGGGTTTTCAAATTAGGGTTTCTACTTTAGTTTATCATTTTAAACCATATTTAACTTATTTTAGATTTTTATCAGTTAATATAATATTATATTAACTCCGAAGCATGACAAATCACTTTGTCATTTCCAAGCACGACACAACAGCTTACAAAAATAATTTGTCGAGACGTTTCTTGGTGAAATCTTCGGAAGCACGACAAATCATTTTGTCTGTGTAAGCACGACACAGCTGCTTGGCGAAATTTTTTTATTTGACCTAATTATTCAATAAAATATAAAATCACATAACACAAAGTCGGAACAAGAAATTCCATTTAATAAACATATAGTTTACATATACAAATCTTATTAGGGTTCGGAATATTACATTCACCCCACTAATAAGAATTTCGTCCTCGAAATTAAAGTACGGATTACAAAATAAATGTGGGTAGTTGTCTCGCATTTTACTCTCGAGCTCCCACATAGTTTTCTCTATGTTTTGATTTCTCTAAATAACCTTGACTGAAGGTATCACTTTATTCCATAAATTTTGTTCTTTTCTATCTATGATACCAACCTGTGACTCATATCCGAAAAAGGATAGCACCTCACAAGCGTACCTATCAATTTGTCGCTGACTTCTTCGGTGTCCTACATTTCCTCCCATACAAAGCTTCAAATGGTGGCATTCCTATGCTGTCATGGTAACTATTGTTGTAGGGAAACTTTACTAAAGGTAACTGATCTTCCCAACTACCCTTGAAGTCTATGATGCAAGTGCACAACATGTCCTCCAGTGTTTGAGTCGTCCTCTCACTCTAACCGTCAGTTTGTGGTTGATAAGCTGTGCTTAATATCAACTAGGTTCCTAAGTGTTTCTGGAGATTTGTCCAGAAATTTGAAGTAAATCGGGGATCTCGGTCGGATACTAAAGAAATAGGGACTCCATGTCTAGAAATAACTTCATTAATGTAAAGTTTGCTAACTGGTCAAGATTGAAGTTAACTTTTATGGGTAGGAAATGAGCTGACTTGGTAAGACGATCTACAATTACCCAAATGACATTATGACCTTTCTGTGCATTTGGAAGACCTAATACGAAATCTATGGTAATATGTTCCCATTTCCACTCGGGAATTTCTAAGGGTTATAGTAATCCACTCGGCTTTTTGGTGTTCAGCTTTAACCCTTTGACACTATTTACTTACCCATTTCACTATTTCTCTTTTCATGTTAAACCACCAAAAGTGTCGACTTAAATCTTTGTACATTTTTGTACTTCCTAGATGCACAGCGAACTTGTAGCTATGGGCTTTATTCAGTATTTCATCTTTTAGTTCTTGTATTGAGGGTACCCGAATTCTCTCCCTATACCTCATTACTTGTTGCTTGATTTTGCAATCAATAAAACACGCGCAAGTATACGCGGTCCACAAGTAATATAAGATAAGTAAAGTGTCGAACCCACGAGGAATTATGTTAAATAATTACCAAATATCAATCGCATGAAAAATTAATCTAATTTAAACAATGACAATATGATTTGTTTTTGTTGTTGATTAAAACTAAATAAAGACAATTTAGAAAACAACGTTTAACTAAACACGGATAAAATTCAAGATAAAAAGATCTAAGATTACAATTTCCCCCAACTCTTCATTTAAACATCATACTCTCTCTTCTTTAGTAAATTAGAACATAAGAACTGTTATCCGAGAAATCACAAGTATATATAAGCCTCTCTCGATGGTTGAATACATATTTCCTATTGTGGTGTATAGATATATCTCTATTCTACACACTAGCAAGAATCTCATATCAAGAACAATCAATAAGACACATGTCACGTAAAATCTCATTAACCATTCTATCAATTACTAACTTTCACAATAGAAATCATTAAGCAAGGATTCTCAAATGGATACATGTGTTATTTAGGTATATGTCTATCCCAAATACAATCAAATTATCAACTCTCGAGAACAATACATAAGACTCACGTCACATAATCTTATACATTATCCATAAAGAGTATCCAACTTTCACATGAATTCATAACTAGGTCTCAACCTATATTCCATTTCTCAATTTCATATAGATTACCAAGGTAATTACGGGCCAAACAATTAATCCTTAAGCAAAGGTTATGAACTCCAATTCATGTAATGTCTAACTACCATTCAAAGACAGAGCATTCAATTTAAACTACAAGTTGGGTTCTATTGCAATCTTAGAATGAAAAGTTTAGCTCATGTTCAATCTCAATAACATCATAATCAGATTATAGTACATGGTTTGGAATTACAAAATAAGAATGAAAGACTAAAACATATGAAGATACACCCCTTTTTGATGAGATTCCCGAATTGGTGTGGTGTAGTTCCTCTTCTCCAGCTCTTGCCTTCCTATTTCGTGCTCCTCTCCTCCTTGAGTTGATGAATTGCAGATAGTAACCCTTCGTGTTCCTTGATTGCTTACGTCCAAAAACTAGGGTTCTAATGATATCTAATAGTATGTTAATGTTGTAGCATGTCCCAATGCATGGCACAATAACTCCTTGTATGCCTGATAATCCCCCTTCTCTCTCCTCATATTCCCGTTTCTAAAAATCCTCTCTTGGTGCGCCACTTCTGCAGAACAAGACAAAGTCAGCTGCACCTGCAAAACGACGAGCTCGCCCCGGAAAGAGAAATGGCCTGGGTAGCTCGCCCCGGCACCAGAAATAGCCTAGGGAGATCGCCTCGGCGGGAGCTCGCTCCGGTGCCAGAAATGGCCTAGGAAACTCGCCGCAACGAGGTTCTCTTTCCTGCTTAAATTACTCTTTTGCACCTGAAAGTGCTAATTACTGCCACGGTCGTCCAAGGCTGCTCCCTACATAACAAAAGCATAAAACAAGTAAATAGACACTAAAAATACCTAACCATAGCAAAGAATTGGGTTCAAAAGATAACCAATTCATAGGTATAAAACCCACTCATCAGTACTCTATCCTTGTCTATTCTGAATTTGATGTTCTTTTTTATGAGTTATTTCGGTCTTACACTTCCGACACTCTGCATCTGTCTCCTGTAGTTCTCTGACTCTATTCAATAAAATCGAACTACTCTCTATAACGAATAACTTCTGGGTAGAGGTTGAAAGTAGTATGCACTCAAGTCAATCATATTTGATATGATGTAGTATATACTTTGTAATCTTAGTCATTTATTAATAAAAGAATTGATTTTCTTAAAAGGCATTTTATATTATCTACATAGTGCCGTTATATTAAATGTGATAAACTCATAGTTTTGAGCAATGCTTTTAGAATCATGATGGTAATTATGCTAATGAGATCTAAATTCTAGATAGCTCACAAACTAAAATCGTTCCTAATCGTTGGATTACTAAAAAGGGGATTAGTGAATCCGGATAGATTAGTACATACGTTGCTTGCTCTTAGAAAGAGGATGATTGATCTCATAATCATTTGTGTAGAGACACTAAAGCAAGTATGTAGGTGCTTATTAGAGAATAAGTTCACTGAACGTGGCTCGCTAAGGAATACCTAATGGAGTTTTACTCGCATGTCAATAGGAATTCCTCTAGTGATAGTAGTACAAGTGATCCTTGAACTTGAGATCATCATAGTATCTTGTGTATGATGAGTTATACTTTGACATGTCCCTTAAGACCCTTAGGGTATATCAAAGGGTATGATTGGGTATAATAAGTTATACATGGAGATAGGTGAATGGTCAACAAAGAATCTACCACTTCTAGTAAAAGGAGTGAATGTCCTATGTGATTCGATAAATGACGACTCAGAAGTCTTTGGCCAAAGCAGAATGAAATTAGAAATGAGTTTCTAATTTGCATTATTTAGAGTTGTGCATTTGGGAATCGAAATAAATATAATTAAATAAAATAAGACTTGACAATAAATCTATGTCTTATATTTAATTGGGACATTGTTTGGTAGAAGGATTGAATTGTACGGTAACTATGCACTGAAAGGTTCTTTTGTGATTAATGTTGAAATCTATATTATCTAGAAAGTCGTTGATCGCTAAGGGGGCTTACCCTTATTGTAGAATAAATATTATTTATTTAAATGAATTAAATAGTTTAATTTATTTATTTAAATATAATTAGAATTGTTCTAATTGATTTATTCACAACCGGTTTAATATGGACAACCTAAAGAGTCACACCGCAAAAGGGAAATATTTATTTAAGAAGTAAATGACATAATTGTAATAATAAGTTAAGTGTATTTAATTTAATCTATGGAGATAGAATAAATTAAATAGCTTAATATTTATTATTTAATATTTTGAAAATATTAAATATAAATTAATAAGAGGAGTCTTATTATTATTACTATTACTATTATTTAATTCCTAATAGGGATTGTGAATTAATTAATAGAAGTACTCTCACATGGATTCCTAATTGGATTAGGAGCATAATTAATTAAAGGAGTTTAATTATAATAGAAACCCTAATCCTAAATAGTTTAGGGAAGGGTTATTCCTACATCTATAAATAAGAGGTGTCTTATCATAGATTAGGGTTACACACTCTTGCATTAGATTGTGGAGAGTACTTGCAATTTCTATAGAGATAGAAACTAGGGTTTTGCCAACACCCAACTTCTTGAATACCTATTCTTCCTTGGTGGATCACCTCTAAAGGCCAAACATTTGGGTAGCTAATGTTGATCAAAGGAAGGAATCTCATTGGTGGAATTCGAGGAGAACACGAAGGACTAGGAGTTGAACTTGTACCCGAGGAAGCTTTGATCTACGAGGGTATAATTCTTATTCTCTTTCTCTTTCGTTTAATTGATAATTGAACACAAGGAAAGATCATGGTGATGGTTTGTATGAAAATTTTAAAATCCGTTTTATCACGCTTCCGCTCTATTTATGTAATTTGATTGCAAGCTTGCGTTATATACAAACCTAACAGTGGTATCAGAGCCTAATCCTTGTGTTAATTATTGATTTTGATGATTCCATGTATGAATTGATATGCGATACGATCGGTTTTTTGGGATGGAAAATTTTTTCTGATTCAGCGTCGCAGTGCGGCCACGCCGTCTCCAGTTCATTCTGGAGCGTGGCCGCGCCTGAACCCAGAAAACGTTTCTGGGGTGCAGCGCGGCCGTGCCGCTCCTAGTTCAATTTGGAGCGCGGCCGCGCAGGTATGCAGAGTTTGAAAATTTTTGTTTTCTCAATTAACATAAATGGTTTATTTAATTGATAAAAGTTTAAAATAAAGATGTTTATTTTATCTGGAATAAGATTTCAGATTGCTAAAATTAAAGGAGTTTAATTTGAATTTGATTTTTGATTAAAATAAAAGAGTTTATTTTGTTTCAAAACTAAATATTAGCAAAACTTTTGCCCATTAATTGATATCAATGCATATATGAAATGTTTTTATTATTCATGAGATGAATGTTATTTATTGATACATATAAAGATATGTATGATAATAAATAGGGATTGATTATGGACTATTGACCAATGTGTGATTTGAATTATTTTAGAGGATGCTTGAATGTATGTGTTTTTATAAATGGGGTCTGCGTATCTCGTCTTCTCTAATTTTTCTTAATATAAATTCTATCTCCCTCCTATGTACTTCCCCTTGACTGCTGATCAAGGTTTCTATTATAGTAAATAGTTCATGTAATAGGATTAGTTAGAATTATTTTGAAGAATTGGAGACAAAGGAGCAAGGAGCGCTTGAAGACCCGTTTGTATTGGAGCCCGGGTTTAAATATAATAGTTATATTTAAATTTTATTCTTGCACCCTAGGTTTGACCTTTTGGTTCGCTTGGTGGCTCTAATGAACCAAACTAGAATAAAAGTCCATAATCAATCCGGGTAGAATATAGTATTCTATATGTGCATGCTTACTATATATATATATATATCATATATTATCCAACATGCTTCGCATGTAAAATAATATGACGCGTATTTTATATATATATATATATATATATATATATATATATGTGTGTGTGCGTGCGCACTAAACAAGATGAGACTAATAATTACAAACTCCTCAAAGAAATCATATTAAGTCCTAAGCGTTCAAAGATATTTTGAATATCGAATGTTGCCTTCTAGCATGGTAAAGCGATAGAGTATTAATTATCTAATATGAGTTTGTTGTGTCACACAAGGCAAGTATTAAATATTTAAGATGTTGCTTTATCACATTTGATGCTTATAAATAGACTGAACGATGCTGTTTTGTTGTGTCACACAAGGACAGTGTTTTTCTTTCGAATATATGGAAGTGTTAGGTTGGTCTTAGCTTGGATAATTTTGATTCGGATGTCTCACACTTGATCAAAATAATCTAAGAGGCAAAATACAAGGAGTTACATAGTGATGTAATTGACAATAGTTGTCTACCTATTTATTTATATATAGTTTGTTGTGTCACACATGGCTATATACATTTGAAATGGGATCCTTATTCTCACTAGCAAATCTTTAATTAGATTTGCCGAACTATATATTGAGGGTAATATAGTTTGATGAAAAAGTGAGAGATACCAATTTAAAATAAAGACCTAATTTATTTTGGTAATTAATTAAATGAATGCATGCTAAAATGTTGTCTATTTCACATGCAGAATTTTAAAAATGTCAAACTCACTATCACTGCGTAGTATACTTGATGCTAACAAATTGACCGGACCGAATTACACCGACTGGTTAATGAATCTGGGAATTGTTCTCACTGCTGAAAAGATTTCTTATGTCCTAAATTCGCCAGTCCCTGCAAATGTTGCAGAAACAACCTCTGAGGAAGAGATTGCTATTTTCAGAAAGTGGCAAGATGATGCAATCCTAGCTCAATGCATCATGCTCGCATCCATGAGTAATGAGCTTCACCGTCAGCATGAAACCACAGATGCTCCAACTATATTGCTGCACCTCAAAGAGTTGTATGGTGAGCAAAGTAGAACTGCTAGATATCAGATATCTAAGGAGCTCTTCCGATCTCGTATGACCGAGGGCACTGTTGTTGAGACTCATGTCCTCAAGATGATCAATCTGATTGAACAACTTGAACAACTTGGGTTCATGATGGATGGGGAGTTAAGCCAAGATTTGATCTTGCAGTCACTCCTGGACACCTTCTCACAATTTGTTGTGAATTTTCACATGAATAAGTTGGACGTCAGTTTGCCTGAGTTACTTAACATGCTGAAAACTGTTGAAGGTCACTTCTCATCCAACAAGAACCAAGTTTATTAGTGGATGATTCTTCCAAGAAAAGGAAGAGGCCCAAGGTATCTTCTGAAAGGAAGAAAAACAAGAAGGCTAAGGGCAAGGCGAAGAGAATTGATAAAAAGAAACCTGATCCAGATAGCAAAGGAATTTGCTACCATTGCAATAAGCTGGGACACTGGAAGAGGAACTGCAAGGAGTATCTTGCGGAACAAAAGAAGCTTGGAGAAGCTTCGACTTCCGATCTAGGTTTGTTCATGATTGAAATTAATTTTTCTGAAAGTCAAAATTCTACTTGGGTATTGGATACCGGTTGTAGTTCTCACATATGTAATAATATGCAGGGACTAAGCAGAAGTAGAAAGCTGAACAAGGATGAAATCGTCCTACGAGTGGGAAATGGAGCAAAGGTTGCTGCATTAGCTGTAGGGACTTATTGTTTAGCACTGCCTTCGGGTAAGTTCATTAGTTTAAATAATTGTTATTACGCTCCAACACTCATTAGAAACATTATCTCAATTTCTGTATTGGATATGGATGGTTTTGATATTATAATAAAGAACAACAATTATTCTATTTATAATAAAAATGTTTTATATGGTGTTGGCAATCTACTGAATGGACTTTACATACTTGACTTGCATGAAAATATACTTCAAATTGAACAAACTAAAAAAAGAAAAAGAGATGATGTTAATTATACCTTTATGTGGCACTGTAGACTCGGTCATATCAATGAAACAAGATTAACCAAGTTGCATAAAGATGGGCTTTTAGAGCTATCTGATTACGAATCATATCCAACTTGTGAATATTGTCTCATGGGTAAGATGACTAAATCTCCTTTTAGTGAAAAAGGAGAAAGAGTTACAGAGTTGTTAACATTGGTACACACAGACGTATGTGGACCTATGATAACGAATGCACGAGGAGGGTATTCTTATTTTATTACTTTCACTGATGATCATTCTAGATTTGGATATATGTATTTAATAAAATACAAATATGAATCATTTGAAAAGTTCAAAGAATTCAGAAGTGAAGTAGAGAAGCAAACTGGTAAAAGTATTAAGATTCTTTGATCGGATCGAGGAGGTGAATACTTGACCAATGAGTTTCTAAGTTGTTTCAAAGAAAATGGTATAATCTCACAATGGACTCCACCAGGGACGCCACAGTTAAATGGTGTATCTAAAAGGAGAAATCGAACATTATTGGACATGGTTCGTTCCATGATGAGTTTTACCGACCTTCCAATATCCTTCTGGGGTTATGCCCTAGAAATGGCTGCATACCTACTTAACAAGGTACCTATCAAATCCGTCCCAAAGACCCCATATGAGATATGGACATGGAGGAAACCAAATCTTAAGTATGTTAAGACTTGGGGTTGTCCAGCTTATGTCAAAAGGTTTGAGCATGATAAGCTAAAGACTAGATCCGACAAGTGTAGATTTGTGGGATACCCTAAAGAAACTGTAGGGTATTATTTCTATCATCCCAATGATCAAAAGGTGTTTGTTGCGAAACACACTGCCTTCTTGGAAAATGAGTTTATCCTTGAAGGGGTCAGTGGGATTAAAATATATCTTGAAGAAGTTCAAGAACCACAAAATACTCCGGATCAAAGTCAGGTACCTGACCAAGTAGAAGAACCTACTGTACCACAACCTATTCGTAAATCTGGAAGAGTACCGAAGATACCTGATAGGTATGGATTCATCATAGAGGATGATGATGAGGTACGCATCATAGATGATGATGATCCATTGATTTACGAAGAGGCTATGAGTAGTAAAGACTCAGAAAAATGGCTAGAAGCCATGAAATCCGAGATGGACTCTATGTATGAAAACCAAGTATGGACTTTGGTTTCACCACCTGAGGGCATTAAGCCTATTAGGTGTAAATGGGTCTTTAAGAAAAAGACTGGAGCGGATGGTAAGGTAGAGACCTATAAGACTCGACTGGTTGCAAAAGGTTTCAAACAAAGACAAGGAGTTGACTATGATGAAACCTTCTCACCAGTAGCTATGCTCAAGTTCAATCAGATTTTGCTTGCAATTGCAGCTTATTATGACTACGAGATCTGGCAAATGGACGTAAAAACGGCCTTCCTCAATGGAGAGCTTGAGGAGAATGTATATATGATACAGCCAGAAGGTTTTGTTTCAACGGTTGGAACAAACCAAGTTTGTAAGCTACAACGATCCATTTATGGATTGAAGCAAGCTTCTCGAAGATGGAACATCCATTTTGATGAGATAATCAAAAGGTTTGATTTTATCAAAAATGAGGATGAACCTTGTGTGTACAAGAAGGTTAGTGGGAGCGCTGTTTCATTCCTTGTATTATATGTTGATGATATATTATTGATAGGGAATGATGTTCCTATGCTACAGTCGATCAAAATTTGGTTATCTAAATACTTCTCCATGAAGGACTTGGGTGAGGCATCCTATATTTTGGGGATAAAGATCTATAGAGATAGATCTAAAAGGATGTTTGGCTTGACCCAAGAAAAGTACATTGACTCGATGCTAAAAAGGTTTAGCATGGAAGATTCCGTGAGAGGTCTCATGCCGATGAGCCATGGAATACATCTCTCTAAGAAACAGGCCCCAAACACACCTGAGGAGAGAGACCGAATGAGTAAGATTCCTTATGCTTCAGCAATAGGATCTATCATGTACGGTATGATATGTACTAGACTAGATGTCACTCATGTACTTAGTGTAACAAGCAGATATCAGTCGAATCCAGGAGAAAAGCATTAGAAGGCAGTGAAAAACATTCTAAAGTACTTGAGAAGAACTAAGGATGTATTTCTTATCTACGGTGGGTCTGAATTGACACTAGAGGGCTATACAGACTCAAGTTTTCAAACGGACCAAGATGACAGTAAATCCGTTTCAGGGTACGTGTTTACCTTAAACGGTGGCGCAGTGAGTTAGAAAAGTTCCAAGTAGCAAACAGTTGTTGATTCAGTGACATAGGCAGAGTATATAGCTACAAGTGAAGCTGCTGTGACGCCCCCAGATTTTGACGTCACTGTCTCGAATCTGGTTGGTCATGCTCTAACACAAAAATGACATAAAACTAATGCAGCGGAAAAGATAGAATAAATTACATTGATTTAATATAATTATTCTCGTCCCAAGGTCTCGCAACCGTTACTACAATACTATCCAAAAGTCTTGATTTAAACTGAAACATATTACTAATACATAATCCATGCCTAAGCTTATTACATAACCAAATTAGAAAACTTAAAGCAACATAGTGAATAATTTTCTTCTTAAGGAAGAACAAAGCTACTCCGTAGTTTTGCCCTTTCCCTTGTCCTTGCCTGAAGGTTCATCTCGTTCTGCCTTAACTGAAAGGTTTAAGGAAAGCAAGAATGAGCAACAAATTTGCTCAACAAGTATATATACAATGGGGGTGAACAATATAAAGTTCAAATCGCAAGGGTATGACAGTAAGGGATAGTTCAAGAATAATAAGAAGAATCAATTATAGGAGTTGTTATGGACCGAAGAACATCAATAAGATTCATGCGTCTAATAATTTCAAAGTCCAAGAATATGAACACTGAGTAGTCACTAAAGGACTAATGTGACACCCCCAAATCCAGGTTTCCAAACCTCGAATTCGGTGCTCACGATAATCGACGACAAACATACTATCTAACTAAATACGGAATAATAAACATACATTGTTTATCGAATGGAAATAAAGTTTTACAATTCTGGTCCCAAGGTTCTTTAACCTTAACATAAAACGTACTCTTAATACAAATAAAGGTTCACTTAATCAAACCACATTCAAAAATAGCTAGTACATAGGCACTAACGGGCATCTACTCTTGCACCTTCCCTTTTCCTTTGTCTCCCCTAGACGTTTCTGCCTTAGCTGAAATAAAGATCATGATATAGCAAGGGTAAGCAACTAATTTGCTTAGCAAGTATATACACAAAGAGATATATCATGATAGAAGGAAATTTCGTTTTCAATGTTCAACAACAGTATAAGAGTGTGGAGGAGCATTGAATTAATACACAACAGTTGAATATTCGAATAATTGAATGACAATTACTGAGTGGTTTGAAATAACCAAGGACGTTTTCCAAGGTTCTCAGCATGTGAGCTGGACCTCTTAAAAAGTATTGGTAATCGAGGGGATCAGCCTCTCATACCCCGTGATTTATGCATAAACACTTAATAACCGACATTGATATCATGCCTTAAACAAGTTTATCCTTTTCTCAGCCAAGAGTTCTTACCATAGCAATTTAATAAGAACAGCTTTTAAAATACCTTTGATTTAACAAATTAGACATGCTTGATCTAGCTGATACAATTAGCATAGATCTATCTCATAAACAATTCCTGCTTGAAAGAACTTTAACCAAATTCACAATTCAATAATAATAGAATAGGAATTTCAATGGCACAAGGTGCGAATCTCAATAACTAGTATCGATGTGAATAATCAACAATAATTATTCACTAACATGCTTCGAAAATAATGACTCGAGTTTGAGTTAGGGAACTTGCAATAATGTAAGAAGTTTAGGGTTAGGAACTTGCCTGTTTGCTCAGCTACAAATAATTTTAGCTTTAACTATTTGGCCTTTGAAGAACCTAACATAAATAATGTCGGTCTATCAATTAGTATTGCGTAGTCGTACGCCGATACGCTTACTTATGCTATTTATTTAGCAATTTAAGAAATTCACATAGCACACAGTAAATAAACTATAGCAAATTTCATAAGGCACTTAATTGGCTTTTAGGTTGATGGTTTAAATAAATCAACCGTGTATCCCTTAAGTAATAAACACTTATTAATCCCTTAAACAATTAATCATAATTGTTTAATTAATTAACCTTACTCTTTCTTAATTAATATTCATTTATTAAACCTTTAAACAATTAATTATAATTGTCTAATTAATGAGCTACTTAAACTCTCTCTATTTTATTAACTCTATCTTCATTTAATGGTAATTCGTTAATTTAGTTATTAACAATTAATAACTAATTATATTCACTTATTATTCAATTATTAATTAAATAATAATCGAATTATAAATTTTTTGTTGTCTTTTATTATTATTTAAGAATAACTAATAATTGATTAGGTTTGTTTATTATTTAAAGCTAATCGAGTAATAAGTAATTAATTAGCGAGTAAGAGTTACCTTTAGTTATTATCTAAAAAAAACAAATAACTAATTAGGTTTATTCACCAATTAGAGTTAATCAAATAATTATTAATGAACTTATCTTTAGTTATTATTTAGTAATAAATAATAACTAATTAGGTTTATTTAAGTAAATCAAATAATAAGTAAATAATTTACAATTCTTAATCATTGTAAAACAAAAATCAAATAAACACTTTATTTGATACTAATTAAATAATAATTAATTATTTATTATCTTTATTTATTAAAAATAAATAATTACTTTGTTAATATTTAATTATACTTAATTATTATCTAATATTAATTAAACAATAATTAAAAATTTATTATCTTTATTTATTATTCATTGATAAATAATAAATAATTACTTACTAATTTATTTGTACTTAATTATTATTTAATATTAATCAAACAATAATTAAATACTTATTATCTTTATTTATTATTACACAATAACTAATTCATTTATTAATTTTATTCATACTTAATTATTCTTAATTAAATAATAATCAAATATTTATTATCTTTATTTATTATTTAATAAATAATAAATAATTAATTCATAAATTTTATTTATTAGTTATAATAACTAATTAGCTTACACATGTATTATGAGCTTCCATTAGTAACCACTAGTTAAGCTAATGACAGTACATTTGGTTCACAGTTGGCTCCATTGAATTACTCAATTTATTCAAACAATTCAGTTGTGGTATACTCAGTTAAGGGTTTTGTGTTGCCAAGATCATAGTTACAATGATATCCAGCCCCCCAATTTTATCCCAAACATTTACCCAACACATTAGACAAATGAACTCCCAATTGTTTTACCAAAATTCTCAGTTCTAGTATTAGCCATAATACCCACTAAAAGTTGATTCCTGTAAACAATATGTATCAACTACATGATTGTCACCAAACGAGACAACAACTGCAATTAATCCCAATGTTCACAATACCAGGTTCCCAACATAAAATTAACACAGCGCAGTGAAGTCTAAACAAGATTTAACACAACCCCCCTAACATAGGGTATATCAACAAATATACTTCCCAATCAAAATACCAGATTTTTGAATCAAATCAATATAATACACTCCCAAACAATGTACATTAAAATCACTATCAGTAGCTGCTGGAACTTTAAGGTTCATTATCCACAATGTCCCAACAACAAGGATATCGATACCAGGTTTTGACTCAAACGACAATACTATAGTGCAACACAACAAAATACAGAGGAAGGAAATTTCAAAACCAAAACAGAACACTATCGTGGTAGTTCAAATAACCCAGTGCGATACCTTGGTTCGAACGAATTTTCCTTGTTTCTTCCCACTCTGCGACTTTTCTCTTCTTGTCGTGGCTCTTCCTCAATTTTGAAAGCAAAATCCGTAGCAGCTATCTAGGGTTTGGGGAAATTTAATTTATAGTGACTCACTTACCCAGTTAACTGAGTATTACCCAAATGATTGTTCAGAGACCATTGGTCGGAAGGGGGGCAAGCGACTGCTGGTCCACATCACGCCCCAACCGTTGCACAGCTAGGTTCAGCCGCCCCTCGAGCCTTGCGTCACCCTCACTGGTCAAGTCGCCGGACTTCTGGAACCCTTGGTCCGAACGTCGAACCCTCGGTCGTCCACTTCTCCCCGCCTTGTCCGCTGGTCGATTCCTTCACGTCGCTCGCTTGCTTCGAGCTGTCGCCGGCGTACGCCTGGCGACACCTCCTGCTCGTTCTGTTCAATCAAGCTGAGGGTTTGATTTGATTGAGAAGCTAGGGCTTTGGATTCCCTTCTGGTTCGACTGATTTCCCCAATTCGTTTTGCTCGGTTTCGTTCGATCGAGGGTTAGGGATTGATTTCCTTCTTGGTTCGGTTGGGAGGTTTAGACTGAAATCCCAAATTGATTTACCAGCCTAATATTACCCCACCCCAATTGAATTTGTTGACCCGCTGCCATGACCCAACCCGGCTGGGAATTAAAGAAATAGGGAATGGGTTCCAATAAGATTTGGGTCCAATTTAGAATAAAAGAAATGACCCAATTAAATTAGTTACCTTGTATTTTCATTAATTTAAATTAAATACTTAACCAATTAATTTAATAAATACAAAAATATTTATCTTAATCATATTTCTTTATTCGAATTTTAATCCGATAATAATAAAGTTATTTATTTAATTCCCCAAATTTTCTTGCAAATAAATTCTTAGGGTTAACTCACTATTTTATTTAAACTCTCAGTGAGTCCCTTTAATGCACAGAAATTTTATCGGACCACGTATTTATATAATTAAATAGTAATACTCACATGGATCAAAATTAAAATTGTAAAATTAAATAAAACGAATTTCACATATTAAAATAATTCAATACAATGTTTAGAAAATTCTCGGACATTACATCCTCTCCCCCTTATAAAAATTCCGTCCTCGGAATTTCAATCTAAGATTACTCGAATAACTGGGGGTAATTCGCTCTCATTTTCTCTTCGAGTTCCCATGTGGCTTCTTCCACCGCGTGATTCCGCCAGAGAACTTTAACCGAATGAATGGTTTTATTCCTCAGCGTTTGCTCCTTCCTATCAAGTATCTGGACAGGAATCTCCTCGTACGATAAGTCCTTCTCGACTTGAATTGGCTCATAGGAAATGACATGCTTGTAATCTGGCTTATACGGACGCAACACTGATACATGGAACACGTTGTGAATGTGCTCAAGTTCAGGAGGTAATGCTACCTCGTACGCCACTTCGCCTATTCTCCTTAATATTTCAAAAGGTCCTATGAACCTGGGGCTCAGCTTGCCCTTCTTCCCAAAACGGATCTTCCCTTTCCAGGGAGACACCTTCAAAAACACATAACTACCAACTTCATAGTCTCTTTTCTGACGATGTAAGTCGGCGTACTTCTTCTGACGATCCTGGGCCGCTACTAACCGTTGTCTTATTACTTTAATGATTTCCACGGTTTGTTGTACCAATTCTGGTCCCAACAATCTCCGTTCACCAACTTCATCCCAACACAACGGTGTTCGACACTTCCTTCCATATAACGCTTCGTACGGTGGCATACCGATGCTAGCGTGATAACTATTGTTGTAAGCGAACTCTACCAAGGGCAAGTGATCATCCCAGCTACCACCTAAGTCCATCACAACTGCCCGGAGCATATCCTCTAAGGTCTGAATTGTTCGCTCACTCTGACCATCAGTCTGAGGATGATACGCAGTACTCATTCTCAACTGTGTTCCCATTCTTTCCTGCAGACTTCTCCAAAAATTTGACGTGAAGCGCGGATCTCTGTCAGATACAATAGACACCGGTACTCCATGTCGCGATACTATCTCCTTCACATAAAGTTTCGCCAACTGTTCCAATTTGTACCTGATCTTGATCGGTAGAAAATGGGCAGACTTGGTCAAACGATCTACGATCACCCAGATGGCGTCTAGACCCTTTTGTGTTGTCGGGAGTCCTACCACAAAATCCATAGTGATGTGCTCCCACTTCCACTCGGGAATCTCTAAGGGCTGCAACAATCCGCTCGGTCGTTGGTGCTCTGCCTTGACCCTCTGACAAGTTAAACACCGGCTGACGAATTCCGCAACTTCCCCTTTCAAATGCGGCCACCAATAATGTTGACGAAGATCTTGATACATCTTGGTGCTACCCGGATGTACCGAAAATCTCGTATTATGGGCCTCTTGCAATATTTCCTCCCTTAAGTCTGGTACATAGGGTATCCAGATCCTTCCCTCGAACCTCAGCAGACCTGTGCTGTCAACTTTGAACTTCAACGTTTTTCCTTCCGATAGTTGTTTCTTAATGCCAATGCATTTTTCATCAAATTCTTGAGCCTCCTTTATCTTATCCAGTAGAGTCGGACCCATTGTCACGGTGAACAATTTTTCGCCCATCTCTATCGGATACTTAACCTCCAGTTCCAGGAGTCCAAAGTCCTTTATCAGCTCTGCCTGAGTTGTAAGCCTCATCAATTTCTCTCTGCCTTTCCTACTCAGGGCATCCGCTACTACATTTGCTTTGCCTGGATGGTACAGGATCTCACAATCGTAATCCTTGATTAATTCTAACCATCGGCGCTGCCTCATATTCAGCTCCTTCTGAGTGAAGATATATTTCAGACTTTTGTGATCTGTATATATCTCGCACTTCTCTCCATATAAGTAGTGCCTCCAAATCTTCAAGGCAAACACTACTGCTGCTAACTCCAGATCATGAGTCGGGTATCCCTTCTCATAGTCCTTCAGCTGGCGTGAAGCGTACGCAATGACCCTGCCGTGCTGCATTAGTACACAACCAAGGCCCTTGTGTGACGCATCACTGTATACTACAAAACCCCCAGTGTCGTCCGGTAATGCCAACACTGGTGCTTGGCTAAGTCTCTTCTTCAGCACCAAGAAACTCTCCTCGCATTTCTCTGTCCAAACGAACTTTACCGCCTTTCTGGTTAGATTGGTCAATGGTGATGCTATCTTTGAAAAATCCTGGATGAATCTCCGATAGTATCCCGCTAACCCAAGGAAACTCCTGATCTCCGTTGGTGTCTTTGGCTGCTCCCAGTTGATAATGGCTTCCACCTTTGCTGGGTCCACCGAGACACCATTACTGTCAATGACGTGTCCAAGAAACTGCACCCTCTGCAACCAAAATTCACACTTTGAAAACTTCGCGTATAGCTTCTCCCTTCTTAATGCCTCCAAGGCAATCCTTAGATGTTCGGCATGTTCTTCCTCTGACACTGAATACACCAAGATATCATCGATGAATACTACCACGAACTTGTCCAAATACTGCTTGAACACTCTGTTCATCATATCCATGAATGCCTCTGGTGCATTTATCAGGCCAAATGACATAACCAGAAACTCAAAATGTCCATAACGAGTTCTGAATGCCGTCTTCGGAATATCCTCCTGCCTCACCCTTAGTTGATGATAGCCCGTCCTTAAATCGATCTTTGAAAAGTATTTCGCTCCCTTGAGTTGATCAAACAGATCGTCTATCCTGGGCAGCGGATACCTATTCTTAATCGTAACTTTGTTCAACTCACGGTAGTCGATACAAAGCCTCATTGAGCCATCCTTCTTCTTTACGAACAGAACTGGCGCTCCCCATGGTGACACGCTCGGCCTGATATAACCCATGTCTAACAGTTCCTGCAGTTGAACCATTAGTTCTTTCATCTCTACTGGTGCCATTCGGTAAGGTGCCTTAGATATCGGTGTCGTTCCAGGTACCAAGTCGATTGCAAATTCTATCTCCCTATCCGGTGGCAGTCCCGGAAGTTCATCTGGGAAGACATCAGCGAATTCCCTTACAACGGGTATCTGACTCAGTTCCCCCTCGACCCGTCGAGTATCTACCACGTGAGCTAAATAACCTATACAACCCTTCTTAAGCAATCTCTTCGCTTGCATCATCGTCAGACAACAAGATTGTCTCGATGATTTACTACCATAGAACACCACCTTCGACTTACCCGGAGTCTGCAGGTGTATGCACTTTTTCTTACAGTCAATGACCGCCCCGTGGCTCGCTAACCAATCCATCCCCAGGATTACATCGAATTCTCCAAGACGAATCGGCAACAAGTCCACGTTAAGCTTAAACCCTCTCACATCCGCACAACAATTCTTATAAATGTAGTTTACGGGGGTAATCTCTTTGTTCGCTACTTCTACATTCATCGGGTGTTCTAACAGTTCACTAGGCAATTTAAATCTTTGAGCAAATTCATCAGAAACAAAAGAACATGAAGCACCCGAATCAAATAGCACATAGGCATTTATGTTGTTGATTGGAATAATACCTGACACCACCTCTCTGGATGCCACAGCATCTTGTACTGTCATGTTGAAGGTTCTTGCTATTGGCTTATTTGGCTGGGCTGGTCCTCCACTGGTTGCCCTCGAGTTGTTGCCCCTATTGACGCTTCCGCCATCCATGTTTTTCTTCCTTGGACAGTCCTTGCTTCGATGTCCTATCTCTCCACAATTGAAGCAACCTCCTTTCTTCGCCTTAGGACAATTGGGCGAGATATGCCCTTCCTGTCCACAGGTATAACAGACCATTTTTCCCCTCATGCACTCTCCCGAGTGACCCTTTCCGCATTTCCCACATACCGGCCTCTTCTGCTGCGTGTTCCCTTGCTGCATTTCAGAATTGCTACCCCCACTGCTCCATTGGCGCTTCCTGTTGTTGTTGCCACCACTGCTAGCATTCGCATTTCCTCCCTCTACCTTCTTCTTGTTCTTCTCCCAATTATACTTTGAAACCGCTTCACTCCCACCTTCAGCAATGAGAGCTTTTTCCAACAAGGTTGAGAACGATGTAATTTGCAAAACCGCTACCTTGCTGTAGATCCACGGCTTTAATCCATTCTCAAATCTCCGGGCCTTCCTCGCCTCAGTATCCACCTGATGTGGGGCGAATCTAGCCAACTCATTGAATCTTGCAGCGTATTCCGATACTGACAAATTTTCTTGTTTCAATTCCAAAAACTTGATTTCCATTTTCGCCTGCATACTCTCAGGAAAGTAATTCTCGAAAAACAACGTCTTGAAAGCTTCCCACGCCACGACTCCAGTTCCAGCTTTGTTCTGATTGGCTTCCCACCAGAAGTTAGCCTCGCCTTTCATTAAGTAAGTAGCAAAAACTGTCTTCTGCTCCTCAGCGACTCTAGCAATGACAAAGGCCTTTTCAATCTCCTTTATCCATGACTGGGCCTCTATCGGGTTCGCTGTTCCTCTAAATTCCGGAGGCCCTACTGCCTTAAAGTCTTTAAAATTGGCTAAGTGGTTGCCTGTCTGGTTTCTTGTAGTAGTGGTTTGATTTCGCAAGGCTTCTGCCACCATGTTCACAAAATCTTGCATTGGGTTTGGTGGAGTTTCCTCTACATTGTTAACTGACTCTTCGATCCCATGATTTCGTAGGATTCGTCTGGGCGGCATTATCTGTTTAAGCAAACCCTAACACGTTACTCGGGCTTCCTTAAAACATAAGTATTCAGCATGTATATAATAATCACATGACTCTTGTGTGGGAGTTTTAGATTACCCAACCTCGGAAATTCTGCTTTCCCGATTAGTGATTTAAGTTACTAAGATACCGATTCAGTCTCACTGAATTAACATAATCATTGCATAAATGGTATATCAAGTAAAATTCTCAAGCACATACCATAATAATGCATCTATATTCATATACCGACTTAAGCGTCTTACACGTTTATCACAGGCATATTGTCATAATTGCTACCATCCCATTTAATATAACAAAAGGTGGGATTCACTTAAACCATTCTTTCCTACCTACATAGTTGGGAAGTACA
The DNA here is from genome assembly GCA_034770075.1 of Aralia elata. Lineage (NCBI taxonomy): Eukaryota > Viridiplantae > Streptophyta > Magnoliopsida > Apiales > Araliaceae > Aralia > Aralia elata. The sequence continues at coordinate 1,048,768 of JAVJAP010000097.1, read as the reverse complement.
TCCTACCTACGAACTACCTCGAACCTTGCTGAGGTTAATACAATTCTAGTAAATCAAATGATAGTACCAATAACACTGCTCAAGGCATAACCACCCACTTCTAACTATCCTCTAAGGGACACAAGGTGAATGCAACTCAACGCTTGCTCTCGCTACTGGAGGGCAGATTCATCCATCTAGCATCGAACTGCATCCAGACAATGTCTAAGGCTCGCTCCAATTCAACTATCTTCGCATCCTTAGCCTTTACCTCATCCTTCAATTGTCCTAACTGCAGCTTCCTTAGCAGCAGCCTCCCTCGCAACTCGGCTAACTCAGCCTGGGCCTGATAAGCAGCGTCCTTGTACTGCTGTTCAGAAATCTGGTGGATGTGGTTCTGCGCCTCTAATTGTTTAGCCTTTACCTCTAGCTCGGCGTTCCTTGCCAGCAGGTTTCCTATCACCTTAGGCTCTATGGGCTCCTGGTTAACTGAAAGGCTATCTTGACGCTCGTCCGACATCCTACAAACACCACACAAATAAATCAACATCAGTACCACAATAAAATATATTCATTGATGAAATGAAATGATATTTTATTCGGTACGACTAGAACTCTATGAATCTCCCCGACCCATCACCTACATACTCTATGTGAGTTTTCTACTAAGGTTATATCCTAGGTTTCTTGTTCCTAACGTTTATAACCTACAGCTTTGATACCAACCTGTGACACCCCCAAATCCAGGTTTCCAAACCTCGAATTCGGTGCTCACGATAATCGACGACAAACATACTATCTAACTAAATACGGAATAATAAACATACATTGTTTATCGAATGGAAATAAAGTTTTACAATTCTGGTCCCAAGGTTCTTTAACCTTAACATAAAACGTACTCTTAATACAAATAAAGGTTCACTTAATCAAACCACATTCAAAAATAGCTAGTACATAGGCACTAACGGGCATCTACTCTTGCACCTTCCCTTTTCCTTTGTCTCCCCTAGACGTTTCTGCCTTAGCTGAAATAAAGATCATGATATAGCAAGGGTAAGCAACTAATTTGCTTAGCAAGTATATACACAAAGAGATATATCATGATAGAAGGAAATTTCGTTTTCAATGTTCAACAACAGTATAAGAGTGTGGAGGAGCATTGAATTAATACACAACAGTTGAATATTCGAATAATTGAATGACAATTACTGAGTGGTTTGAAATAACCAAGGACGTTTTCCAAGGTTCTCAGCATGTGAGCTGGACCTCTTAAAAAGTATTGGTAATCGAGGGGATCAGCCTCTCATACCCCGTGATTTATGCATAAACACTTAATAACCGACATTGATATCATGCCTTAAACAAGTTTATCCTTTTCTCAGCCAAGAGTTCTTACCATAGCAATTTAATAAGAACAGCTTTTAAAATACCTTTGATTTAACAAATTAGACATGCTTGATCTAGCTGATACAATTAGCATAGATCTATCTCATAAACAATTCCTGCTTGAAAGAACTTTAACCAAATTCACAATTCAATAATAATAGAATAGGAATTTCAATGGCACAAGGTGCGAATCTCAATAACTAGTATCGATGTGAATAATCAAACAATAATTATTCACTAACATGCTTCGAAAATAATGACTCGAGTTTGAGTTAGGGAACTTGCAATAATGTAAGAAGTTTAGGGTTAGGAACTTGCCTGTTTGCTCAGCTACAAATAATTTTAGCTTTAACTATTTGGCCTTTGAAGAACCTAACATAAATAATGTCGGTCTATCAATTAGTATTGCGTAGTCGTACGCCGATACGCTTACTTATGCTATTTATTTAGCAATTTAAGAAATTCACATAGCACACAGTAAATAAACTATAGCAAATTTCATAAGGCACTTAATTGGCTTTTAGGTTGATGGTTTAAATAAATCAACCGTGTATCCCTTAAGTAATAAACACTTATTAATCCCTTAAACAATTAATCATAATTGTTTAATTAATTAACCTTACTCTTTCTTAATTAATATTCATTTATTAAACCTTTAAACAATTAATTATAATTGTCTAATTAATGAGCTACTTAAACTCTCTCTATTTTATTAACTCTATCTTCATTTAATGGTAATTCGTTAATTTAGTTATTAACAATTAATAACTAATTATATTCACTTATTATTCAATTATTAATTAAATAATAATCGCATTATAAATTTTTTGTTGTCTTTTATTATTATTTAAGAATAACTAATAATTGATTAGGTTTGTTTATTATTTAAAGCTAATCGAGTAGTAAGTAATTAATTAGCGAGTAAGAGTTACCTTTAGTTATTATCTAAAAAAAAAAAATAACTAATTAGGTTTATTCACCAATTAGAGTTAATCAAATAATTATTAATGAACTTATCTTTAGTTATTATTTAGTAATAAATAATAACTAATTAGGTTTATTTAAGTAAATCAAATAATAAGTAAATAATTTACAATTCTTAATCATTGTAAAACAAAAATCAAATAAACACTTTATTTGATACTAATTAAATAATAATTAATTATTTATTATCTTTATTTATTAAAAATAAATAATTACTTTGTTAATATTTAATTATACTTAATTATTATCTAATATTAATTAAACAATAATTAAAAATTTATTATCTTTATTTATTATTCATTGATAAATAATAAATAATTACTTACTAATTTATTTGTACTTAATTATTATTTAATATTAATCAAACAATAATTAAATACTTATTATCTTTATTTATTATTACACAATAAACTAATTCATTTATTAATTTTATTCATACTTAATTATTCTTAATTAAATAATAATCAAATATTTATTATCTTTATTTATTATTTAATAAATAATAAATAATTAATTCATAAATTTTATTTATTAGTTATAATAACTAATTAGCTTACACATGTATTATGAGCTTCCATTAGTAACCACTAGTTAAGCTAATGACAGTACATTTGGTTCACAGTTGGCTCCATTGAATTACTCAATTTATTCAAACAATTCAGTTGTGGTATACTCAGTTAAGGGTTTTGTGTTGCCAAGATCATAGTTACAATGATATCCAGCCCCCCAATTTTATCCCAAACATTTACCCAACACATTAGACAAATGAACTCCCAATTGTTTTACCAAAATTCTCAGTTCTAGTATTAGCCATAATACCCACTAAAAGTTGATTCCTGTAAACAATATGTATCAACTACATGATTGTCACCAAACGAGACAACAACTGCAATTAATCCCAATGTTCACAATACCAGGTTCCCAACATAAAATTAACACAGCGCAGTGAAGTCTAAACAAGATTTAACACAACCCCCCTAACATAGGGTATATCAACAAATATACTTCCCAATCAAAATACCAGATTTTTGAATCAAATCAATATAATACACTCCCAAACAATGTACATTAAAATCACTATCAGTAGCTGCTGGAACTTTAAGGTTCATTATCCACAATGTCCCAACAACAAGGATATCGATACCAGGTTTTGACTCAAACGACAATACTATAGTGCAACACAACAAAATACAGAGGAAGGAAATTTCAAAACCAAAACAGAACACTATCGTGGTAGTTCAAATAACCCAGTGCGATACCTTGGTTCGAACGAATTTTCCTTGTTTCTTCCCACTCTGCGACTTTTCTCTCTTGCCGTGGCTCTTCCTCAATTTTGAAAGCAAAATCCGTAGCAGCTATCTAGGGTTTGGGGAAATTTAATTTATAGTGACTCACTTACCCAGTTAACTGAGTATTACCCAAATGATTGTTCAGAGACCATTGGTCGGAAGGGGCAGCGACTGCTGGTCCACATCACGCCCCAACCGTTGCACAGCTAGGTTCAGCCGCCCCTCGAGCCTTGCGTCACCCTCACCGGTCAAGTCGCCGGACTTCTGGAACCCTTGGTCCGAACGTCGAACCCTCGGTCGTCCACTTCTCCCCGCCTTGTCCGCTGGTCGATTCCTTCACGTCGCTCGCTTGCTTCGAGCTGTCGCCGGCGTACGCCTGGCGACACCTCCTGCTCGTTTTGTTCAATCAAGCTGAGGGTTTGATTTGATTGAGAAGCTAGGGCTTTGGATTCCCTTCTGGTTCGACTGATTTCCCCAATTCGTTTTGCTCGGTTTCGTTCGATCGAGGGTTAGGGATTGATTTCCTTCTTGGTTCGGTTGGGAGGTTTAGACTGAAATCCCAAATTGATTTACCAGCCTAATATTACCCCACCCCAATTGAATTTGTTGACCCGCTGCCATGACCCAACCCGGCTGGGAATTAAAGAAATAGGGAATGGGTTCCAATAAGATTTGGGTCCAATTTAGAATAAAAGAAATGACCCAATTAAATTAGTTACCTTGTATTTTCATTAATTTAAATTAAATACTTAACCAATTAATTTAATAAATACAAAAATATTTATCTTAATCATATTTCTTTATTCGAATTTTAATCCGATAATAATAAAGTTATTTATTTAATTCCCCAAATTTTCTTGCAAATAAATTCTTAGGGTTAACTCACTATTTTATTTAAACTCTCAGTGAGTCCCTTTAATGCACAGAAATTTTATCGGACCACGTATTTATATAATTAAATAGTAATACTCACATGGATCAAAATTAAAATTGTAAAATTAAATAAAACGAATTTCACATATTAAAATAATTCAATACAATGTTTAGAAAATTCTCGGACATTACAACTAAGAACTCCTGCTAGAATTAACAGTTATTATACTGAAAATCCAATAAAACAAGTCACAGGTGATCAGCCTATAGTACTCCAGGTTATGCATAACTGTCACATGCTTATAAGTGCGCACGTCGGTTCCCTGACAACATATAATCTCCCCTTTAATGAGGGTTATTAATCTCAGTAAATCAGAGTCCGCACCAAGACAATTGGTTTGGAATAGCTTTCTAACACATGTATAATAGTCTGACCGAAACAATGGTTTAGACAACTTTTATAATCATATTCAATGACATAATGAATACAAGTACTCACAATGGGGTTTAAGGGATATTAATCTTAAACCAATCCTTAGAATATGAACGACAGTTTATAAAGCATAAGAGTCATTGTCACATACTTGTATGATACATGAATATACAAGTTTACATGCTTGCTCAATAAAGAGAAATGGTTCGAGTACTTGCATAATACACCACATCCTGTTCGAATGTAAATTGAGTAAGGTTAAAGGGAACTTGCCTGTTTGCTCAACTACAAGTAATCTAGCTTTAATTTAAATTGCGTTGAAACGACCTAATCATTAATAAGTCGGTTCCTTAGTTAGTATAACATTAATAACTTTATTCTTACAAGTGGTTACGCACCACATAGTTTTAACACACAGTCACGTAGGTGGAATCATGATTACTAAGTCCATATTCGTAATTTCTCATCTTAGCTAAATGAGTTAGCAAACCTAGAATACCTCGACCCTAAGCATCAACATAAGCTCGAACACATAGTATATCAGTTCAATCATGCAATATAACTTAAAACATTTATACATACAGCAAAACTCTATTTACAAATTAAAACAACTGGGCAATTCTGGCGACCGGCGCGACCGTGCTGGTTTTTGCCTTAGGAGTGGCGCGGCCGCGCCACCCTCTGGGCAGACCAAAAATGCAATTTTATTTAGGTGGAAATCCGAGCCTATTCTATAACATTCAGGCTACTGATATAACTCAAATACACATGCTCATAAGGTTATTAGTCTGAGTTCAAAATCTAACATGCTCATGCTAAATTCAATCCAAAATTATAAGGTGTTATGTTAAAAACTTCTATATTTTAAACCAATCAAATCCATCTCGCAAAGGATCAACTATTATAGTCATGACACCACATAAAGAGACTAAACCATACTTAATAAGCATGCTCGTGCGTATATAACACATGTACACATTAATCTCATAGTTTACAATTGGAATGTCACTTTCTTGAACATGCGTACATAGGTAGAATTCATGTTTAGCCAGATGGTGCTCATGTCAACATGTTCTAGAGGCATAATGAATCCTATTATTCATGCTTGCAAGGTTGGAACAAAATTTACACAACGTTTGACAACAACAGTCCTCACGTCTTAAGTTTTTCTTGAAAATTTCACATTAGACTAACTAAACTTGCTTAATATCTTTACGTGACTCTCCGTATGCATTCACACACATAATTAGATCATATATACATGCTTGCAGGCTCAGAACATCAAAGATACAAAGTTCGCTAAGTTTTACTTCCAACACTTCAAGTTCTCCTTTAAAAAGTCATTGGAACCGAGCTAACACAACTTATGTCAAGCAAGGTAACCTTAGGTAATACATTGGACTTGTTTTCATACATGTCTAAGCTAGTTACATATGCTTAAAGGATCAAAGTCAAAAAGGCATCACTTTCATAAGGTTTAGTTTTCAAATTCTATGTTTTATTTCAAAATCTCGTAAACCTAACACATTTCATGCAAGACCATACTAGATCACATACCCGATACACACATAGGCTCATTTAAGCTAAACTAACATGCTCATTACATCAGAAGAATCAAAAGTTTGAATTTCAATCTGGGGCACGGCGCGGCCGCGCCTGGGTTTGCCTGGGGAGTAGCGCGGCCGCGCTGCTCCTCGACAAAACCAGGTAACTCCCTGTATGGCGAAATTTTCAAAACCAAAACCAATTCAAACCATAATCTGTGCATACCCATCTCATATAAAGTCTATAACCATGATATTAAGCATACCTAGTATGATTTTAACAACTTAAAACAAGTAATTAACTAAGTTCAAGAATTAAATTCAACATTCGTGCTATTTCTCCATATTTTCGCATACTTAGCGATTGATCATGCTACAAACTCGTTTCTGAACCAATTTGGTTCGTTTAACTTTCGTTGTTTTCGTATTTGACTATACTAACAATGTATAACAACCATTTGCAGATTATCACAACTTAGCTTCCTCAATTTTTGTACATTCAAGGCATGCATTTTAGTACGTTTATGAGAATTTGCAAAACTTGAATTTAAAACATACTAAAGTTAATATTACCTTTAGGAGTTGAATTGCTAACTAATGATCTCAATTTCAGATTGCTCCTCTACTTCACAACACTCCCTCTTTATATAAAAAAAACTTACCAGATAATTTGACAAAGAAAGTTTGGGAGGAGGATGAGCTCTAATTTATAGAAAGTTAAATACCCAAGTAATGCATTTGCTCCTTGTTTCAACCCATTGGAAGAAGCAAGAAGCTGATGGTCCTAGATTCAATAGTGAATTCCACTGTTTGGACCACTCCCTCCTCCATCATCACCAAGTTCTAGCTCTCTACCAATTTTCAGCAAAGTGGGTGATAGACCAATGGCCTATATACGACTTATTACTAGAGGGGGACACTCAATTTGGGACAAAGGGAACAAATGTTCAGCACTTCTAAACAAGCCTAAATAGCAGACTATGACTTAAAATGTAACTTAGGTCATATGAAAATAATTAAATACTACCACATTGTATCAAATAGAGTCACATGTACACATGTCATATAATCCATGTACATTAATTAAGGTGAAATCTCATTAATTACTAACACCCGGATAGTGAATATTCATTATTGTTCCATAGTACCTTTATTACAATAAACATTTTAAGTATGGAAATAATTATCATATAGAAAATATTAATTACCTTATATTAATTACCTTATATAATTTAAATGCACATCACGCATTAAGATGTCACATAGGGTATTCATGCAATTTAAATGTCACACATATTCTACCTTATTTAATGAATTATATGAATACTCACACAGGCTAATGTCACAAAAAATATCATACCACATAACATTTAATTAAATAAAAGGAGGTTATTACCCACACAATAATTAATTTAGATAACATTAATAATTTCTTTTCTTATTAAATCACTCCTTTATTAAATAAACAAGAAATCATTTTATTGCATCACTATTATGGTGACATATCACACATACTCATATTCGAATAAATATTCCACTTAAATAGAAAAGTTAATAATAATATCATTTAAAATTCTCGGGTATTACATCCTCCCTTCCTTATAAAAATTCTGTCCTCGGAATTGATACAAGGTTACACAAACAATTGGGGATAATCCCTCCTCATCTTACTCTTTAACTCCCACGTAGCCTCCTCGGCGTCGTGGTTTCACCAAACTACCTTTACGGAAGATATACTCTTGTTTCTCAAGGTCTGTTCTTTCCTATCTAGTATTTGGACAGGAATTTTCTCATACGTCAAATTCTTCTCTACTTGAATCGGCTCATGGGAAATCACGTGCTTATAGTCGGGTTTGTACGAACGTAACACAGAGATGTGAAACACGTTGTGGATGTGTACCAGCTCAGGCGGTAAAGCTACCATATACGCCACTTCGCCCACCCGCTTCAAAACTTCAAATGGCCCTATGAACCTCGGACTCAATTTTCCTTTATTGCCAAATCTGATCTTTCCTTTCCAGGGAGATACTTTTAAGAATACGAAACTACCGACTTCAAAGTCTCGGTTCTGACGATGCAAATCTACATATTTCTTCTGACGATCTTGAGCGGCTACTAATCTGGCTCTTATTGTTGTCACCACATCGGCTGTCTGTTGAACTATTTCCGGCCCCAAAAGTCGTCGTTCTCCGACTTCATCCCAACACAACGGTGTTCTGCACTTCCTTCTATAGAGAGCTTCGTACGGTGGCATACCGATACTAGCGTAATGACTATTATTGTAAGCGAATTCTACTAAGGGTAAGTGGTCATCCTAGTTCCCCTTGAAATCCATTATGCAAGCTCGAAGCATATCTTCTAGTGTTTGTATCGTTCGTTCACTCTGTCCGTCTGTCTGAGGATGATAAGCGGTACTTAACCTCAATTGTGTCCCCATTCTTTCTTGCAGGCTCTTCCAAAAATTTGACGTGAATTGCGGATCTCGATCGGAGACGATTGACACTGGTATTCCATGTCGCGAAACTATTTCCTTCACGTATAAATTTGCTAATTGATTAAGGTTGAAACGAATCTTGATCGGTAGAAAATGAGCTGTCTTCGTTAGTAGATCCACGATAACCCAAATGGCATCAAAACCTTTTTGTGTGACTCGAAGTCCTACCACGAAGTCCATCGTAATGTGCTCCCATTTCCACTCCGGTATTTCCAGCGGTTGAAGTAAACCACTCGGTCTCTGATGTTCTGCTTTGACTCGTTTGCAAGTACGACATCTACTTACGTATTCTACAACCTCTCGCTTCAGATTGAGCCACCAAAAATATTGTCGTAGATCCCAGTACATCTTCGTTCCTCCAGGATGCACAGAATATATCGTGCTATGTGCCTCGCGCAAAATTTCCTCCCTTAGTTCAGTAATAGCAAGCACCCACACTCAATTTTCGAATCTCAAAATACCATCCTTATCCATTCGGAATTTTTCTTCCTCACTTCCTGTTATCCGCTCCTTTATCTTCTCGCACCCCTCATCTGTTTCTTGTGCTTCTTTGATTCGATCCAATAATGTTGGACGCGCTTCCATCACAAACAACTTCTCACTGGGCTATCGAGGTTCCCCAACTTCTATTTCCAATTTTTCCATGTCTCTTATTAACCCCTCCTAAGTTGTCAATGTGAACAGTTTCTCCCTTCCTTTCCTGCTCAGCGCGTCAGCTACTACGTTGGCTTTTCCCGGGTGATAAAGAATTTTGCAGTCGTAATCCTTGATTAATTCCAACCACCTCCTTTGTCTCATATTTAACTTCTTCTATGTGAAAATATATTTCAGACTTTTATGGTCCGTATATATCTCACATTTTTCTCCGTACAGGTAGTGCTTCCAAATTTTTAACGCAAAAACTACTGCCGCTAGCTCCAAGTCATAGGTAGGGTATCGTTTTTTGTAATCCTTCAATTGTCGTGACGCATATGCAATGACTTTGCTGTGTTGCATAAGTACACAACCGAGTCCTTTATGCGACGCATCACTATACACCACAAATCCTCTCGTATCATTTAGTAAGGATAATACAGGTGCCTCGCTTAACCTCTTCTTCAGTTCTTGAAAACTCTCTTCGCATTTGTTCGTCCATACGAATTTCACTGTCTTTCTCGTTAGATTGGTCAACGGGGTCGCTATCTTAAAAAAATCTTGGATAAATCTTCGATAGTACCTGGCTAACCCTAAGAAACTTCTTACTTCTGTCGGCGTTCTCGGTGGTTCTGTGACACCCCCAAATCCGGGTACTTTAACTCCACAGATTTGGTGTTCACTATAGCATACATTCAATACTAACTACCCATGAATAAGATAATATAATTAAACTAAATAAAATATCTTCCCACAAAAGGGGGTTACATCTCCAATCTCTTAATCAAACAAATCCCAGGTTATCTAACCTCTATTACATCAATACGGAATTAAAACATAAGATTTAAATAAGTCTTTTACAAAGAACTGAAACAAATAGACTAAATATCTTCATTTGCTCATCTTGCCCTTGCCTTTGCTAGTGGACGGCTCATCTGGTTTCTCAGTCTTAGCTGCAATGTTTTTAATGCAAGAGTGAGCAAACAATTGCCCACAAGTATGAAAACAATAACATTTATATGATTATCGGAATAAATCTTACTGAGGAACGATAGTTTTTCTGAAGTCAACTAATGACAAATCAAAAATCTGAAAGCTCAATAGAATGCTTAGCTCAAGAACTGAATGTAGATTCAAAAATAAAGGTGTATCTGAGGGTCTCAAGACCTCGAACTATGTCCTAGGTTAACAAGTATTTCTACCGTAACCTTTAACAGTCTTATTGACTATGGACCATCCATCTCGTACTCAGGGGGATCAGCCCTTTGTACAATGTATTGTGCACAAACATTTTAACGATGTCGCGTAATTAATCCCCTATATTAAGGTTGTTCATCTCAGTCTAGTATTAGAATCCGTACCAAAAGGAACTTGGTTCGGAACAATTATTAAAATGTTCTAAGTCTTTAGAACGCTCATCAACTATGGACTAGCTGAATCAATAAGGGTTTGCTAGTCACTAAAGCATTTGATTCATCAATGAAGTTGTACAATAGAATTTATAATCAAAGTCTGAATAATGATCAATGCTCGTATAACAAATGACTTGAATAATACATAGATACTTGACATGATAACAACCTTGCTTGAATAACAATAAGCTAAGGTTAATAAGTTGGCTCAATGAAATTAAACTTGCTTTAAACGAAATAATAAGATTAAGGGTGAAAAACTTGCCTCACACGTAGCTTACAGATTTAAATAATTCACGTTCCTTAATCACCCTATACATTCCGATTATAAAATGGTAACAATAATTAGTTACAGAACAATGTACACTTTAGGGTTTGTTCTTATCCCATTTCATTTAATATATCAAATGTCATTTGATATTCATTAAATATTCGCTTACCACTCATTGTAGTATCTTGTTTATTATTAAATACTTTAATCAAAGCTTTAAACATGTACACGACATCATAATAAAATAAAATAAAAATAAAAAATATTTCAGTTACTGTTCCCTCGCCGGGGCGAGCCTTCGCCGGGGCGAGGTTTTCCTTAACAAAATTCTCGCCGGGGCGAAGTTTTCCAGTTCAATATTCTCGTCGGGGCGAGAAACTCGGCAGTCACCTCCTATAGTTCGCAAACCAGTGAAAACTTAGGCCAAATTTGGCCAAATTTTCCGAATTCTACCATCCAACACATAGTTTAAACATACTCAGATAACAAATATGATATAAAACAATTACCCATCATGTTTCTACACATTCTAACCATTATAATACTCATAACCAACCAAATTGAACAAAAAATTCTCTGTTTAAACCAAATATTCATGTTTTAGCCATTTTAATAAAATTAAACACTGTGACTTCATCTTTCAACCATTTTAATCCATTCTACTTGCATTCTTTTCATTTTTCATCATATTATCATAACCAAATATCAATTAACCGATTAGTAACCAATTTAAGCATCAATTTTCATTCATATATACCATACATGAAAGTAAAACTCTGTAAAAACAAAAACTCAATCTTAAAGCATGCTTTCATGGATTAATTCATTCAAATTAGTTTATAATCATCACATAATCATCTAATACATGTTTACTATCAATTACAAACAAGTAATTCATGTATTTAGCATAAAATTCATACACGGGAAAATAGAATTCATATACAAAGAAGTAAATTAAAAAGAAATAAAGTGAAGAATTCAAAAAGGATTATACCTTCTATTTGCTTAGAAAAATTTGATCAATTCTCCTTGTTAGAATTCCTACTCTCCAATCTCCAAACTCTTCTCAATTCTCTCTTCTAATTCTCTCTTCTTCTCTGTATATTCTTCCTTCTTTTTTTTAAACGCTGTGTTTTCTTATCTTTTAACAACTGACAAGCTTTTAACAAAAAATAAAAACTGATGGCTAAAATAATAACGTATACTCTCTAATTAAACCATCAGTTATAAAAAAATCAAAAGCCATAAGGCTTGTTTGGCAAAACAAAATTGAAATAACTCATTATTTCCAACCAAAGGTCATAAGGCCTTGTTTGGTTTGATAAAAATAAAAACTCTTTCTATTTATTTTAATAACTCATTATAACATATAGTTTTAATTGTCACACTTTTAATTTAATTGAACTTATTATTAAATAAATTCAATTAAACCTTACTAACTTAAATAATAGTTTTATTTATCCAAACAATAGCACCAAATAAATTATCTTATTCAAATAAATTATTTATTCAAATAAAATATTTATTCACATGAATCATTTTATCATCTAATTTAATTATTATATTAAATTAGAACAATCACATCAAATCACATTTAACATAAATTCTTTCACCATAACTTTATAAATTATTTATTTTACTCAATAAATAAATTAATAAAAATATTTATATAACTCAATAAATATTTTTATTTAATCACAAAAATTGCATTCGTTACATCCTTCCCTCCTTACAAGGATTCTGTCCCCAGAATCACAACGCAATAAATTCGTCCATTACATTTTCTCCCCTCCTTGCAAAGATTCTATCCCCAGAATCGCGATACAAAGATTAAACAAATAATTCAGGATAATTTTGCATCATTTTCTCTTCAAGATCCCACGTAACTTCTTCAGCACTGTGGTTCCTCCAAATTACCTTAACAGAAGGTATTACTTTATTTCTGAGAACCTGCTCTTTCCTGTCTACTATCTGTACAGGTATCTCTTCATAGGACAAATCTTTTTCAAATTGTATCGGTTCATATTCTATTATATGTTTATAATCAGGCTTATACGGTCGTAACACCGATACGTGGAAAACATTGTGAATGTGATCTAACTCGGGAGGTAAAGCTACCTCATAAGCTACCTCACCCACTCGTTTCAGCACTTCGAAGGGTCCAATAAACCGCGGACTGAGTTTACCCTTTTTACCAAATCTGATTTTTCCTTTCCAGGGAGATACTTTGAGAAACACAAAATTCCCGACTTCAAATTCACTATTCTGATGATGCTGATCCACATATTTCTTTTGCCTGTCTTGAGCAGCTAACAATTGGGCTCTTATCACCTTAACAATTTCAGCAGTTTGTTGTACCAGCTCGGGTCCCAATAGTCGACGTTCACCAATCTCGTCCCAACATAACGGAGTCCTGCACTTCCTTCCATACAAGGCTTCATATGGCGGCATTCCAATACTCGCGTGATGACTATTGTTATAGGCAAATTCGACCAGAGGTAAATGATCATCCCAGTTGCCTTTAAAATCCATGATGCACGCCCGAAGCATATCCTCCAACGTTTGAATTGTTCTTTCGCTCTGGCCATCGGTTTGAGGATGGTAAGCTGTACTCATTCTTAACTGCGTTCCCAAACAAGCTTGTAGACTCCTCCAAAATTTTGATGTGAAACGTGGATCTCTGTCTGACACAATTGATACTGGGACACCGTGCCTTGAGATAATCTATTTGACGTATAACTTTGCCAGCTGATCCAAATTGAATCTGATTTTGATTGGCAAGAAATGCGCTGATTTTGTCAATCTGTCAACTATGACCCATATTGCGTCATAACCCTTCTAAGTAGTTGGAAGCCCTACCACAAAGTCCATTGTGATATGCTCCCACTTCCATTCTGGTATCTCCAAGGGCTGTAACAAACCACTTGGTCGTTGATGCTCTACTTTGACCTTCTGACAAGTGAGACACTTCGCAACACACTCAGTAACCTCTCGTTTCATGTTTGGCTACCAGAAATATTGGCGAAGATCCTGGTACATCTTTGTACTTCCCGGGTGTATCGAAAATCTTGAACTATGAGCTTCGTTCAAAATCTCTTCTCTGATCTCCAGCACTGACGGAACCCAGATTCTGCCTTCAAATCTCAGCAACCCTTCGGTGTCAATTTTATATTTAAGCTCTTCTCCCTCAAGCACTCTTTTTCGTATCTTAACACATTCCTCATCCTGAAGTTGCGCTTCCTTCACCTTTTCCACCAAAGTTGGTTGGGTTTCCATCTGGAACAATTTTTCATTAGGCCCTGCCAGACCCTTCACCTCTAACAAAAATAGTTTCTCCCGACCTTTTCTACTCAAAGCGTCGACAACCACATTAGCCTTCCCCAGATGGTATAGAATGTCGCAATCATAGTCTTTGATCAATTCTATCCATCTCCTCTGCCGCATATTCAAATCCTTCTGTGTGAAAATATACTTTAGACTTTTATGGTCTGTATATATTTCACATTTCTCCTCATAGAGATAGTGCCTCCAGATTTTTAAAGCAAACACCACAGCTGCTAACTCCAAATCATGGGTCGGATACCCTTTTTCATAGTCTTTCAGTTGGCGCGATGCATACGCAATAACCTTACCATTCTACATAAGCACACAACCAAGTCCTTTATGCGATGCGTCGCAATATACCACAAAATTTCCTGTATCATCTGGCAAAGACAACACAGGTGCCGAACTTAGTCTCTTCTTTAGTTCTTGGAAACTCTCTTCGCACTTCTCCGTCCAAACGAACTTCACTGATTTCCTTGTTAAATTCATCAACGGAGTGGCGATCCTGGAGAAATCTTGAATAAAACGCCTGTAATAACCTGCCAAACCTAGGAAACTCCTCACTTCTGATGGTGTTTTCTGCTGATCCCAGTTCATCATAGCCTCCACTTTAGCTGGATCCACCGAAATCTCGTCTTTATCGATAACATGCCCAAGGAATTGAACACGCTCCAACTAAAATTCACACTTTGAAAATTTTGCATACAATTTCTCTTTCCTTAACGCCTCCAATGTCACCCTCAAATGCTCCACGTGTTCTTCATGAGTTTTGGAGTAAACCAAAATGTCGTCTATGAATACCACTACAAACTTATCCAGAAATGGTTTAAATACTCTATTCATTAAATCCATAAACGCTGCAGGTGCGTTTGTTAAACCAAATGACATAACCAAAAACTCATAGTGACCATACCTTGTTCGAAATGCCGTCTTTGGTACGTCTTCTTTTCTCACCTTTAACTGATGGTACCCACTTCGCAGATCTATCTTTGAAAAATATCTTGCTCCCTTCAGTTGATTAAACAGGTCATCGATCCTTGGCAACGGATACTTGTTTTTAATCGTGACCTTGTTCAACTCTCTATAATCAATGCAAAAACGCATTGATTCGTCCTTCTTCTTGATGAATAACACCAGCGCTCCCCACGGCGAAACGCTCGATTGGATATACTTTTTATCCAGTAACTCTTGCAATTTCACCATCAACTCCTTCATTTCTACCGGATCCATTCGGTACGGGGCTTTTGATATAGGGGCTGTACCCGGTGCTAAATCAATTACAAACTCAATTTCCCTATCTGGCGGTAATCCTGGCAAATCATCAGGAAACACGTCTGTAAAATCCCTAACTACTGGTATCTCCTCCAGCTTTGCACCCACCTTTCGGGTATCGACTAGGTAGGCTAGATATCCTACACATCCTTGTCTCAACATCTTTCTGGCCTGTATCATCGTCAGACAACTCGTTTGTCTAGGCGGCTTGCTGCCATAAAACACTACCTTTGACGGAGTCATAAGGTTTACACACTTCTTTTGACAATCAATAACTGCCCCATGATTGAACAACCAATCCATTCCCAAAATAACGTCAAACTCCCCAAGACGAATTGGGATCAAGTTGACTGTCATCACATGACCCTTAATATCTACCTGACAGTTTTTGTGGACAAACCTAACAGGAATCACTTCCTTATTTGCAATTTCTATATTCATGGGATAATCTAATTCTTCCTGAGGTAACTCTAATCTTCTAGAAAAATCATCGGATATAAATGAACAAGTAGCACCCGAATCAAATAATACATAAGTATTTACACTATTGACCGGAATGATACCTGACACTACATCCTTTGACTGCACAGCATCCTGCACCGTCATGTTGAATGTTCGAACGGTAGGTCGATTGGGCTGCGTCGGTCCTGTGATAGTCAGATTGCCTCCACTACTGTTCCCCTTTCCTGCACTAGCTCCACCTGTAGCTTTCTTAGGGCAATCCCGAGCAAAGTGATCCTTCGACTCGCAAATAAAACATGCGCCCTTCTTCGGACTAGGGCAATTCGGTGCGATATGACCCTCCTGACCGCAGTTAAAGCACACTCTCTTACCCTTCAAACAAACACCCACATGGCTCTTTTCGCAGTTACTGCATATCTCCACCTTCCTTTTCTGACTTCCCTGCTGACTGCCACCAAAGTTACTATCACTCCACTTTCTCTTTTGATTGCTACCACCATGGCTAGCACTTGATTTATTATCATTCTCACTCTTCTTTTTCTTCTGCTCTTGATTGTATTTAGACAGAGCATCACTCCCTCCTTTAGCGATAATCGCCTTCTCTAGCACTGCCGTAAATGAATTTAGTTGAAACATTGAAACTCGGCTATATAGCCAGGGCTTCAGTCCCTGCTCAAACCTTTTAGCCTTTCACTCATCCGTATTGACCTGATATGGCGCAAACCTCGCCAACTCATTGAATTTTGCAGCATACTCAGGTACCGTCATAGTACCTTGCTTTAACTCTAAAAACTGCACCTCCATTTGGTTCTGCGCGCTTGCCAAAAAATAGGTCTCGAAAAATATTTCCTTAAATCGCTCCCACGGTATTATCCCCTGCCCACCTTGGGTTTTATTAGCTTGCCACCAGTAGCTTGCTTCTGATTTGAGCATAAATGTTGCAAATGCGGTCTTCTGGTCCTCGTTGACCCTAGCGACATCAAACACCTTCTCCATCTCCATGACCCAGGTTTGTGCCTCGATCGGATTCATAGATCCTTGAAATTCTGGGGGTCCAACAGCCTTGAAATCTTTAAAAGTCGTGGCCTGGGCTTGGGGTTGATTCGCAAATGCTCCCGTTAGCAGATTCATCAGCTACTGCATTGGATTAGTGTTGGCTTCTTCATTGTTATTGGTGGATCCTTCAGGGGTCTATTGACGGGTTTGTCTTCTTGGCGGCATTTTACTGTTAAGAATTCGCGCTATTAGATTATTATTCAATTACTTAAACATTTAAGTCTTAACTTAAACATTCATAAACAACACTTAACACATAGCACATCTGGTAAACTTTTGCATTTTTATTCATTTACTGCTCAAAACATAATAAAAATAGCATCATAGTTATTTACATCATATCATCTATCCTGAAATCATAAAGTTCCGGGATTACATCATTATTCTATCCCATTATATAAAACTGGGATTTACAACTTATTAATCTTCATAGATTTTCATACTAGCACCTCTAATCCCAATCTATGATGACATCCCACGGCGCACAGCTTCCTCGCATTCCTGCTCCATAATATGAGTCACCATCCTTCGACCCATTATATCTGGATGACGATGAACTCGATCCTGAGCTCTATCTACTGTGGTGTGAAAAATATACTCCATCTCATCAATCTTGGCCTTCTTTGATCGCACCTCACATTCAACACGATCTGCGCGATTAGCCTCCCTCAGCCAAGCGTTTTCAGCTCTAACCCGCTTTGTTGACTCCTCTTTCAATTCTTCTTGTACAATTTCATTTCTAGCCAATAACTGTCCTCGTCTGTACTCAGACTGAGCTAGTCTCTGCTCGACCTCCGCAAGACGTGATGATAAGTCCTGAATCTCGACATCCTTCTGCTCTAGAGCGGCTTAACGTTCCATAACCTGTTCTCCTAACTCCTCCTTTTTGCTCTCAACATGAACCAGCTTCCACTCCACGTCCCTAAGACGTATATCTAGCTCCTTAATCTCACTGTTCTTCTGCTCCAAGACAGTCTGTCGTTCAGCCAACTGCCTCTCTAACTCCTCCACTCTATCTTGCAACTCTATGTTGCGGTCATACACCTGCTCGTACATCTGAACACTTAAGGAAGTTAGTGGTATCTCCTTAGGGTCTTCCTCCTCCTCTTCCGAATCCTCCTCAGGATCAGTCTCAGGCTCGTACTTGGGACCTGCAACTGTGATCAATGGGGATGGCTCCCTCTGCACTAGCTGCTCCCGAACTACATGAATATCTCGGGGCTCCTCCTCTCTAGCCCGACTGGGTTCTCCTCTATCAATCATCCTGACAACAAAATTTTAAGTTTTAATTACTACTCGATAATACTCGCGAGCACATAAGTTTGTTATCAAATAAGCACATAACACATAATCATTTTATTGTCTTTTATGAATTTCCGTAATCCATTCCTTAGAACTCGATAAGAGTTTATCACCGCTATATTCTCTGTCTTCTAAAAGGCTACTACGCTAAGGTTTTCCCACCTAAAGGTTCTTAACCTATCAGCTCTGATACCAACCTGTGACACCCCCAAATCTGGGTACTTCAACTCCACAGATTTGGTGTTCACTATAGCATACATTCAATACTAACTACCCATGAATAAGATAATATAATTAAACTGAATAAAATATCTTCCCACAAAAGGGGGTTACACTCCAATCTCTTAATCAAACAAATCCCTGGGATACGATAAGCTCCCCTTGTTTCAATTCTAGGAATCGTACCTCCATACGATCCTGCATTGATTTGGGAAAATAATTTTTGAAGAATAGTTCCTTAAACCTAGTCCAAGGAATTATCCCTTCACTTGCACGAATTTTAGTATTTTCCCACCAATGGTTTGCATCACCCTTGAGGAAAAAGGTGGCAAAGATCGTCTTTTGATCTTCGCCAACATTAATAACCAAAAAAAACTTCTCTATCTCAGTAACCCAAGTTTGTGCCTCAATAGGTTCCGCGGCTCCCTTAAATTCCGGTGGTCCTACAAGTTTAAAGTCTTTGAATATAGTACCTGTAGACACCCAAATTTTGCGTTTCCTTCTACTAACCATGACAGGAGGGCGAAATCGACAATTGAACCGGCTTGCGGAAGCAAAGGAGCGGGCACAAGGGCGAGCGCCCGGTCCCGCCGCAATGATTTGGGCAGCCCAAGTCGACGTGACAGCATGATCGTCCGAGGCAGGCATTTCCGAATGAGGTGGCACGTATCCCGGAAGTTCCCGGACTGCGGAATACGAGCCTGTCAGCGAAAACCGACGTTGCGGTACGAAAATCGAGGCGTGGCACGAAAATCGAGAAAGTCAAGCCCGCCAGCCGCGGATAGATCTGCGGCCAAGTGGGTGCGCCAGCACGAAAACCGGGAAATCAGCACTCAGCAGCTGAGTGCGATGGGAGGCGTGCCAGCTGGCCAGCCGCAGATCCATCTGCGGCCAGCCGCAGATAGATCTGCGGCTGGCTCTGGCCAGCCTATTTAAGCCAGCTTCGGCAGCATACAGGGGTTCAGCGGTTTTGGAAGAAGAAGAATTTCTGCAGCAGCCAAAAAACACGGAAATAGAGAGAAAATAGCTAGATTTTGCAACAAAATAGGGAGAAAGAAGAGGAAAAAAGAGTGGAATTAATTCTTTTGAGTTTGATTGTATCAAATACATCCTTTATCCTATTCAAATACACAAGTTCACATCCATTTGAGATCAATTGCAAGGTGAAAATTTCTATTTGTTCTAGCAATTCATGTCCTATTGATTTGGGTAAATTAGATATAATTTTCATGTATCTTGTTGAACAATGAATTAGGGATTATGAGTGAAGTTTCCATCGGAATAAACTCTCCCTAATAACCCGATGATATTCGTTCATTAATTTCTTGGTTTGTTTTAAGGTGTTATATTCGGTATCAATTCCTTTAAATCGTTATTTTAAGATGTCTTAGTATTGTTAGATTTATCCAGGTTGGTTTATTTTCTTGTAATATCCGATTGTTTGTGTGTGGATACTTGGTTGTGAGCCTAGGAAAGCGACCCCGGGGGCCCGATCCGATGATGGACATATCTTGATGTAAGAAGTAGAGATGACGTAGTTCTCATTGTAAATATGTAATCGTTGGGCCTTAAAACGACGCTAAGGCGAGAATCGTGCTTAAGGCCCCGAAATAGTGGAATTTGTGATTGTTGGCGTTCGGGGATATTTTGATGGCTTACATGCCCATGAATAGCCCGACGCGTGTTTATGCTCGATTTGAATTATGACACGAAATTGATTTCAAAGCTAAATGATAAGATTTTCATAAAATCAATCAAAGTAGGATATTAGAATCACGAGGTTAAAATTTGAGAAACGTTAATGAAATGTCGATTCATATCTAACGAGAAAGCTAAAAAAAAATCGTTTTCCAAAACAACACATGAAATGATTTTATAAATAATTGACGTTTTATTAAATCTTTGTGCATAGGGTGAAAGAGATCCTAGAAATTGCCCATCATGTTATGAAAGCAACGTATAGATCTCGATTCCTATTTTGACGAAGGTTTAAAACTCTTGTTTTGTTAAAACGACACTTAACGAAAATCTCATAGTTTTGATAATTAAAATCAAACCTTTTCTCATAAAGCTTTCTCGTGTATGCCGAAAAGACATTCCGAAGCATTCTCAAAGTAAAACACGATTTTCCTCAAATCCAAATGATTCTTTCATACAAACTCACCACAACATTCACATAAGCACACATACATACATACGCACGCACACACACACACATTTCATAAATTAAAGGATAGGAGAGGCATCAAGATTGCGGTAACCGTGTTTCACGGAAGTCGAGGGGTGCCTAACACCTTCCCCTCACTTAAACAAGCCCCCGAACTCTATGAATCTCGATTCGCAGACCAATTAATTCGGAGTCACACGTGAGCCAGCGATTTATAAAAAACGAAAACTCGGATGAGTTGGTACATCCATTTCAAATATACCAACTGGCGACTCTGGTTAATTGGCTCATCATAAAAACGATCTTTCAAAAACCCCGTCGACATCAATGCCGACCTTTTCCAAACGTCATCTAAATCAAAAGGCTAAAATTGGAAAAGACCAAAAGAGAAGAGAAAACCCGGCGTCGACAGCTGGCGACTCTGCTGGGGAACATTAGAGGGCTTAAGCCGCATTAAATCTTGATGCTATTCTATCCTTTAAAAATTTATGAATATGTGTGTGCATGCGATATTTTGATCTTTTGTGTTTTGTTGTGTGAATGCGTGTTTTGTCCAAATGAATGAATGATTGAATGGAATGGCTTTACTTTAAAGAAATCATTTGCATACGGTGAGGACGATGAATGTGAATGTATGTTGAGAGAGTACCTCCTCCTGAGGCGAACCTGTCGGTTGCTTATTACTGGACTCGATGGGGCTGCTCCCCGGAGATGGCTCAGGAAACGCACCACTCAAATCCGCTCCAATCGAAAGGGCTCAAACGAGTAGATTGCGAAGATTTGGGAACCTTCATGCCGAAAAAAAGCCCGCGAGAGTAACCCTAGGGTAGGTCAGCCTCTGATAAACCCAACGCAGGAAAAGTCTCTTCATGCCTTTTTACGTTTATATGTCTAAATGTCATGATCTCATTCAATATTCATACATCCCTTTTTCTGTGTCGAAAGAGATTACTAACCGCTGTGAATTGCAGGGAATAGTTGGGGGAGCATAATAAAGCATGTTTGGCATTGGTTATGGCACTAAAGGACTACTAACTTTCTGTTTTACAGGGAAAGATTAAAAAACCCAAAAAACACACAAAAATTTTTACAGTTTTAGCATGCATCCATGTTTTCATTTCCCTGGGACTAAACTTCGAACCGTTGTCTCTGTAGGATTGCTCCTCAAACTCGTTCGCAGTCTAAGAAAGCCCAAAATCCTACATCTGAAATGGCTGATATTCCTAATCATAGTTCCATATCTCGGGAAGAGTTTGATGACTTCAAAAAACAGATGATGGAAATGGCCGCGATGCTAAAAGAACAGTTCCTACTCAGACAGGATCCGCCAAGCCAAGGACCACATAATATTCCACCACCAGGGGGTGACCAGAATCCTCCTAAAAATGTTGTAAACCTGGGTAAGGATGACCAACCCCAACTCAGGGACGAGCCAGTCATTACAAAGGCCGTTCCCATACCTAGCAGGACAGTGGTTACTATCCCAGAAGAAGGGGACAATGACGACCTTCGGAGAAAAATGAAACACATGGAGGAGACCATCCAATCTCTAAGGGGCATAGGCTCCCTGGGCAGGGTTAATTATTCGGATCTATGTGTTTTCCCCGGAGCCAGATATCCCGAAAAGTTCAAAGTCCCCGAGTTTGAAAAGTACAATGGAAAGGGAGACCCCTATACACACTTGAAAATATACATTGGAGAACTCGGGGCTTATGCCGAAGACGAGGGGTTAAGAATGCAGCTATTTCAGAAAAGCTTAACGGGGGAGGCAAGAATCTGGTATGCCCGCCTCGACAACGCCCGAATCCACAACTGGGAGGAATTGGCCCATACCTTCTTAACCCAATACAGCTTTCAGGCCCAGATGGCCCCTGACAGGTACCAAATGTCAAAGGTTAAGAAACAGCCTAGGGAATCCTTCAGGGAGTATGCACAACGGTGGAGGGGCATGGCCGCACAGGTGACCCCCCCAATGAACGAATCAGAGATGGTGATGACCTTTGTAGACATCCAGGAGGCACCGTATTATGAGAGGGTCATCTCAGGGATTGGAAGACCCTTTGCTGAAATGATTAAACATGGAGAGTTGGTAGACATGGGGTTGAAATCGGGTAAAATCCGGGATCTTACTGCTTTAGAAACTGCTGCCGAGCAAATACAGAATGGAAACTATGGCAGCGCTTCCCGGAGGGTCCAAAAGAAGAAGGAAGAGGATGTTTCCCTCATCCTACAAGGGTCATCCAGAAAAGCAGAAAGCCATCTTCCGGTACAGGCACAGAGGGGAGGGCCATCCCGACAGCCCAATTTCACAGATCAAAGAGCAGAGGGGCGAAGAAGATATGAGGCCTCGCAAAACCGAGTGTTCACCCCGCTCGGGGAGCCGCTTGAACGAGTATTAGCGGTATTAGTAGCCCAAAAGAAGATAATCAATTTGGCTCCCCCAAGCGACCCGAAGGGAAGGAGATTTGATCCAAGCAAGCGGTGCGCCTATCACTCGGGTTCCCCGGGTCATGATACACAAGATTGTTGGACATTGAAACATATAATTCAGAACATGATCGACAACGGGGAAATTGTGGTGGAGCAACCGGACTCCCCGAATGTTAAGGCAAATCCCCTGCCAAGACATGATGGAGGGGGAGTCAATGCGACGGAGGCAAGTGAGGCCGGGGGGCCGCCAAGGTTGAACTATGTGCAGAAAGTTGAGGAGATGATAAATGTGATACATGACCATGGGAGTGCGAGGGTAACGCCCATCAAGTTGATAGGGGTAAGTACGAATAACATAGAGGGACCTATCAAGTTAACAGATCCGAGGCCCATCATTTTTGCTGCAAGGCCACAACTCCCTATCAGTAATCTGAAGACTGTACCCTGGAATTACGGGGGAATACCCGAGGAAGCGGCCAGTTGTGCTTCCGTGGCGACCAAGGGGAACCCCTTATATCTGCCCGGGCGAGTCCTTGAGAGCCAAAAGAGAAAAAATGAAGAGGTTTCTGAGGAAAGGGCCATAGAGTTTTTGAAAAGGATGGATCACCCAGAAATGAGGGGGATCCAGATTTTAAACGAGGAATCAACCCTAACATCAGTCATGGATTTGGTGTTGTCATCCAGTGAGCATTGCAAAACCCTGATGAAGGTTCTGGGGAGGAGGCATTTGTGCCCAAAGAAATTAGTGAGGAGGGTTTCGGCCGGTTGGTAGGCCACTTATTGGAAACCGATGCAATATCCTTTACAGATGAGGACATTCCCGAAGAGGGAAGGGGGGGCACCGAAAACCGCTAACACATTGCAGTAATCTCCTCAGGATATGTCATGAATGGGGTACTGATCGACGGGGGATCGACATTGAATATATGTCCTCTCAGTACGCTGAAGAAAATGAACATCAGTCCCAAGCGCCTGCGGGCCAGTCATGTGGTGGTTCGGGCTTTTGACGGATCCCGGAGGGACACCATCGGAGAGATAGAATTGCCAGTGGAGATAGGACCCTGTACTTTTGATATCTCCTTCCAAGTCCTGGATATCACGGCAAGCTACAACCTGCTGTTAGGGAGGCCGTGGATACACATGGCCGGGGCAGTTCCTTCCACGCTCCATCAACAAATCAAGTTGATCATCGATGGGAATCTGGTAACAATCTCGGCCGAATGTGATGACCCTTCTCCTCCCAGGGGTGGCCTACCAGTAATCAATGTGGATGAGTCAGCGGCGCCTGCCAGCTTTCAAGCACTAGAGATTAGCGCTCCCCATTATAGATGCCTGGGAGCTCCAGCTGTGAAACCAAGGGTCTCTCCGGAACTCACCTTTGTGGCCAGGGAAATGATTAAAATGAACTTCCAACCTGGACAGGGACTAGGGAAAAGCGGTCAGGGAATCACCGAGCCCATCCACCTACCACAGCAGATAGGCAAAGCAGGATTGGGAAACTATGTGGGCGCAGTACGGGGACACCGTCAGGGTGCGACTCCGATTCGACTAGTTGGCAGTCCAGTGACCAAAGTCGACAATAGGCAGGGGATCAGCGGACCTGTGATTGGGAATGAAGAGTTAACCCCCACATGTAATGAGTCGGCCCGGAGGGAAAGTTTCCTGCGGGAGGTCGCAAAAGAGTTCGAAACCAAATGCTATATCCCCGGACAATCAACAAGCAGTAAGGAGGGGACGAATGTTATCGCGCCATTGGGAGCCCAGCAAGTTGTGCCTGTCATCGATTGGGCAGGGCTGATTATTCCTGGAAAAGATATGGAGAAGGATTCAGGCGACGTATCCGTAATCATCGGGGAGGTGTCCGATGTGAGGCCCTCCTTTATCCAGCGCATTCCAGCCGACCTGACCATCGACAATTGGACCCAGAAACCCGTGATATCCAAACAGGGGTAAAACTCGACGTTAGGGTGATTGACCCCAGATGATGGGGGAATGAAGAAGTTTATTTTTGTTGTTGTTTTATTTCTGCATCATTATGTCGTTTCTTATTGTTATTTGAAAATGCGATCATCGTGAAAAAATGATTTATATATGACAAGTATTTTGTTTCATGTCAGGTGTACCAATTTGAGTAGTCCTTGCCTAACAAATGGTCTTTCAAATTTGAATGATGATTATGATTTTGACATTGAGCTGGATTTCGATTTAATGGGCATTGAACAAGACGAGACAGATTACGACGACGCACCTGATGAGATCAAAGGATGGGTCGAGGATAAACACAAGCCCAACTTGGACCAAACCATCACCATTGATATTGGAACCCCTGACCAGCCAAAGGAACTCAAGATAGGGACGGACCTTACCCCCAGCCAAAAAGCCGAAATGACTGAGTTGCTTAAACAATATGAGGATGTCTTCGCCTGGTCTCATGAGGATATGATTGGCTTGTCCACCGACATTGTGGTACACCGATTACCCATCAAGGAGGGCTTCAGACCTGTCAAGCAGAAACTGAGGAAGTTGAAACCTGAGTGGAGTTTAAAGGTGAAGGAAGAGATCATCAAGCAGTTCAGGGCGGGAATCATTATGGTATCTACTTACCCGGAATGGCTATCCAATGTAGTCCCAGTAGCTAAGCCTGGAGGAAAGGTGAGGGTATGTGTAGACTACAGAGATCTAAACAAGGCCAGTCTCAAGGATAACTTCCCGGTGCCTTTCATACACATCCTGGTGGATAACACGGCCCAGTACGAAATGTACTCTTTTGTGGATTGCTTCGCAGGATATCATCAGATAATGGTGGCGGAGGAAGATCGGGAAAAGACCGCATTCATCACCCCCTGGGGCACTTTCTGCTATAGACGACTGGCTTTCGGTCTCACAAATGCAGGGGCTACTTATCAGAGAGCCATGATGGCCTTGTTCCACGATATGATGCACAAGGAGATAGAAGTCTACGTGGATGACATTATTGTGAAATCGAAGGTAGAATCTGATCATATAACCCATCTCAAAAAGCTATTCGATCGGCTCAGAAAGTATAATTTGAAACTCAATCCAGCCAAGTGCGCTTTCGGAGTACAGTCGGGCAAGCTCTTGGGTTTCCTGGTTAGTGATCGGGGCATTGAGTTGGATCCAGCAAAGATTAAGGCCATTGTGGATATGCCAGCACCTCGCACAGAGAAGGAGATAAGGGGATTCCTCGGAAGGATAAACTTTATCAGCCGTTTTATATCCCACTTGACGACTACATGTGAGCCCATTTTCAAACTGTTAAGAAAAGGGGTTTCCCAAGAGTGGAATGAGCAATGTCAGAAGGCTTTTCAGACCATTAAAAAGCAGTTGACGGAGGCACCAGTGCTGGTACCCCCGAAAGATGGGATCCCTTTATTTATGTATATATCCGTCAACACCATCGCGATGGGATGTATGTTGGGACAGAAAAATGAGGCGGGAAAAGAGCAGGCCATCTATTACCTCAGCAAAAGATTTAGCCAATGTGAGCAGAATTACACTCCCATCGAGAAGACTTGTTGTGCTCTGGCCTGGGCGGCAGGGAGATTACAGCACTACCTCCATGGGCATACAACGTACCTGATATCAAGAATGGATCCCTTGAAATATATTTTTGAAAGACCCATGCTGAATTGTCGATTATCCAGATGGCAGTTAATTTTACAACAGTTTGACATGGTGTACGTAACCCAGAAGGCCATGAAAGGGCAGGGAATTGCAGATCAGTTGGCAGAGGCCCCGGCAGGAGGGATGGAGCCGTTAGAAACTCCTCTCCCGGGCGAGGATATATTCTGGGTATCGCGCGAAAAATGTGATGACGAGGGACAATTCTGGAAGCTGTATTTTGATGGTGCCATGAATGCCGAGGGGGCAGGAGCCGGAGCGGTCCTAGTCTCTATCACCGGAGAACAATACCCCGTGGCCACTAAACTCCGTTTCAGCAATTCAAATAACACCGCTGAATACGAGGGGTGTATCTTGGGACTCCGATTGGCCGTGACATGGGAGTAAAAAGACTAGCGGTGTTCGGGGATTCAGAATTGGTAATCAGACAAGCAATCGGGGTATACAACACTAAGGAGCTTCGGTTACTTCCATACCATCGTTGTGTCACCCAGCTTATGCAAGAGTTCGAAGATATCGCCTTCCGCCATATTCCTCGGGGACGAAATGATTTTGCCGATGCATTGGCGACTTTGGCTTCCTTAATCCACGTGATCAAGAGTAGGGACAGTCCACAGATTGAGATCACCGTACAGAATGCCCCGGCATATGAGGAAAATGTGGCAGTGTTATCAAACGAGGTGGTGTTGACAAGGCAGCCCTGGTATCACGACATCAGGGAATATCTGAGAGACAGATCCCTTCCCGATCAGGCAAATCGGACGGAGAGGATGAAAATTCAAAAGATGGCGATGAAGTTTTACCTGAGTGGCGATTCACTTTACAAAAGGGATGCCGGGTTGGGACTGTTGCAATGCGTAGACGAAACGCAATCCCAAAGGATTATGAATGAAATCCATGGCGGGGTGTGTGGGCCACATATGAGTGGACCGATGTTGGCCAAAAAGATCTTGAGGACAGGGCATTATTGGTTAACGCTGAAAGCCGATTGCGATGATCATGTCAAACGGTGTTATCAATGCCAGGCACACGGTAATGTGATCCATACGCCTCCCAATGAACTGCACTGTATGACCTCCCCGTGGCCATTTTCGATGTGGGGAATGGATGTAATCGGACCAATAGAGCCCAAAGCAAGCAACGGGCACCGATTCATCTTCGTCATGATCGATTATTTCACCAAATGGGTAGAAGCAGCCTCTTTCCCCAAAGTCACTCAGGAGGTTATCGTTGGGTTCATCAGGAATAATGTCATTTGTCGATATGGGCAACCTGAGGTTTTGGTCTCCGACAATGCCAAGAATTTGAATAACGCCCTCATGAAGGGGTTGTGCGACCAGTTTAAGATCAAACACCTCAATTCTGTTATTTACCGTCCCAAAATGAATGGGGCAGTGGAGGCTGCCAATAAGAACATCAAGAAGATTATGGCAAAAATGTCTGCTAATCATCGGGGATGGCCAGATCTGTTACCCCTCACCTTGCTGGCATACCGAACATCAACGCGTACTTCTACAGGGGCAACCCCTTACGCTTTGGTGTATGGAATGGAGGCTGTTCTACCAGTCGAGGTTGAGATGGCGTCCCTCAGAATAGTGATCGACGCTCAGATAAGCGAAGAGGATTGGATGCAAAGTCGATATGACCAATTGGCCCTGATTGATGAAAGGAGAGTGGCTGCCATTTGGCATGGTCAGCTATATCAACAGAGGATCTCTCGATCGTACGATAAAAAGATAAGACTTCGAAAGTTCAAGGAAAACGATTTGGTGTTGAAAAGAATCATGCCTTGTCAAGACGAGGCCAAGGGGAAGTTTGCCCCGAACTGGGAAGGGCCATTTGTGATCAAGAAAGTACTATCCGGAGGGGCCCTCATATTGCAAGAAATGGATGGTGAGATATTTCCACAACCCCTCAATTCTGACTCGGTGAACTGAAGCGGTTCTACGCTTAAATCATCAGTTCCTTTTTCCCCTGAGGGCGAACTACGTAGGACCTGATCTTCCAACTTGTGGGGGTACGTAGGCAGCCATCATGGCGCGGTCCGATCCTTTAAAAATAATCCTTTCCCAAACCAAAACCAATTTTCGATAGCCAGATAAAACCTTCCTACACCCTCAAAACCTTCCCGAAACCAACTGCCTAACCAGTTTCATCCCAGAATACATACCTTGATCCAACCCAAACAGTTATCCAAAATCTGAGATTCAATCCGACGAAATCAAAGGTGTGCGGCAATATCTGTCAAATCTCCATCAGGTCTTGAGGAAAGAAAGAAGGCGAAATGTCAAAATCATGGTCAGTTGGATAAAATGATGACCCAATGGATGGCAATGATACGACAAAAGGGGAAAATGACTAAATTTAAATGCATGTCTATATATATAAGTCGTTTTATTACAAGATTTCTCTTTCAATAACTGATGAAACCAACATAGTCTATGCAGGAAATAAAATAATCTACAAATCTGAAACTAGCCGAAGCAGGATGGACAGGGTGGTGGATAGATCTGAAGCATCAGCATCTCCTGCAATCTGCTGCCCCATCATATCAATACGATCCAGTAAAGCAGTAGCTCGGCTGACAGTCCCAAAATGAGCATCTACCACTGCCCTGGTCTGAAATACAATGGCCTCTCTATCGGCAATGGCAGCATCTCTAGCCTGAATGGCCTCATCTCTCTCGGCAAGGGCGGCATCCCTCTCGGCTTCAGTAGTAATCAGCGCCAGGCGAAGTCGGGAATCATCAGCGACCCGACTCGGGGCATAATCGGCTGAAACGGAGTGGTCTGTGGTACCTTCTGTGAAAATCACTCCAGAGTCATCGAAGGCCCCAGTCCGACTCAAACTAGCCGAATCCAGGTCTCCACGCAACCACTGTACGTAGGCAAATGTCTGGATGTGACAGCTCGCACTATATTCGGCAAAGATCCTGCGATCCCAAAGCTCGTATACCTGCAATAGATCCCTCTCTGTACAGGATGATATAGGGAATCGGTATGCGGCTGCACCCGCGAAGGGGTGTAAATCCTGTGTCTGATCAAACTGCCCCATAACCGCCAGGGGATGATAGGTCGTCACGCCCCTTAACCCAGCAATGGGAATGAAATCCATGCCGGGCACATGAGTCAAGAAGCTCATGAAGGAGCAATAGCCCGAGTAAACCAATAGATGAAAGGGGTCCTCAATGATAGACAAAAATGATGTCCAGGAGGCCACATCAGTACAACTCGCAGGACGAAGCGAAAACTGCGTGGTTATGTCATGGCTGAAGCAAAACCCTTGGCGACGGAAATGGCCGATGGGACTAAGATGACTCATGAACCACACATACAGCAAAGTCGAGCTCCCTCTGAAGAATCTTCCTCGGAAGGACTGGCAATATGTGGCCGACATATAGGTATCCGCCAATATCATGGGGAGAATGGTGTGATCCTCCTGAAGGGCCCTAATGGCCGCAACAATCCGCATGTCCAAGTGATCGGATCCTGCAGGCAAATACAAAACTGAGATGACACAGGCCATCAGAACGCCCACTCTCAAGGCATCCCAGCGCTCCTCGGACACGGAAAAATCACCGAGGAAAGGACGGAAACTGTCAGGTGAGCCAAATCGGTCAATCAAGAATTGAAGAGGAACCATATGGTCTGATGTGATTACCGGTAATAAGACAGCCCTCCGCAAACCGGTAAAAGTCAAGAATTGGCGGCGCATGGAACCAACGGTAACCCTAGCACAGGGACCATCCAACGGCAAGCCGGTGAAGCGAGCATACTCCTCAAGGGTGGGGGTCAGCTCTACTGTCCCAAACCTAAACACCTGACGGGCAGGGGCCCAACAGCTCAGAAGACCATCCACAAAGCCCGCTGGCACCCGGAAGGTTAATAAGGACCAAGAATGTCCCAAAAGACCATCTACGATAACCCTATCTGCTGGCAGTAGACTGTCCAACCAGCGGAAGAGGCTGCCAATCAACCCTGTGGGAGGAATGGAATCCAAACGAACCACGGCATCCGAGGACGACATCTGTGAAAAAATAGTATCAAAAAAGACTGTACAGGGGTCATTCTCTACCCATAAATAAAAAGCATGCATCATACAGTTAATAATAAAACAGGTGAATTCCATAAAATGAAAAAGAAAACTGTGCATAAATAAATAAATGAGTTCAGTACATAGTGCATAAATGAAAAAGAAATCTAAGCAGGTTCCGATACAAAAGGCCCTATCCTATCCTGGTCTAAATAAAATCAGTATCATCTATGAAAGCAGGATCCTCGAACTGATCCCCTGGAGTCGCCGAGCTCGGAGGACCAAAGTTCATATCAGGAATGTAGGGATGCGCTGTGGCATCAGAGGAACTCGGGCCTGCATCATAACCTGCACCGTCAGGATCGTAGGTGTAAGCCTCCTCCGGGGCCCGGCCCAACCCCCGAATAAACAGCGACAACTGATCTACCTGACGGGTCAATGAGGCGATCTGCTCAGCGTGGGTAGGGGTCCGAACGCAGGCAGCCCATTCGGTCATCGTCACCGAGCCTGGAACCATATCTCCAAGAAAGAAAGTGGCCCGAGTCTGAGGACCGATGGTGCGGGGCACCCACCATGTACGGAATGCATCACTCGTAGTGGAACCCGTGGAAAGCATCCGACCATCCTCCCCGGCGAGCATGATCTCCGAGGGCTGAGAATCCAGCGGCCAGAAAGTAGTGAAAGAAAGGGGATGTGCGGGATGCGGATCTCTCCAGTGACACATCTGAATGCGCGCTCTCCCAGATACATCACCCAGCCTCCAACACTCTGCAAGGTGAGGCGACGGGTGGAAAGCTCGAACTCCGGGCCGGAAGGATGCCCGTCAGCAAACCCCACAGTCAGATGATCGGAGAGGTAGGGAATCCAGACGACGTCGGCAGCCGTGATCAACTCCAGCTGAATACGACAATGTGCAAAGCTGCCCGACACGGGAACCTCCTCCAGAGTGCTGTGATGCCATCGCCGGCCCCGAGGATAAGTGTCCGGGCCCAGAGTAGTGATAGGCCTCAGACATGGCAGCCGCTCGTAAGCCCAGAACTGTGAATAGAAACAAGGCAAGGCATGAGTCACTATCAAATACAGAAAAGAGATGAAAGGAAAAGAAATACAGTGAGAGAGAGGAGGAGGGGACTCACCAACAGAAAATGGTAGAAGCCGAGCCAGGCATCAGTCTGTCCCTCTGAGCGTAGACGCATGCCGTGGAGGAAATAGGCAAAGGTGAATGACCCCCAGTCATAATCACCGATGCGGTCCACATCTCTGACCGCTCCTACGACGCTGAAATGAATGGTGGAGGAGTTGTTCCCCAGAAAACAACCCCTCATGATGGTCAGGAACAGGCGTCGTAGCAGAATGTCCCTGGTGCCCTGATCTGCTGGAATAGGCAGCGCATAGAGACCCCCGACTGCATCGACTGCCAAGGCACCAGATCGGATACTGCGGGCCTTAAAGACCCGGTCCTCAGCAGCGAAGCCCAGCAAAGCCCGAACCTCCACAGGAGTGATATCAAGATCCAAGGGGACGCGGGACCCGGTAAACTCAATGCCGGTAATGTACCTCCAGTCCCATGGGGTCAACACGACCTCGCAGTCGAGGAGATGAAGAGACTGCGTCTGGTGGAACCATCGCTCGGATAAAGCCCTCATGTAACCCCAGGGGCACTGGCGGGGGATGATAGTGAAGAAATGTCGGAAGCCCCAAGAGTCCACCATCGCCCGATAATCATTGTGCAGGGCTGCATAAAGGGAATAGATGTTGAACCAGTTACCCCTCGGCTGGGTAAACTCGGGTACCTGGGGCAATCACCAAGGGGTCAATCCGGATAAAAAGAGAATGGGGAAATTGAGAATGAAATCAGAATAGAGCTGAAATATACCTCGTTAGCCACGAGAGATGCCGAGGGGTGACGACTAAGATCCCGACCCAAAAGATCGGGTATCTGCACAGAGGCGCCAGGAGGAGCCTGATGAGTAGATGGAGCCGGTGTGCTGGAGGATGGCCCCTCTGCCGCGACCTCCGGAGGGACAGCCTCCTCAACGTCCGGATGACCAGGACGAATGACAGCCTCCGTCAAACGACGAGCCTGACGGGTCCGAGGAGGAACAGGAGTGAGTGCAGCCCTACGACGGCGAACACCCGAAGTCCGAGAGGCGGAGGAGCTACTGGGCGCATCACGATCCATAGCTGGAATAGAACGGGCGAGAAAGAAGGTAAGTTTCCTTTTAAAATTATGTAATGAACATTTCTAAATTTCTAGCCTCATCATATGATTAATGCAACATGATGCATGATAAAAAAAAAAAAATAAAAAAAATAAAAAAAAAAAAATAAAAAAAAAATAAAAAAAAATAAAAAATCGGCAGAGTTCCGTTTGTAAATTGAACATCCCAGGCATAAGCCAAGCGTGTTTTCCATCAATCAAAGCCTCAAACAGATTTAAATTGCATTCATATATGTAATTACAGCATGTAATGCATGATTTTATCGCAGAAAAGGAATAACAATATGTGGGACCGCCTCGTGAACATAAAATAGGACTCACATAGTTGATACATAGCATGTATATATGATGGTACATTACATAGCATTGTAAAGCATACATTTTATCTCTAAACATGCAAATAGTCAAATGAATAGCAAAACATTGACGAAATTGAAAAGTGACCGGTCAAAGTGTTACCTGTAGCGTGTAGATCAATCCTACCGGAACAGTTTTTGCAGGAAAGTTGAAAAAATCGACAAAAAGCCTTTGCGAGCAAGAAAAATCGAGAGAATCTCTTTGGATTACAAGTTGAAAGTGACAGATCTGGAGGAGCCGCGTTGGATTTAAGGCCCGATCATGGCCGCAGATGTATCTGCGGCTGGCCGCAGATCCATCTGCGGCTGGCCGCAGATCCATCTGCGGCTGGCCCTGGTGGGTCCCACCTTGCTCCCTTGCAGCCATTTGACATGTTGAAGTGAAAAGTTTACGAGATGGGTGACCGGCGACGATACCCGGCCCCGACGAGACGATCGACCGGCGACGATAACCGGCGATCACGAGATGGATGTCCGGCGACGATAACCGGCTCCGACAAAATAACCGACCGGCGACGATAACCGGAGGTTACGAGATGGGTGACCGGCGACGATACCCGGCCCCGACATGACGATCGACCGGCGACGATAACCGGCGATCACGAGATGGATGACCGGCGACGATAACCGGCTCCGACAAGATAACCGACCGGCGACGATAACCGGAGGTTACGAGATGGGTGACCGGCGACGATACCCAGCCCCGACGAGACGATCGACCGGCGACGATAACCGGCGATCACGAGATGGATGACCGGCGACGATAACCGGCTCCGACAAGATAACCGACCGGCGACGATAACCGGAGGTTACGAGATGGGTGACCGGCGACGATACCCGGCCCCCGGCATGACGATCGACCGGCGACGATAACCGGCGATCACGAGATGGATGACCGGCGACGATAACCGGCTCCGACAAGATAACCGACCGGCGACGATAACCGGAGGTTACGAGATGGGTGACCGGCGACGATACCCGGCCCCGACATGACGATCGACCGGCGACGATAACCGGCGATCACGAGATGGATGACCGGCGACGATAACCGGCTCCGACGAGATAACCGACCGGCGACGATAACCGGAGGTTACGAGATGGGTGACCGGCGACGATACCCGGCCCCGACATGACGATCGACCGGCGACGATAACCGGCGATCACGAGATGGATGTCCGGCGACGATAACCGGCTCCGACAGAGGACCGACCGGCGACGATAACCGGGGGTTACGCGATGGGTGACCGGCGACGATACCCGGCCCCGAACGAGACGATAGATCGAAAGAGTGAACCCAAAGACTAACAAACACGGTCAAGGGGTTGATACATTGACACTCTTACGAATGTCTTGCATGCATTACATCTTGTGTTGCATCATAAGCTATATGTGTGGCATCATGTATGTACTGTCATTCTTACGAACTGTCATTCATGCATCGAGTGTCTATTCTTTATCCTGTTCATTTCATTTATCATTTCATAAACATGATAAAGAGGGGCAGCTGTAGACACCCAAATTTTGCGTTTCCTTCTACTAACCATGACAGGAGGGCGAAATCGACAATTGAACCGGCTTGCGGAAGCAAAGGAGCGGGCACAAGGGCGAGCGCCCGGTCCCGCCGCAATGATTTGGGCAGCCCAAGTCGACGTGACAGCATGATCGTCCGAGGCAGGCATTTCCGAATGAGGTGGCACGTATCCCGGAAGTTCCCGGACTGCGGAATACGAGCCTGTCAGCGAAAACCGACGTTGCGGTACGAAAATCGAGGCGTGGCAAACGGAAAATCGAAGAAAGTCAAGCCCGCCAGCCGCGGATAGATCTGCGGCCAAGTGGGTGCGCCAGCACGAAAACCGGGAAATCAGCACTCAGCAGCTGAGTGCGATGGGAGGCGTTGCCAGCTGGCCAGCCGCAGATCCATCTGCGGCCAGCCGCAGATAGATCTGCGGCTGGCTCTTGGCCAGCCTATTTTAAGCCAGCTTCGGCAGCATACAGGGGTTCAGCGGTTTTGGAAGAAGAAGAATTTCTGCAGCAGCCAAAAAACACGGAAATAGAGAGAAAATAGCTAGATTTTGCAACAAAATAGGGAGAAAGAAGAGGAAAAAAAGAGTGGAATTAATTCTTTTGAGTTTGATTGTATCAAATACATCCTTTATCCTATTCAAATACACAAGTTCACATCCATTTGAGATCAATTGCAAGGTGAAAATTTCTATTTGTTCTAGCAATTCATGTCCTATTGATTTGGGTAAATTAGATATAATTTTCATGTATCTTGTTGAACAATGAATTAGGGATTATGAGTGAAGTTTCCATCGGAATAAACTCTCCCTAATAACCCGATGATATTCGTTCATTAATTTCTTGGTTTGTTTTAAGGTGTTATATTCGGTATCAATTCCTTTAAATCGTTATTTTAAGATGTCTTAGTATTGTTAGATTTATCCAGGTTGGTTTATTTTCTTGTAATATCCGATTGTTTGTGTGTGGATACTTGGTTGTGAGCCTAGGAAAGCGACCCCGGGGTCCCGATCCGATGATGGACATATCTTGATGTAAGAAGTAGAGATGACGTAGTTCTCATTGTAAATATGTAATCGTTGGGCCTTAAAACGACGCTAAGGCGAGAATCGTGCTTAAGGCCCCGAAATAGTGGAATTTGTGATTGTTGGCGTTCGGGGATATTTTGATGGCTTACATGCCCATGAATAGCCCGACGCGTGTTTATGCTCGATTTGAATTATGACACGAAATTGATTTCAAAGCTAAATGATAAGATTTTCATAAAATCAATCAAAGTAGGATATTAGAATCACGAGGTTAAAATTTGAGAAACGTTAATGAAATGTCGATTCATATCTAACGAGAAAGCTAAAAAAAAAAAAAAATCGTTTTCCAAAACAACACATGAAATGATTTTATAAATAATTGACGTTTTATTAAATCTTTGTGCATAGGGTGAAAGAGATCCTAGAAATTGCCCATCATGTTATGAAAGCAACGTATAGATCTCGATTCCTATTTTGACGAAGGTTTAAAACTCTTGTTTTGTTTAAAACGACACTTAACGAAAATCTCATAGTTTTGATAATTAAAATCAAACCTTTTCTCATAAAGCTTTCTCGTGTATGCCGAAAAGACATTCCGAAGCATTCTCAAAGTAAAACACGATTTTCCTCAAATCCAAATGATTCTTTCATACAAACTCACCACAACATTCACATAAGCACACATACCATACATACGCACGCACACACACACACATTTCATAAATTAAAGGATAGGAGAGGCATCAAGATTGCGGTAACCGTGTTTCACGGAAGTCGAGGGGTGCCTAACACCTTCCCCTCACTTAAACAAGCCCCCGAACTCTATGAATCTCGATTCGCAGACCAATTAATTCGGAGTCACACGTGAGCCAGCGATTTATAAAAAACGAAAACTCGGATGAGTTGGTACATCCATTTCAAATATACCAACTGGCGACTCTGGTTAATTGGCTCATCATAAAAACGATCTTTCAAAAACCCCGTCGACATCAATGCCGACCTTTTCCAAACGTCATCTAAATCAAAAGGCTAAAATTGGAAAAGACCAAAAGAGAAGAGAAAACCCGGCGTCGACAGTACCCTGTGGATTAACTGGGTAGGTTGAGGTGGTGGATGATTTTGTAAAGTTTCTAAGAGGATATTTACTAATTGTTGTGTGGGATTTGGTTCGGTGGTCTCAGTTCGGGCTTGGTTTCTTCGTCCTGATGCCATGGTTCTAAAATAAAGAAAAGCAAGTATAAATACAAAGATATGCTTACATAGAACTAACAATTTGATTATATAAACACAACTTGTATATAACATGCAACAACGATTACATATTCGACTAGTAGTTATACTACTACTAGTTATTACATGGATTTCCTATTTTACAACTCAAAATTTTTATATCGTACAAAGTACAACACATAAACTTAAACACTACTAAACTGCGCTATCACGCATCCCCTTATAAGCATCTCGTATCATATGACCAACTACTACTCTATCGATCATATAATCATCCTTCTCCTCTTCTACAGGATACCTAAACACCCTTTGTTCTAGGCCATCAAATGCAGCCTTACACTTCCTATCGGCTCTGTACGCCTGCATCTGTGCCTCCTGTTTCTCCCTCTGAGTGTTCTGAAGAAGTGTCCTCAGACGCCGAGTCGTATCTCGCTCACTCTCCAGTAAACCTGCTGATATGCCTGCCCGAGAGTTAGCAGCCTCTAACTCCACTGTCGACTGCTGCACCAACTCAATAACTATCTCTTCGTGTCTATCGACACTCATCATCTGGCCCGCTCCAATATCCTCCTCAGAATCAGGGTCTACTAACTGCCCATCTACAGGGTTCTCTGCCTCCTCTGCATCTAATATCAACTCGTCATGGATAAGTTCCTCCTCCTCTGGGTCTTCATCTTCTAAATCTAGCTCAGGGGTAGCCGACTCATAATCAGGCACCTCATCGGGCTCACTGTCTGATAACCATCCTATGTGTTGATTTACTCCTGCCATCCTACAAAAGAGTTTTAATTTATTTAGTATTTATGAGGAAAACAAATTTACACATAAGATAAAGCTTTTAAGATTATTTTATGTATGATTAAGTATTTTACGGACTCAAATACTATATCCTAAGGTATCTCCTAACTACCTTAGAGCTATAATCTACAGCTCTGATACCAACCTGTTATTTAAATAATTTATTTGTCATTTAGAATATTTTTAGATACTTAAAATATTATTTAAATGATTTATTTATCATTTATAATATTTTTAGAAAGATAGAATATTATTTAAATGATTTATTTTATCATTAATAATATTTTTAAAATTTATTTTATCATTAAAATAATTTATTTATTACTTATAATAATTTTCAAAACTTAATTTGATATTTAAATGATTTAATTATCATTTATAACATTTTTAAATACTTAATATATTATTTAAATGATTTATTATCATTTAATAATATTTTTAAATATTTAATATTTTATTTAATTATTATATATAATAATTTTATTTACCTTAATATTATTTTTAAATAATTAATATAATTATTTAATAATTTAATATCATTTTTAAATAATTAAAAATAATTATTAAATGATTTATCATAATTATTATTTATTATTTAATTAAATTAAATAATATATCAGAATATATAAAAAATATTAAAAAAAAATTTATAATTAAAAATAAATTTTCGGATTTATTTATTAATTATTAATAATTATTTAATATTTATTTATTATTTTATAATTTATTTAATTAATTTTTATTTAATTTTTATTAAAAATCCGTCGCTAAAGGGCTTTAGCGACGGTCTGCATATGTGCATAGTGTTCTGGGTTTGGCTATGCATTTCGTCGCTAAAGGTGTTCTTCAATGAAGAACAGTTGGTCAATGTCCAACAAGGACTTTTGACCTCAAATTAATCTCAGATCGTTTGATGTTTGTTCTTGATTTTTGTTTGTTGTTATAGCTAACATGGCAGTGTACAACGACATATCAATTCCCATCTCAAACTATATCATATCATGATCTAAAAAGCATGGTGAAACTACCCCGTTCATGACTGTTCTTGAGTTTCTGGGTAACCCAAAAACTCATCCAGTCATAACGGTCAACGTGGTTTGACTGTTAATTTCGTTCAACTGGTTGATTGTTTAGGTGTTTTAATGATTCGAGATTGTAGTTCATATATCATACAACAACTCTAAACTAATAAACTACATAACATATTTCATATAGGCTATTTCTGGGTTGCTTGAAAGTCTGACAAACCTTGTCAGACACCTTCAAGGGAATTCTGGGTTGCCCAGAAATGAAAATCCGAACGGTCAAGGCACTTTTGACCGATCATATCTTTCATACTAGTTATTTGTTTGCTATGCTACACGTCGGGCTTTAAAGATAACATGGCAGGCTACACTTACATGCATAAAAACAGATCAAACAACTAATCTAAGACGACCAAAAGGCCTGACAATCTTGCTTGTCAGACTGTTCTTGACTGCCAAGAACAGTTTGAGTTTTTGGCTTGATTTTCATATCTAGATGTTATGTAAACATGTTTTAACCGCCCAGATCACTAAATAACACATTAACAAGTATTCCTAAACATCTAAAACATAAAAATTTTATAGTCTTGAAGATCAAACATAAAATTAGGGTTTGCACCTTTTTCTTCAAAGTTTTGATTTCTGGCTTTTGATTCTGAGCTTGTGGTTGCTAGGACTTGTTTAGGCTGGTAATATAAGTGTATAGGTTCACAATTTCGTAGGTTTAAAGCTCAGCATCTCATTCTTCTTATAGCAACTTGGATTTAGGGTTTCCTAGACTAATTTCCAAACTTTTGCCTCCTAAAAGATCCTAGACTTGGGACTTGTGTTGCTCCCATCTGATCTAACTCACCTACTTGTGCTGGAGTGTGCCAAGCACAAGCTTGCACACTCCTAGCTTCATTTTCATTGGCTAGGATTTTAATTTTGATTTATTTTACTTACTAATTAAACCTAGATTTTTACTAATCATGATTAGGATGTTAATTTAGGTTTAGTAATACCTTAATTAAGATATTATATCATAATTAAGATTTATAACTCCATAATTTAGTGTTCTTGAATCAAATTAGGGTTTTAGGGTTTCTAATTAGGGTTTAGGGTTTTCAATTTCACAATTAGGGTTTTAATCTTTTGTTTAGGGTTTAGTTTAATCTTAATGATTCATAATTAACATTATGATTCATTATTTAAATATTAATTATATTAATTAAGACTATTGTACAATAATTAGGGTTTTAATTAATCATTTCAGACAATTATTATCAATTAGGGTTTTCAAATTAGGGTTTCTATTTCAGTTTAACATTTTAAACCCTATTTAACTTATTTAAAAAAATTTTATCAGTTAATATAATATTATATTAATGTCGAAGCACGACAAAGCACTTCGTCATTTCCAAGCACGACACAGCAGCTTATAAAAATAATTTGTCGAGACGTTTCTCGGTGAATTCGCTGGAAGCACGACAAATCATTTTGTCCGATTAAACACGACACAGCTGCTTGGCGAAAAAAAATTTATTTGACCTAATTGTTTAATAAAATACACAATCACATAATATCAAGTCAGAACAAGAAATTTTATTTCATAAACACATAATTTATATTTACAAATCTTATTAAGGTTCGGAATCTTACAACATTCACCCCTACTTCAAAGAATTTTGTCCTCAAAATTAACTTTACAACTAACTTTAGTTATTCAATATTATATTTATAAGTTCTATAAATATTCAGGATATTACATTCTCTCCTCCTTATAAGAATTTCGTCCTCAAAATTCCAGTGTAAGCATTTTTTTTAACTTTCTTTTTACGAGTTTTTTCTATCCCCAAAATTTTACGCAGGCTATATCCTAAGGTACTCTTACCCTAGAGCTATAACCTAATGCTCTGATACCATCCTCTAAAGCCCCAAAAATCCACCTGCTAGCTTTTTTAGCTAGGTCAGACTTCGTGCTCACGTGTACAACCTTTACATAATGTTATAGAAATCTTGACTTCTAATAATCAGAGTAAAGTGCGGAAAAGTGATAATATTATAAAATATCATTTGTTCATTGTTACAACATTCCCAGATAACTTGTTCTTATTACAAATAAGTCCTAAAAGACTTAAAAATAAATCTCCATTTCTCTATCCCAGACTTGCAATATTAGCAACCAGGCAGTTCCTAGGAAAGAGGGGGCTTTCTGTTAAAACGGCGCACAATTAAATGACCTAACCCCTTTTCTCGTCAGAACTTTCTAGACATTGCCAATAATGTTAATCTAGCATAGTTTAAATATTCTACATCTTCAACTTTCTTTGTACTGTCAGAATCGTCTGGTAATTCTTCCTTAGCTGTAATTTGTTTTAAGATAATTGCAAGAATGAGCATAAGAATGCCTAACAAATATAACAAATATATATATGAGAAGATAATCACCTTTTCAAGATATATATATATATATATATAGAATAAGCTGATACAAGATTTCAACGATTATTAATATAGTGAACTGAGTGGTTCCCCACCCACGAACTAATGAATTAGTTCCCCGTCTCATCACCACTGCTACAATTGTATTAACAGTGTATATCGCTTCTACGATATCTCTACACTGCGACAAATGTTACCTCAGTGAGTTAGATCGGTTTCCTAACACATCTTAAACTCTTGCCCGTACAAGAGAGTTGTTCAACTCAGATACATGGTTTTCAATTGAAATTCATGAATCACTATCACGTTGCACATAAAAGATAACAAGCATGTTAATGCACGGGGTGCAAAAGAAATAATACTTGCATAACAATAAACCTCATAAATAAGATGTGTTATTGCACGGAGTGTATTTCAACAATTAAGTAGACTTACTTGAATATGGATAATATGTTAACGCTAATGTTGCATTCCTGGCTCAATCTCTTGAAGTGTAAGCTCTAGAACTTTTATCCTCTAAGCTTTTCCTTTCCTTGGATTATGCTAGGCTAATTAAGCATTTTAACGATTCAATCTTTTAAGTTTTATTTCAGGTATTATAACCGCTTATAAATAAGACTCCTTCTAATATATATGAAATAATTTCAGCATTATAACTGCATATAAAATGAATATTCATCAACTATATTTAAAATAAATTGAGCATTATAACTACTTATAAAATAAATATTCGGCTATTATATTTGAAATAATTTCAACATTATAACTGCTTATAAAATGAATATTCTTACTAAATACTTGAAGAAAATCGGACATTGTAACTGCTTATAAAAGTATATTTTCTAATATATAAGAGAAATAAATCGGACATTATAACTGCTTGTAAATTAGACTTTTGTACTATATACTTAAAATAATTTGGGCATTATAACTGCTTGTAAATAGGACTTTTGTACTATATACTTAAAATAATTTGGGCATTATAACTTCTTATAAAAGTATATTTTTACTAAATATATAAAGAAGAATGAAAATAATAACCACTAGAGTAATACCTCTTGTAGTTGCTAGCTTTACTTCCAATCGCGCAGCGCTTTGATGCTTAGAAAGTAATTTTTATCTCACAATATCTATCAGAATATAAATATAGAGAGTTTTTGCTCTTGAACTGCTTTTGAAAAATAGTAAGGAATGAATGAACTAAGCTTGCTATTTATAGAAAAACTAAGTTTCGCTAATTGAACGTTAGGGGCTCGGCTTATTACATTTTGGTACCTAGGTTAATTACACTTTAGTACCTAGCAAATTCTTAGAATATTCTTCTAAGCTCCTCAATGAAAATATCTTCCAAGCTCGACAATGCAGCTTGCAATTGAACCTATCTTCTAAGTTCATCAATGAAAATATCTTCCAAGCTCGACAATGCAGCTTGCAATCTAAGCTCCTCAATGAAAATATCTTCTAAGCTCGACAATGCAGCTTGCAATTGAACCTATCTTCTAAGCTCCTCAATGAAAATATCTTCCAAGCTCGACAATGCAGCTTGCAATCTAAGCTCCTCAATGAAAATATCTTCTAAGCTCGACAGTGCAGCTTGCAATTGAACCTATCTTCTAAGCTCCTCAATGTAAATATCTTCCAAGCTCGATAGTGCAGCTTGTTACCGTAAGCACGACAAATCACTTTGTCATTCTTAAGCACGACACAGCAACTTGTCAAAAATAATTTGTCAAGATACTTCTTGGTGAAAACGTGGAAAGCACAACAAATCATTTTGTCAATGTAAGCACGACTAAGCAACTTGACCAAAAATTTTTATTTGACCTAATTCATCGTTTACACTATATAATCACAAAACACCTGCTTCGAAATATCATTTCGATCTTTATTAAGCATAAAATTCGAATCTCATTAGGGCTTAAGGTTTTAAACTTCTCGATACCTAATTTTAGGTTACTAAATTAACCTCTAACCATATACGATCGTATTTATAAGCCTCATAAATATTTGGGGTATTACAAGGATCACTTGTACTACTATCACTAGAGGAATTCCTATTTACAGGCGAGTAAAACTCTATTAGGTATTCCTTAGCGAGCCACGTTCAGTGAACTTATTCTCTAATAAGCACCTACATACTTGCTTTAGTGTCTCCACACAAATGATTATGAGATCAATCATCTTCTTCATAAGAGCAAGCAACGTATGTACTAATCTATCCAGATTCACTAATCCCCTTTTTAGTAATCCATCGATTAGGAACGATTTTAGTTTGTGAGCTATCTAGAATTTAGATCTCATTAGCATGATTACCATCATGATTCTAAAAGCATTGCTCAAAATTATGGGTTTATCACATTTAATATAACAACACCATGCAGATAAAGTAAAATGCCTTTAATAAACGAATAGGATTACAAAGTATATGCTTCATCATATCAAATATGATTGGCTTATGTGCATACTACTTTCAGATGACACCTTACCGGCGCTCATTAAGTGTAACCTCAGAACTTATAGGACTTTCAATATCATTCAAATACCCTCATTCAGATGTATAGTTCGTATAGATACTATATTTACTTAGTACAATTATGCTAAATAAAATAAAGATCAGAGTATAACGCATTCGATGTAATAAAGGATGATAATATATTACATATCATTAAGTTCGGTTACATCGTTCTCAGTACTAAGTTATTACAACAAAGCCTTATAAAAGGCTTTAATTATTCAAAAATAGTAATTAAAACTAATAAACATGTCCTTTTTCTTTGTCTGTCCCAGAAGTGCCGGGATTATCATTTAAAACTGCAAAGAAGATATACGCAAGAATGAGCTACAAATGCTC
This sequence comes from Aralia elata, assembly GCA_034770075.1. Classification (NCBI taxonomy): domain Eukaryota; kingdom Viridiplantae; phylum Streptophyta; class Magnoliopsida; order Apiales; family Araliaceae; genus Aralia; species Aralia elata. The sequence continues at coordinate 1,004,110 of JAVJAP010000097.1, read as the reverse complement.
AGCAAGTTCATTTGAAAAATGTAAACACAATGTGTTTGATTTGAAAGATTTTAGAGATGTATATCTGAGGGTTCTGTACATTCAATTAGTTCTATCAGTCTTTAATGACTTTGAACCGCTTGATTTCGGATATCTGGTAGGGGATCAACCTAACCAATATCTTAGGAGTATGCATATCATCCTACAATTTATATCGATATATAATCAACGGTCACCACCTTATCTTAAGGTTTTCCAGTTCACCTTACATCAAGGTGTTCCATTTCTCAGTATAAGATGTCGTACCAAAATAATTTGGTTTGACACAACAATTTATGCTCGAATAAATAATATATGAATAATGATTCATTTCTTAAGTTATGCTGAACAAGAAGCAATAACTTCACAATAATTGATAGCAAGATGTAATAATACTTGCTTAAATGTAACAAGGTTAGAAGACTTGCATGTGCGTAGCACGTTAAGTTTACGCTGTTTATCAACGTTGGGTAGTCTATTTATGTCTATTCATATCAATAATAAATATTAGAATCTATAATAATACTTATCTAATTAAACTAGACAAGTTTCACGAAGGTTCGACGTTGATTCGGTATCTCGGTCGCGTCATTAGATAGCTAAACACATAGGTTTATCAATAAAACTTCATTTGGAAGCTTAAATATTAGTCTAGATAATTTAATTATCATTTATAACATTTTTAAAAGCTTAATATTATTTTTAAATAATTTTTACAAGCTTGGTAATATTTTAAAATAATTTTACAAGCTTAGGAATATTTTTAAATGATTTAATTATTATTTAGAATATTTTTAAAACATTTAATATGTTATTTAAATGATATATTTATCATTTATAATAATTTTAGATACTTAAAATATTATTTAAATGATTTATTTATCATTTATAATATTTTTAGAAAGATAGAATATTATTTAAATGATTTATTTTATCATTAATAATATTTTTAGAATTTATTTTATCATTTAAATAATAATTTTTAAAACTTACTTTAATATTTAAATGATTTAATTATCATTTATAATATTTTCAAAGACTTAGTATATTATTTAAAATAATTTATTTATTATTTATAATAATTTTAGAAAGTTAGTAATTTTTTAAAATGATTTAATTATCATTTAAACTAATTTAAATACATTAATATTATTTTTAAATCATTTATTTAATATATTTATTATTTAATTTAATATTTAATTAAATTAAATAATTATAAACCTTTTGACATAAGCTGGACAACCTCAAGTCTTAACATGCTTAAGACTAGGTTTCCTCCATGTCCATAATTCATATGAAGTCTTTGAGACGGATTTGGTAGGTACCTTGTTAAGTAGGTATGCAGCCGTTTCTAGGGCATAACCCTAGAAGGATACTGGAAGGTCGGTATAACTCATCATGGAACGAACCATGTCCAACAAAGTTCGATTTCTCCTTTCAGATACACCATTTAACTGTGGCGTCCCTGGTGGAGTCCATTGTGAGATTATACTATTTTGTTTGAGACAATTGAGAAACTCATTGGTTAAGTATTCCCCTCCTCGATCCGATCAAAGAATATTAATACTCTTACCAGTTTGCTTCTCTACTACACTTTTGAATTCTTCGACCTTTTCAAACGATTCAGACTTGTATTTCATTAAATACACATATCCAAATCTAGAATGATCATCAGCGAAAGTAATAAACTAAGAATACCCTCCTCGTGCATTCGTTGTCATAGGTCCACATACGTCTGTGTGTACCAAAGTTAACAACTTTGTAACCCTTTCTCCTTTTTCACTAAAAGGAGATTTAGTCATCTTACCAATGAGACAAGATTCATAAAGTGGATATCATTCGTAATCAGATAACTCTAAAAGCCCATCTTTATACAACTTGGTTAATCTTGTTTCATTGATATAACCGAGTCTATAGTGCCACATAAAGGTATAATTAACATCATCTCTTTTTTTTTCTTAGCTTGTTCAATTTGAAGTATATTTTCATGCAACTCAAGTATGTAAAGTCCATTCAGTAAATTGCCAACACTATATAAAATATTTTTATTATAAATAGAACAACTATTGTTCTTTATTATAATATCAAAACCATCCATATCTAATACAGAAATTGAAATAATATTTCTAATGAGTGTTGGAACATAATATCAATTATTTAAACTAATGGACTTGCCCGTAGGCAGTACTAACAGCTAATGTAGCAACCTTTGCTCTATTTTCCACTCGTAGGATGACTTCTTCCTTGTTCAACTTTCTACTTCTGCTTAGTTCCTGCATATTGTTACATATGTGAGAACCACACCCGGTATCCAATACTCAAGTAGAATTTTGACTTTTAGAAAAATTAATTTCAATCATGAACAAACCTAGATCGGAAGTCAAAGCTTCTCCAAGCTTCTTTTGGTCCGCAAGATACTCCTTGTAGTCCCTCTTCCAGTGTCCCGGCTTATTGTAATGGTAGCAGATTCCTTTGCTATCAGGATCAGCTTTCTTTTTATCCTTTCCTTTCGCCTTGCCTTTAACCTTCTTATTTTTCTTCTTTTTAGAAGACACATTGGGCCTCTTCCTTTTCTTGGAAGAATCATCCACTAGTAAGACTTGGTTCTTGTTAGATGAGAAGTGACCTTCAGCAGTTTTCAGCATGTTAAGTAACTCAAACAAGCTGACGTCCAATTTATTCATGTGAAAATTCACAACAAATTGTGAGAAGGTGTTCGGGAGTGACTGCAAGATTAAATCTTGACTTAACTCTTCATCCATCACGAACCCTAGCTGCCCAAGTTGCTCAATCAGAATGATCATCTTAAGGACATGAGTCTCAACGGTAGTGCTCTCGGTCATTCGAGATTTGGAAGAACTCCTTAGATATCTGATATCTAGCAGTCCTACTTTGCTCACCATACAACTCCTTGAGGTGCAGCAATATAGTAGGAGCATCCATAGTTTCATGCTAACGCTGAAGCTCGTTACTCATGGATGTGAGCATGATGCATTGAGTCAAGATTGCATCATCTTGCCACTTTCTGAAAGTAGTAATCTCTTCCTCAGAGGCTGTTTCTGCAACATTTGCAAGGACTGGCGAATTTAGGACATAGGAAATCTTTTCAGCAGTGAAAACATTTCTCAGATTCCTTAACCAGTCCGTGTAATTCGATCTGGTCAATTTGTTAGCATCAAGTATGCTACGCAGTGATAGTGAGCTTATCATTTTTAAATTCAAATGTGAAATAGACAATATTTTAGCATACATTCATTTTATTAATTACCAAAATAAATTAGGTCTTTATTTTAAGTTGGTATTTCCCACTATTTTCATCAAACTATATTACCCTCAATATATAGTTCGGCAAATCTAATTAAAGATTTGCTAGTGAGAATAAGGATCTCATTTCAAATGTATATAGCCTTGTGTGTGCACAATAAACTATATATAAATAAATAGGTAGACAACTATTTCCAATTACATCACCATGTAACTCCTTGTATTTTTGCCTCTTAGATTATAATGGTCAAGTGTGTGCACATCCGAACTGCGTAGAAAAAACTCATATTAAATATTTAATACTTTATCGCTTTACCATGCTAGAAGGCAAAGTTTGATATTCCAAATATCTTTGAATGCTTAGGACTAATATGATTTCTTTGAGAGGTTTGTTATTATTTGTCTCATCTTATTTAGCGCGCATGCACACACATATATATAAAATACGCATCATATTATTTATCATGCGAAGCATGTTGGATAATATAATATATATAGTAAGCATGCACATATAGAATACTATATTCTACCCGAATTGATTATGGACTTCTATTCTAGTTTGGTTCACTAGAGCCACCAAGTGAACCAAAAGGTCAAACCTAGGGTGCAAGAATTAAATTTAAATATAACTATTACAATTAAACCCGGGCTCCATTACAAACGGGTCTTCAAGCGCTCCTTGCTCTTTTGTCTCAAATGCTTCAAAATAATTCTAACTAGTCCTTTACATAAACTATTTAAAATAAATAAAAACCTTGATCAGCAGTCAACGGGAAGTACATAGGAGAGAGATATAATTTACATTAAGAAAAAATTAGAGAAGACGAGGTACGCAAACCCCATTTATAAAAATTCATTCATTCAAGCATCCTCTAAAATGAAATCCAATCACACATTGGTCAATAGTCCATAATCAATCCCATTTATTATCCTATATATCTCCATATGCATCAATAAATAACATTCATCTCATGAATAATAAAATCATTCCATATATGCATTGATATAATTTAATGGGCAAAAGTTTGCTAGTATTTAATTTTGAAACAAAATAAACTCGTTTATTTTAATCAAAAACCAAATCAGAATGAACTGGGAACCGGCGCAGCTGCGCTAAACCCCAGAGACGACTTTCTGGGTTTGGGCGTAGCTGCGCTTCAGAATGAACTGGAAGCGGCGCAGCTGCGCCGCGTAGCAGATTCAGAAAAATAGATTTTGCCCAAAAATTCTATCTAATCGCATACCATACACATAGAATCATCAATAACCGATAATTAGCACAAGATTAGGCTCTGATACCACTGTTAGGTTTATATATTACGCAAGCATGCAATTAAATTACATAAATAGAGCGGAAGCGCGATAAAATGGATTTTAAAATTTTATACAAACCATCTCCATGATCAATCTATGTGCTCAATTAACGATATAAACGAAAGAGAAAGAGAATAAGAATTATAGCCCCGTAGATCAAAGCTTCCTCGGGTACAAGTTTAACTATTTGTCCTTCGTGTTCTCCTTGATATCCACCGGTTAGATTCCTTCTCTTGATCAACGTCGTTAGCCACCCAAGCGTTTGGTCTCTAGAGGTGATCCACCAAGGAATAATAGGTATTGAAAAAGCTGGCTGTTGGCAAAACCCTAGTTTTTATTTCTATAAAAATTACAAGTACTCTCCACAATTCTTATGCAAGAGTGTGTAACCCTAATCTATGATAAGACTCCTCTTATTTATAGATGTAGAAAAACCATTTCCTAAACTATTTAGGATTAGGGTTTCTATTCTAATTAAACTCCTTTAATTAAATTGAACTCCTAATCCAATTAGCAATTCATGAGAGAGTACGTCTATTATTTAATTCTCAGTCCCTATTAGAAGTTAAATAACAGTAATAGTAGTAATAATAATAAGACTCCTCTTATTAATTTATATTTAATATTTCTAAAATATTAAATAATAAATATTAAGCTATTTAATTTACTCTATCTCCATAGATTAAATTAAATACACTTAATTTATTATTATAATTATGTCATTTACTTCTTAAATAAATATTTTTTTTTACGGTGTGACCCTTTAGGTTCTCCATATTAATTTGGTTGTGAATAAATCAATTAGAACAACTCTAATCTTATTTAAATAAATAAATTGAACTATTTAATTCATTTAAATAAATAATATTTATTCTACAATAAGGTAAGCCCCCTTAGCGATTAACGACTTTCCAGATAATATAGATTTCAACATTAATCACAAAAGAACCTTTCAATGAATAGTTACCGTACAATTCAATCCTTCTACCATACAATGTCTCAATTAAATATAAAACATGGAATTACTGTTAAGTCTTATTTTATTTAATTATATGTATTTCGATTCCCAAATGTACAACTCTAAATAATGCAAATTAGAAACTTCTTTCTAATTTCATTCTGCCTTGGCCAAGGACTATTGAGATGTCATTAATCGAATCACATAGGACATTCACATCTTTTACTAGATGTGGTAGATTCTTTGTTGATCATTCACCTATCTCCATGTATAACTTATTATACCCAATCATACCCTTTAATATACCCTAAAAGGTATTAAGGGACATGTCAAAGTATAACTCATCATACACAAGATACTATAATGATCTCAAGTCTAGAGATCACTTGTACTACTATCACTAGAGGAATTCTTATTAACAGGCGAGTAAAACTCCATTAGGTATTCCTTAGCGAGCCACGTTAAGTGAACTTATTCTCCATTAAGCACCTACATACTTGCTTTAGTGTCTCCACACAAATGATTATGAGATCAATCATCCTCTTCCTAAGAGCAAGCAACGTATGTACTAATCTATCCGGATTCATTAATCCCCTTTTTAGTAATCTAACGATTAGGAACGATTTTAGTTTGCGAGCTATCCTGAATTTAGATCTCATTAGCATGATCACCATCATGATTCTAAAAGCATTGCTAAAAAATATGTGCTTATCACATATTAAAGAACAACACCATGTAGATAAAGTAAAATGCCTTTAATACTTTTATTAATAAATAAATAAGATTACAAGTATATGCTATATCATATCAAATATGATTGGCTTGTGTGCATACTACTTTCAATCTCCCACTTGCACTAAAGCCAATCGCCATGGTATCTAATAGCCATCTTCTCTAAATGACGATCAAACTGCTGTTGAGTTAAAGCTTTAGTAAATGGATTTGCAATGTTGTCTTAAGAGTCCACACGCTCCAAGGTGACGTCTCCTCTTTCAATGATCTCTCTAATCAAATGAAACCGCCACAATACGTGTTTGGATTTCTGATGAGACCTGAGTTCCTTAGCCTGCGCAACAGCTCTAGTGTTATCACATAATGAATAACGCTCCAACTAACCTTCTTGTACACACAAGGTTCATCCTCATTTTTGATAAAATTAAACTTTTTGATTATCTCATCAAAACGGATGTTCCACCTTCGAGAAGCTTGCTTCAATCCATAAATGGATCGTTGTAGCTTACAGACTTGGTTTGTTCCAATCGTTGAAACAAAATCCTCTAGCTGTATCATATATACATTCTCCTCAAGCTTTCCATTGAGGAAAGCCGTTTTCACGTCCATTTGCCATATCTCGTAGGCATAATAAGCTGCAATTGCAAGCAAAATCCGAATGGACTTAAGCATAGCTACTGGTGAGAAGGTTTCATCATAGTTAACTCCTTGTCTTTGTTTCAAACCTTTTGCAACCAGTCGGGCCTTATAGGTCTCTACCTTGCCATCCGCTCCAGTCTTTCTCTTAAAAACCCATTTACACCCAATAGGCTTAATGCCCTCAGGTGGTGCAACCAAAGTCCATACTTGGTTTTCATACATGGAGTCCATCTCGGATTTTATGGCTTCTAGCCATTTCTCTAAGTCTTTACTACTCATAGCCTCTTCGTAAGTCAATGGATCATCATCATCTATGATGTGTACCTCATCATCATCCTCTATGATGAATACATACCTATCAGGTATCTTTGGTACTCTTCCAGATTTACGAATAGGTTGTGGTACAGTAGGTTCTTCCACTTAATCAGGTACCTGACTTTGATCCGTAGTATTTTGTGGTTCTTGAACTTCTTCAAGATATATCTTACTCCCACTTACCCCTTCGAGGATAAACTATTAGGTTTGTATATAACGCAAGCATGCAATCAAATTACATAAATAGGGCGAAAACGTGATAAAACGAATTTTAAAATTTTAATACAAACTATCACCATGATCTATCCTTGTGTTCAATTATCAATTAAACGAAAGAGAAAGAGAATAAGAATTATACCCTCGTAGATCAAAGCTTCCTCGGGTACAAGTTCAACTCCTGGTCCTTCGTGTTCTCCTCGAATTCTACCGATGAGATTCCTTCCTTTGAGCAACGTTAGCCACCCAAGTGTTTGGCCTCGAGAGGTGATCTACCAAGGAAGAATATGTATTCAAGAAGTTGGGTGTTGGCAAAACCCTAGTTTCTATCTCTATAGAAATTGCAAGTACTCTCCACAATCTAATGCATGAGTGTGTAACCCTAATCTATGATAAGACTCCTCTTATTTATAGATGTAGGAATAACCCTTCCCTAAGCTATTTAGGATTATGGTTTCTATTATAATTAAACTCTTTTAATTAATTATGCTCCTAATCCAATTAGGAATTTATGTGAGAGTACTACTATTAATTAATTCACAATCCATATTAGGAATTAAATAATAGTAATTGTAATAATAATAATAAGACTCCTCTTATTAATTTATATTTAATATTTCCAAAATATTAAATAATAAATATTAAGCTATTTAATTTATTCTATCTCCATGGACTAAATTAAATACACTTAACTTATTATTATAATTATGTCATTTACTTCTTAAATAAATATTTTTCCTTTTACGGTGTGACCCTTTAGGTTCTCCATATTAAACCTGTTGTGAATAAATCAATTAGAACAATTCTAATTATATTTAAATAAATAAATTAAACTATTTAATTCATTTAAATAAATAATATTTATTCTACAATAAGGGTAAGCCCCCTTAGCGGTCAACGACTTTCCAGATAATATAGATTTTAACATTAATCACAAAAGAACCCTTCAGTGTATAGTTACCGTACAATTCAATCCTTCTACCTGTCAATGTCCCAATTAAATATAAGACATGAAATTTCTGTCAAGTCTTATTTTATTTAATTATATGTATTTCGATTCTCAAATGCACAACTCTAAATAATGCAAATTAGAAACTCCTTTCTAATTTCATTTTGCCTTGGCCAAGGACTATTGAGTTGTCATTTATCGAATCAAATAGGACATTCACATCTTTTACTAGACGTGGTAGATTCTTTGTTGATCATTCACCTATCTCTATGTACAACTTATTATACCCAATCATACCCTTTGATATACCCTAAAGGTCTTAAGGGACATGTCAAAGTACAACTCATCATACACAAGATACTATGATGATCTCAAGTCCAAGGATTACTTGTATTACTATCACTAGACGAATTCCTATTGACAGACGAGTAAAACTCCATTAGGTATTTGTAGACACCCAAATTTTGCGTTTCCTTCTACTAACCATGACAGGAGGGCGAAATCGTCAATTGAACCAGCTTGCGGAAGCAAAGGAGCGGGCACAAGGGCGAGCGCCCGGCACCGCCGCAATGACTTGGGCAGCCCAAGTCGACGTGACAGCATGATCGTCCGAGGCAGGCATTTCCGAATGAGGTGGCACGTCTCCCGGAAGTTCCCGGACTGCGGAATACGAGCCTGTCAGCGAAAACCGACGTTGCGGTACGCAAATCGAGGCGTGGCACGAAAATCGAGAAAGTCAAGCCCGCCAGCCGCGGATAGATCTGCGGCCAAGTGGGTGCGCCAGCACGAAAACCGGGAAATCAGCACTACCAGCTGAGTGCGATGGGAGGCGTGCCAGCTGGCCAGCCGCAGATCCATCTGCGGCCAGCCGCAGATAGATCTGCGGCTGGCTCTGGCCAGCCTATTTAAGGCCAGCTTCGGCAGCATACAGGAGGTTCAGCAATTTTTAGAATTGGGAAGAAGAAGGAAATTCCAGCAGCAAAAGAGCACGGAAATTGAGAGGAAAAAGAGAGAAATTTTTGCAATCAAATATAGGAAGAAAAGAGAGAAAAAAGGAGAGAATTCAATTCTTTTTGATTTTGATTTGTATCAATACACTCCTTATTCTATTCAAATACATCAAGTTCACATCCATTTGGATATCAATTGCAAGGTGAAATCTCTTTTGTGATATCAATTTCTATCATATCATTTGATCAAATTAGATGCAATTTTTCATGTAATTTATTGATTGAACAATGAATTAGGGATTACGAGTGAAGTTTCCATCGGAATAAAAACTCTTCCTAATAACCCGATGATATTCGTTCATTAATTTTCTTTGTTTGTTTTAAGGTGTTATATTGGGTATCAATTCCTTTTAAATCGTTATTTTGGGATGTCTTGGTATTGTTAGATTATCCAGGTTGGTTTATTTTTCTTGTAATATCCGATTGTTTGTGTGTGGATATTTGGTTTGTGAGCCTAGGAAAGCGACCCCGGGGTCCCAAGCCGATGATGGTCGTCTCTTGATGTAAGAAGTAGAAATGACGTAGTTTTCAATTGTAAATATGTAATCGTTGGGCCTTAAAACGACGTTAAGGCGAGAATCGGATTTAAGGCCCCGAAATAGTGAAATTTGTGATTGTTGGCGTTCGGGGACATTTTGATGGCTTACATGCCCATGAATAGCCCCGACGCGTGCTTATGCTTGATTTGATTTATGACACGAAATTGATTTCAAAGCTAAATGATAAGATTTTCATAAAATCAATCAAAGTAGGATATTAGAATCACGAGGTTAAAATTTGAGAAGTGCTAATGAATGTCGATTCCTATCTAACGAAAAAGCTAAAGAAAATCGTTTTCAAATATCACACAAAATGATTTTGCAAATAAGTAACATTTTATTAAATCTTTGTGCATAGGGTGAAAGAGATTCTAGAAATTGCCCGATCGTTTTCACGAAAGCAACGTATAGATCTCGATTCCTATTTTGATGAAGGTTTAAAACTCTTGTTTTGCCAAAACGACACCTAATGAAAATCTCATAGTTTTGATAAATTAAAATCAAACCTTTCTCATAAAGAATAAAGCTTGCTCGTGTATACCGAAAAGACATTCCGAAGCGTTATCAAATTAAAGCACGACTTTTCCCTAAAAATCCAAATGATTCTTTCATACAAACTCACCACATCATTCACATAGACACACACACCCACACACAAGCGCGCGCACACACACATTCATGAATTAAAGGATAGGAAAGCATTAAGATTGCGGTAACCGTGTTTCACGGAAGTCGAGGGATGCCTAACACCTTCCCCTCACTTAAACAAGCCCCCGAACTCTATGAGTCTCGATTCGCAGACCAATTAATTCGGAGTCACACATGAGCCAGCGATTTATAAAAAAACGAAAACTCGGATGAGTTGGTACATCCATTTCAAATATACCAACTGGCGACTCTGGTTAATTGGCTCATCATAAAACGCGATCTTTCAAAACCCCGTCGACATCAATGCCGACCTTTTCCAAACGTCATCTAAATCAAAAGGCTAAAATTGGAAAAGACTAAAGAGACGAGAAAGCGAAAAACCCGGCGTCGACAGATGGCGACTCTGCTGGGGACCATTAGAGGGCTTAAGCCGCTTTCAAATCTTGATGCTATCCTATCCTTAAAAAAATTTATGAATATGTATGTGCGTGCAACATTTTGACCTATTTTACTTATTGTTGTGTGAATGTGTGTTGTTGTCCAATGAATGAATGATTGAATGGGTTTGCTTTACTTCAAAGTAATCATTTGCATACGGTGAGGACGATGAATGTGAATGTATGTTGAGAGAGTACCTCCTCCTGAGGCGAACCCGTCGGTTGCTTATTACTGGACTCGATGGGGCTGCTCCCCGGAGATGGCTCAGGAAACGCACCACTCAAATCCGCTCCAATCGAAAGGGCTCAAACGAGTAGATTGCGAAGATTTGGGAACCTTCATGCCGAAAAGCCCGCGAGAGTAACCCTAGGGTAGGTCAGCCTCAGATTAACCCAACGCAGGAAAAGTCTCTTCATGCCTTTTTACGTTTATATGTCTAAATGTCATGATCTCATTCAATATTCATACATCCCTTTTCTGTGTCGAAAGAGATTACTAACCGCTGTGAATTGCAGGGAATAGTTGGGGGAGCATAATAAAGCATGTTTAGCATTGGTTATGGCACTAAAGGACTACTAACTTTCTCTTTTGCAGGGAAAGATTAAAAAAACCCAAAAAAAAAAAACACACAAGAGGTTACGGTTTTAGCATGCATCCATTCTTTCATTTCCCCAAGACTAAACTTCGAACCGTTGTTTCGCAGGATTGCTCCTCAAACCCGTTCGCAGTCTAAGAAAGCCCAAAATTCTACATCGGAAATGGCTGATATTCCTAACCATAATTCCATATCTCGGGAGGAGTTTGATGATTTTAAAAGACAGATGATGGAAATGGCCACAATGTTAAAGGAACAGTTCTTAATCAGACAGGATCCGGCACACCAGGGATCGCATAATATTCCACCACCAGGGGATGATCAGAATCCTCCTAAAAATGGTGCAAACTTGCTTAAGGAGGACCAACCCCAACTCAAGGACGAGCCAGTCATCCCAAAGCTCGTTCCCATACCTAGCAGGATAGTGGTTACTATCCCAGAAGAAGGGGACAATGACGACCTTCGGAGAAAAATGAAACACATGGAGGAGACCATCCAATCTCTAAGGGGCATAGGCTCCCTGGGCAGGGTTAATTATTCGGATCTATGTGTTTTCCCCGGAGCCAGATATCCAGAAAAGTTCAAAGTTCCCGAGTTTGAAAAATACAATGGAAAAGGAGACCCCTATACCCACTTGAAAATATACATTGGAGAACTCGGGTCTTATGCCCGAGGGACGAGGGGCTGAGGATGCAGCTATTCCAGAAAAGCTTAACAGGGGAGGCGAGGATCTGGTATGCCCGTCTTGACAATGCCCGAATCCACAACTGGGAGGAGTTGGCCCATACCTTCTTAACTCAATACAGCTTTCAGGCCCAGATGGCCCCTGATAGATATCAAATGACAAAAATCAAGAAACAACCAAAAGAATCTTTCAGGGACTATGCACAACGATGGAGGGGTATGGCTGCACAGGTGAATCCCCCAATGAACGAGGCGGAAATGGTAATGACCTTTGTGGACATTCAGGAGGCGCCCTATTATGAGCGGGTGATATCGGGGATTGGGAGACCTTTTGCCGAGATGATAAAACACGGAGAAATGGTGGACATGGGGTTAAAATCTGGTAAGATCCGGGACCTCACAGCTCTGGAAGTGGTTGCGGAGCAAATCCAGTGTGGAAACTATGGCAGCACTTCCCGTAGGATCCAGCAGAAAAAGGAGGAAGATGTTTCCCTCATCCTGCAGGGATCATCTAGAAAGGCAGAGAATAATCCTCCAGTGCAAATACAGAGAATTGTGCCACCCCGACAACATAATTTCGATTATCAAAGGTCGGGCGAACGAAGAAGATTTGAGACAGCAAGAGATCGGGTATTCACCCCGCTTGGGGAGCCTCTTGAACAGATTTTGGCGGGGTATTGATAGCACAGAGAAGGATAGGCGATTTGGCACCCCCAATTGATCCGAAAGGAGGAGAATTTGATCCGAGTAAGAAGTGTGCGTACCATTCGGGTTCTCCTGGTCATGATACTCAGGAATGCTGGGCTCTGAAGCACAAAATTCAGAATATGATTGATAGCGGGAAGATCGTGGTAGAGCAGCCAGAGGTTATGAAGAAGGACCATGAGTAGATGCCAGTTGTTGTCCCTTATTTTAAAATTTTGCATGATTATGTTATTTTGTCATGTTGTCTTAAAGATGATCATTGCAGGAAAATGCCTTATATATGACAAATATTTTATTTCATGCCAGGTGTACCAATTTGAGTGTCTCTTGCCTAACAAACGATTCTTCAAATTCGAAAGTTGACTACGATTTTGATATTGAGCTGGATTTCGATTTAATGGGCATTGAGCAGGATGAGACAGATAATGACGGCACGCCTGACGAGATCAAAGGATGGGTCGAAGACAAACCCCAAACCCAACTCAAACCAAACCATCACCATAAAAAATTGGAACCCCTGACAAACCCAGAGAGCTTAAAATAGTAACAGATCTGACCCCTAGCCAGAAAACAGAGCTGTTAAGCCAGTATGGAGATATCATTTGCCGAATGGGCAACCTGAGGCCTTAGTCTCCGACAATGCCAAAAATTTGAGCAGTACCCTTATGAAGGAATTATATGACCAGTTCAAGATCAAACGCCTCAATGCTATCATTTGTCGTCCTAAGATGAATGGGGCAGTGGAGGCTGCGAATAAGAATATCAAGAAGATCATGGCGAGAATGTCTGCTAAACATCGGGGATGGCCGGATCTGCTGCCTTTCACCCTGCTGGCGTACCGAAAATCGGTGCGTATTTCTACAGGGGCAACCCCTTACACTCTGGTATACGGAATAGAGGTAGTTTCTGCCATTTGAGGTTGAGATGCTCAGATAAACGAGGAGGGTTGAATGCAAGGTCGATACGACCAATTGGCCCTAATTGATGAGAAAGGGGTGGCTGCTATTCCACGCGGCCAGTTGTATCAGCAAAGAATCTCTCGATCTTACGACAAAAGATAAGACCTCAGAAGTTCAAAGAAAATGACCTAGTGCTAAAGAAAGGCATGCCTTCAAAAAAAAAAAAAAAAAAAAAAAAAAAAAATAGAAGCCAAAGGGAAGCTTGCCCCGAACTGAGAGGGGCCTTTCGTGATTAAGAAGGTGATATCCGGAGGAGCCCTCATATTGCAAGAGAGGGATGGAGAGATGTTTCCATAACCCCTCAATTCCGACTCGGTGAAGCGGTTCCATAAAAAAAAAAAAAAAAAAAAAAAAAAAAAAACCAACAATCATCATCATCATTTTCTCGTTGTTCTTTGAAAGAACGAACTATGTAAGACCTGATCTCCCGACTTGTGGGGACGTAGGCAGCCATCGTGGCACGGTCCCATTCCTTACAAAATAATACTTTCTTCTATCAAAACCAATTCCCAACAACCAGAAAAGCCTTCCTATACCCTCATGACCTCCCCGAAGTCAGCCACCTGATCAGCTTCATCTCAAGTGACATAACCCGGACCCAACCAAACACTTAGTCAAAAAAAAAAAATCTAAGACTCAGTCCGATGAAATCAACAGGGTGTGCGGCAGTATCTGTCAAATCTCCATCAAGACTTGAGAAGAGAAAGAAGGCAAGATATCAAAATCGTGGTTGACTGGATAAAATGAGGATCCGATGAAAGGCAACGATACGAAAAAGGGGAAAATGACTGAATTTAAATGCAGGTCTATATATATAAGTCATTTCGTTACAAGATTTCCTTTTTCGATAACAGATGAAACTGACATAATCTATGCAGGAAATAAAATGATCTACAGATCTGAAACTAACTGAAGCAGGATGGATAAAGGGGTGGATAGATCTGAAGCATCGGCGTCCCCTGCAATCTACTGCCCCATCATGTCGATACGATCCAATAAAGAAATGGCTCGGCTAACGGTAGTAATCAGGGCCAGTCGGATCCGGCTATCCTGAGTAACCCGACTAGGGGCAGAATCAGCTGAGATGGAGTCATATATGGAGGTCATCCCCGTAGAATCAGGGGGGAATAAATACCTCTGGGGCGGTGTCATTTGTGAAAAGCACTCGAGAGTCATCAAATACTCCAAACTAACTCAAGCAAACCACGACAAGTTGGTGAGCAACCTGGGAAGGCATCCAAGCAAACCACGACAAGTTGGTGAGCAACCTGGGAAGGGCTGAAATCCGACAAAACCACGACAAGTAGGACAGAAACCAGGTAAGGCATCCAAGCAAACCACGACAAGATGGTGAGCACCCTGGGAAGGGCTGATATCCAAGCAAACCACGACAAGTTGGTGAGCAACCTGGGAAGGCATCCAAGCCAACCACGACAAGATGGTGAGCACCCTGGGAAGGGCTAACATCCAAGCAAACCACGACAAGTTGGTGAGCAACCTGGGAAGGCATCTAAGCAAACCACGACAAGATGGTGAGCACCCTGGGAAGGGCTGATATCCAAGCAAACCACGACAAGTTGGTGAGCAACCTGGGAAGGCATCCAAGCCAACCACGACAAGATGGTGAGCACCCTGGGAAGGGCTGATATCTAAGCAAACCACGACAAGATGGTGAGCACCCTGGGAAGGGCTGATATCCAAGCAAACCACGACAAGTTGGTGAGCAACCTGGGAAGGCATCCAAGCCAACCACGACAAGATGGTGAGCACCCTGGGAAGGGCTGATATCCAAGCAAACCACGACAAGTTGGTGAGCAACCTGGGAAGGCATCCAAGCAAACCACGACAAGATGGTGAGCACCCTGGGAAGGGCTGATATCCAAGCAAACCACGACAAGTTGGTGAGCAACCTGGGAAGGCATCCAAGCCAACCACGACAAGATGGTGAGCACCCTGGGAAGGGCTGACATCCAAGCAAACCACGACAAGTTGGTGAGCAACCTGGGAAGGCATCTAAGCAAACCACGACAAGATGGTGAGCACCCTGGGAAGGGCTGATATCCAAGCAAACCACGACAAGTTGGTGAGCAACCTGGGAAGGCATCCAAGCCAACCACGACAAGATGGTGAGCACCCTGGGAAGGGCTGATATCCAAGCAAACCACGACAAGTTGGTGAGCAACCTGGGAAGGCATCCAAGCAAACCACGACAAGATGGTGAGCACCCTGGGAAGGGCTGATATCCAAGCAAACCACGACAAGTTGGTGAGCAACCTGGGAAGGCATCCAAGCAAACCACGACAGTTTGGTGAGCACCCTGGGAAGGGCTGATATCCAAGCAAACCACGACAAGTTGGTGAGCAACCTGGGAAGGCATCTAAGCAAACCACGACAAGATGGTGAGCACCCTGGGAAGGGCTGATATCCAAGCAAACCACGACAAGTTGGTGAGCAACCTGGGAAGGCATCCAAGCAAACCACGACAAGATGGTGAGCACCCTGGGAAGGGCTGATATCCAAGCAAACCACGACAAGTTGGTGAGCAACCTGGGAAGGCATCCAAGCAAACCACGACAAGATGGTGAGCACCCTGGGAAGGGCTGATATCCAAGCAAACCACGACAAGTTGGTGAGCAACCTGGGAAGGCATCTAAGAAAACCACGACAAGATGGTGAGCACCCTGGGAAGGGCTGATATCCAAGCAAACCACGACAAGTTGGTGAGCAAACTGGGAAGGCATCTAAGCAAACCACGACAAGATGGTGAGCACCCTGGGAAGGGCTGGCATCCAAGCAAACCACGACAGAGTGGTGAGCAACCTGAGAAGGCATCCAAGCAAACCACGACAAGATGGTGAGCACCCTGGGAAGGGCTGAGATCTAAACAAACCACCACAAGGTGGTGAGTAACCTGGGAAGGCATCCAAGCGAACCACTACAAGTGATGACATCTGTAGAACAGTATCAAAAGACTGTACAGGGGTCATTTTTTCTCAATTTACATGTTGTGTTACACGCATGAATAGATGATAATTCTGTATGTGATCCATGAAATGAAAAAATCGAGCAGGTCAGGTGTCAAGGTCCTAGCCTATCAGAGTCAAACGCGATGGGTGACCGACGACGATACCCGGCCCCGACATGACGATCGACCGGCGACGATAACCGGCGATCACGAGATGGATGACCGGCGACGATAACCGGCTCCGACAAGATAGCCAACCGGCGACGATAACCGGGGGTTACGAGATGGGTGACCGGCGACGATACCCGGCCCCGAACGAGACGATAGATTGAAAGAGTGAACCCAAAGACTAACGAACACGGTCAAGGGGTTGATACATTGACACTCTTACGAATGTCTTGCATGCATTGCATCTTATGTTGCATCATAAGCTATATGTGTGAGGCATCATGTATGCACTGTCATTCTTACACATTGTCATTCATGCATCGGGTGTCTGTTTCTTTATCCTGTTCATTTCATTTAACATTTCATAAACATGATAAAGAGGGGCAGCTGTAGACACCCAAATTTTGCGTTTCCTTCTACTAACCATGACAGGAGGGCGAAATCGTCAATTGAACCAGCTTGCGGAAGCAAAGGAGCGGGCACAAGGGCGAGCGCCCGGCACCGCCGCAATGACTTGGGCAGCCCAAGTCGACGTGACAGCATGATCGTCCGAGGCAGGCATTTCCGAATGAGGTGGCACGTCTCCCGGAAGTTCCCGGACTGCGGAATACGAGCCTGTCAGCGAAAACCGACGTTGCGGTACGCAAATCGAGGCGTGGCACGAAAATCGAGAAAGTCAAGCCCGCCAGCCGCGGATAGATCTGCGGCCAAGTGGGTGCGCCAGCACGAAAACCGGGAAATCAGCACTACCAGCTGAGTGCGATGGGAGGCGTGCCAGCTGGCCAGCCGCAGATCCATCTGCGGCCAGCCGCAGATAGATCTGCGGCTGGCTCTGGCCAGCCTATTTAAGGCCAGCTTCGGCAGCATACAGGAGGTTCAGCAATTTTTAGAATTGGGAAGAAGAAGGAAATTCCAGCAGCAAAAGAGCACGGAAATTGAGAGGAAAAAGAGAGAAATTTTGCAATCAAATAGGAAGAAAAGAGAGAAAAAAGGAGAGAATTCAATTCTTTTGATTTTGATTGTATCAATACACTCCCTATTCTATTCAAATACATCAAGTTCACATCCATTTGGATATCAATTGCAAGGTGAAATCTCTTTTGTGATATCAATTTCTATCATATCATTTGATCAAATTAGATGCAATTTTTCATGTAATTTATTGATTGAACAATGAATTAGGGATTACGAGTGAAGTTTCCATCGGAATAAAACTCTTCCTAATAACCCGATGATATTCGTTCATTAATTTCTTTGTTTGTTTTAAGGTGTTATATATTGGGTATCAATTCCTTTAAATCGTTATTTTGGGATGTCTTGGTATTGTTAGATTATCCAGGTTGGTTTATTTTCTTGTAATATCCGATTGTTTGTGTGTGGATATTTGGTTGTGAGCCTAGGAAAGCGACCCCGGGGTCCCAATCCGATGATGGACATATCTTGATGTAAGAAGTAGAAATGACGTAGTTTTCATTGTAAATATGTAATCGTTGGGCCTTAAAACGACGTTAAGGCGAGAATCGGATTTAAGGCCCCGAAATAGTGAAATTTGTGATTGTTGGCGTTCGGGGACATTTTGATGGCTTACATGCCCATGAATAGCCCCGACGCGTGCTTATGCTTGATTTGATTTATGACACGAAATTGATTTCAAAGCTAAATGATAAGATTTTCATAAAATCAATCAAAGTAGGATATTAGAATCACGAGGTTAAAATTTGAGAAGTGCTAATGAATGTCGATTCCTATCTAACGAAAAAGCTAAAGAAAATCGTTTTCAAATATCACACAAAATGATTTTGCAAATAAGTAACATTTTATTAAATCTTTGTGCATAGGGTGAAAGAGATTCTAGAAATTGCCCGATCGTTTCACGAAAGCAACGTATAGATCTCGATTCCTATTTTGATGAAGGTTTAAAACTCTTGTTTTGCCAAAACGACACCTAATGAAAATCTCATAGTTTTGATAAATTAAAATCAAACCTTTCTCATAAAGAATAAAGCTTGCTCGTGTATACCGAAAAGACATTCCGAAGCGTTATCAAATTAAAGCACGACTTTCCCTAAAAATCCAAATGATTCTTTCATACAAACTCACCACATCATTCACATAGACACACACACCCACACACAAGCGCGCGCGCGCACACACATTCATGAATTAAAGGATAGGAAAGCATTAAGATTGCGGTAACCGTGTTTCACGGAAGTCGAGGGATGCCTAACACCTTCCCCTCACTTAAACAAGCCCCCGAACTCTATGAGTCTCGATTCGCAGACCAATTAATTCGGAGTCACACATGAGCCAGCGATTTATAAAAAAACGAAAACTCGGATGAGTTGGTACATCCATTTCAAATATACCAACTGGCGACTCTGGTTAATTGGCTCATCATAAAACGCGATCTTTCAAAACCCCGTCGACATCAATGCCGACCTTTTCCAAACGTCATCTAAATCAAAAGGCTAAAATTGGAAAAGACTAAAGAGACGAGAAAGCGAAAAACCCGGCGTCGACAGTATTCCTTAGTGAACCATGTTCAGTTTACTTATTCTCCAATAAGCACCTACATACTTGCTTTAGTGTCTCTACACAAATGATTACGAGATCAATCATCATCTTTCTAAGAGCAAGCAACGTATGTACTAATCTATCCAGATTCATTAATCCCCCGTTTTAGTAATCCAACGATTAGAACGATTTTAGTTTGTGAGCTATCTATAATTTAGATCTTATTAGCATGATCACGATTATGATTCTAAAAGCATTGCTCAAAACTATGGGTTTATCACATTTAATATAATCGCACTATGTAGATAATGTAAAATGCCTTTTAAGAAAATCAATTCTTTTATTAATAAATGAATAAGATTACAAAGTATATGCTACATCATATCAAATATGATTGGCTTGTGTGGATACTACTTTCAATCTACTACTTACACTAAAGCCAATCGCCATGGTATCTAATACCCATCTTCTCTAAGTGACGATCAAACTGCTGTTGTGTTAAAGCTTTAGTAAATGGATTTGCAATGTTGTTCTTGAGAGTCCACTATCTCTATAGTGACTTCTCCTCTTTCAATGATTCTACTAATCAAATGAAAGTGCCTCAACACATGTTTGAATCCAAGATGGGACTTAGGAACTATTCCTAGTTCTGTGATGAACTTTTCATCCAAACAATTAACTTGCAGCTTCACTTACAACTATATACTTTGTCTTTGTTACTAAATCAACAACTCTTTGCTGTTTGGAACCTTTCCAATTTCACTGCACCACTATTTGAGGTAACAATTTACCCTAAAGTGGATTTGTTATCGTCTTGGTCAGTCTGAAAAACTTGAGTCTGTTTAACCCTCTAGTTTTAATTCAGACCTACCATGAATCATGATCACATCTTCAGTACCGGTTAAGGACTTAAAGATGTTTATCACTATCTTACAGTGCTCTTCTCCAGAATATGACTGATCAACATCAGGCCTTGTATATTCATTGAATATATGATAGTAACACATGCGATCTCCTTTTTATTGAGGACAATTTAAAGAGATACACTCTATGGCTCATCATCATGAGACCTCTCTTGGAGTTTTTCATGCTAAACGCCTTTAGCATCGTATGAATATACGTTCATTGGGTCAAGCCGAATATCCTTTTAAATCTATCTATATAGATTTATATCCCCAATTTATAGAATGCTCTTCCTAAGTTATTCATGGAGGAATGTTTAGACAATATTATCTTTACTAATTGTAGCATTGGTGTGTTATTCCTTATCAGTAGTATATCAACATATAATAATATGAATGTCACAGTGCTCCCACTAACCCTTTTGTACACACTAGGTTCATTCTTATTTTTGATAAAATCAAACTCTTTTGATTATCTCATCAAAACGAATGTTCCATCTTTGAGAAGCTTGCTTCAATCCATAAATGGATCATTGTAACTTAAAACACGATTTCTTCAACCTTTGAAACAAATTCCTCTGGTTGTATCATACATACATTCTCCTCAAGTCTTCATTAAAGAAAGATGTCTCCACATCCATTTTAATGCCAGATTTCGTAATAAGCTGCAATCACAAGCAAAATCCAAATGGACTTGAACATTACCCGGTAATAAGGTTTTATCACAGTCAACTCCTTGACTTTATTTGAAACCTTTTAAATAGGTCTGGTCTTATAGGTCTCCACCTTGCCATTTGCCCCAGTCTTTCTTTTAAAGACCCATATACACCTTTTAGGCACTATGCTTTTTGGTGGAGTAACCAGAGTCTATACTTGGTTCTCATACATGGAGTCCATTTCGGATTTCATGGCCATCTGTCATTTCTCTGAGTGTTTACTACTCATAGCTTCATCGTATATAACTGATCATCATCTTTTATGATGTGTACCTCACCATCATCCACTATGATGAATCCATACCTCCTAGGTATCTTCGGTACTCTTTCAGATTTACGATTCGGTTGTGGTACAATTGGTCTATCTACAGGTTCCTCGATTTGACTCAAAATGCTTTGTGGTTCTTGAACTCCTTCAAGATCTATTATCCTCCCACTAGCTCCTTCAATGATAAACAATTTTATCCAAGAAGGCAGCGCGTAGGATTATAGTAATAATATCCTAAACCCTTTTAGGATATCCCACAAATCTGCACTTGTCATTTTGTCCCAAACTTATCTTTTGAAAACTTTTCACATAAGTTGGACAACCCCTTATCTTAACATACTTAAGACTAGGAATCCTCCTTATCCATAACTTTTAAGGAGTCTTGGGGCTGGATTTTGAGGTTACCTTATTTTGTATATATGTAGCCGTTTCTAGGGCATAACCCCAGATGGATACTGGAATGTCGGTAAAAAATCATTATAGACCGCACCATGTCCAACAAGGTATAATTTCTCCTTTTAGATACACTAATCAATTATTGCGTATCATGAAGCGTCGTCCATTATGAGAAAATACCATTTTGAGATGATCTAGAAACTCATTGTACAAGTATTCCTTCTTCGATCTGATCAAAGAATCTTAATACTTTGTTATTTGTTTCACTTCTGAATTCTTTGAACCTTTCAAATGATTCAGACTTGTATTTCATCAAATACACATATTCAACTCTTTAAATGATCATCTCCTTTTTCTTTTTACAAGTTTTTTCAATTTGTAAAATTATTTTCATATAAGTCAAGTATACAAAGTCCATTAAGTAATCTTCTAGCTTCAAACAAAACATTATCATTATAAATAGAACAACAATTGTTCTTAAATATAATACCAGAACCTTCCTTGTCTAACAATGGAAGTAATAATGCTTTTAAGAGAACTGGAACATAATAACTGCTTATTAACTTAATAGACTTGCCCGTAGGCAACACTAAACTATAAGTTCCTACGGCTAATGTAGCAACCATTGCTCCATTCTCCACACGTAAGATTACTTACTCTTTGTTTAGCTTTCTACTTCTGCTTAGTCTCTGCATTGGATTGTATACGTGAGAACTATAGCTGGTATCCAATACCCAAGTAGAACTTTGACTTACAGAAAGATTTATTTCAATCATGAACAAACCTATATCTGTAACCGAAGCTTCACTAAGCTTTTTCTAGTTAGCCCCTACAAGATTCTGCTTACAGTTTCCTTTTTAGTGTCCAGGCTTATTGCAATGGAAGCAAACTCCTTTGCTATCTGTATCAGTTTTGTTCTTAGCGTCCTTAGTTATTGCCTTTCCTTATACCTTCTTTGAATTGTTCTTTTTTTAAGAATATCCTTTGGCCCTCTTCCGTTTCCTGAAAGAATTATCTACCAGTAAGACTTGGTCTTTCTTGGTTGGAAAGTGACTCTCTACAGTTTTCAACATGTTTAAACAACTCATGCAGACTGACATATAGCTTATTCATGTGGAAATTCACAATAAATTATGAAAAAGAGTCCGGAAGTGATTGCAAGATCAAATCTTAGATCATCTCTCCATCCATTACTAAACCTAGTTATCCTAATTGTTCAATCAGATTGATCATTTGGATATTTGTCTATACTGTAGTGCCATCGGTTATTCTAGATTGGAAGAGCTCCTTAGATATCTAATATCTAGCAGTCATACTTTCCTCACCATTCAACTCCTTGAAGGTGCAGGAGTACAGTAGGAGCATCCATAGTTTCATGCTAACGCTGAAGCTCGTTACTCATGGATGCGAGCATGATGCATTGAGCCAACTGTGCATCATCTTGCCACTTTCTAAAAGTAACAATCTCTTCCTCAGAGGCATTGTCTGCAACCATTGTAGGGATAGGCGTATTAAGGATATAAGATAGCTTTTCAGCCTTGAGAACTATTCTCAGATTCTTTAACCAGTCTGTGTAATTCAGTCCGGTTAATTAGCATCTAATATGCTACGCAGTGATAGTGAATTAGACATTGTAAAATTCTGTTAAATGAATTTGTAATTTAACAACATTTTAGCATACATTCATTTTATTAATCATCAAAATAAATTAGGTTTTTATTTAAATTAGTATCTCTCACTTTTTCATCAAACTATATTACCCTCATTATATAGTTCGGCAATTCTAATTAAAGATTTGCTAATGAGATTAAGGATCCCATTTCAAATGTATATAGCCTTGTGGTGACACAACAAACGATATATAAATAAATAGGTAGACAACTATTGTCAATTATATCACTATGTAACTCCTTGTATTTTGCCTCTTAGATTATTTTGATCAAGTGGTGACACATCCGAATCAAAATTATCCAAGTTAAGTCCATCCTAGCACTTCCATATGTGTGAAGAGAAAAATACCGTCCTTGTAGTGACACAGCAAAACAGTAATGTTCAATTCCTTAATAAGCATCAAATGTGATAAAGCAACATCTTAAATATTTAATACTTGCCTTGTGGTGATACAACAAACTCATATTAAACATTTAATACTGTATTGCTTTACCATGCGAGAAGGCGACGTTCGATATTCTGAATATCTTTGAACGTTCGATATTACTTGCCTTGTGGGGTTTATTATTATTAGTCTCATCTTGTTTAGCGCGCATGCACACACACACACACACACACACACACACACACACATATATATATATATATATATATAATACGCGTTATATTATTTTACATGCGAAGCATGTTGGATAATATATAATATATATAGTAAGCATGCACATATAGAATACTATATTCTACCCGGATTGATTATGGACTTTTATTCTAGTTTGGTTCACTAGAGCCACCAAGTGAACCAAAAGGTCAAACCTAGGGTGCAATAATTAAATTTAAATATAACTATTACATTTAAACCCGGGCTCTAATACAAACGGGTCTTCAAGCGCTCCTTGCTCCATTGTCTCCAATTCTTCAAAATAATTCTAACTTATCCTATTACAAGAACTATTTACTATAATAGAAACCTTGATCAACAGTCAAGGGGAAGTACATAGGAGGGAGATAGAATTTACATTGAGAAAAATTAGAGAAGACGAGGTACGCAGACCCCATTTATAAAAACCCATTCATTCAAGCATCTTCTAAAATAATTCCAATCACACATTTGTCAATAGTCCATAATCAATCCCTATTTATTATCATACATATCTCCATATGCATTAATAAATAATATTCATGAAAGTATTTATTATCATACATATCTCTATATGTATCAATAAATAACATTCATCTCATGAATAATAAAACCATTCCATATATGTATTCATATCAATTAATGGGCAAAAGTTTTGCTAATATTTAGTTTTGAAACAAAATAAACTCTTTTATTTTAATCAAAAACTAAATCCAAATTAAACTCCTTTAATTTTAGCAATCTGAAATCTTATTCCAGATAAAATAAACATCTTTATTTTAAACTATTATCAATTAAATAAACCATTTATGTTAATTGAGAAAAACAAAAAAAATTTCAAACTCTGCAAACCGGCGCGGCCGCGCTCCAAATTGAACTAGGAGTGGCGCGGCCGCGCTCCAGAATGAACTGGAAGCAGCGCGGCCGCGCCGCGACGCAGAATAAAAAAATAATTTTTCAGCCCAAAAATCCGATCGTATCGCATATCATTTCATACATGGAATCATCACAATCAATAATTAACACAAGGATTAGGCTCTGATACCACTGTTAGGTTTGCATATAACGTAAGGATGTAATCAAATTACATAAATAGGGTGGAACCGTGATAAAAACGGATTTTAAAATTTTAATACAAACCATCACCATAATCTATCCTTGTGTTCAATTATCAATTAAACGAAAGAGAAAGAGAATAAGAATTATACCCTCGTAGATCAAAGCTTCCTCGAGTACAAGTTCATCTCCTAGTCCTTCGTGTTCTCCTCGAATTTCACCGATGAGATTCCTTCCTTTGATCAACGTTAGCCACCCAAGTGTTTAGCCTCTAGAGGTGATCCACCAAGGAAGAATAGGTATTCAAGAAGTTGGGTGTTGGCAAAACCCTAGTTTCTATCTCTATAGAAATTGCAAGTACTCTCCACAATCTAATGCAAGAGTGTGTAACCCTTCCCTAAACTATTTAGGATTAGGGTTTCTATTATAATTAAACTCGTTTAATTAATTATGTTCCTAATCTAATTAGAAATTCATGTGAGAGTAGTTCAATTAATTAATTCTCAATCCCTATTAGGAAGAATTAAATAATAGTAATAATAATAATAATAATAATAATAATAATAAGACTCCTCTTATTAATTTATATTTAATATTTCTAAGATATTAAATAATAAATATTAAGCTATTTAATTTATTCTATCTCCATAGACTAAATTAAATACACTTAACTTATTATTACAATTATGCCATTTACTTCTTAAATAAATATTTTTCCTTTTGCGGTGCGACCCTTTAGGTTCTCCATATTAAAACGGTTGTGAATAAATCAATTAGAACAATTCTAATTATATTTAAATAAATAAATTAAACTATTTAATTTATTTAAATAAATAATATTTATTCTACAATAAGTGTAAGCTCCCTTAGCGATCAACGACTTTCCAAATAATATAGATTTCAACATTAATTACAAAAGAACCTTTCAGTGCATAGTTACCGTACAATTCAATCCTTCTACCATACAATGTCCCAATTAAATATAAGACATGGAATTTCTATCAAGTCTTATTTTATTTAATTATATGTATTTCGATTCCCAAATGCACAACTCTAAATAATACAAATTAGAAACTCCTTTCTAATCTCATTCTGCCTTAGCCAAGGACTACTGAGTTGTCATTTATCGAATCACATAGGACATTCACATCTTTTACTAGACGTGGTAGATTCTTTGTTGATCATTCACCTATCTTCATGTACAATTTATTATACCCAATCATACCCTTTGATATACCCTAAAGGTCTTAAGGGACATGTCAAAGTACAACTCATCATACACAAGATAATATGATGATCTCAAGTCCAAGGATTACTTGTACTTCTATCACTAGAGGAATTCCTATTGACAGGCGAGTAAAACTCCATTAGGTATTCCTTGGTGAACCATGTTCAGTGTACTTATTCTCCAATAAGCATCTACATACTTGCTTTAGTGTCTCCACACAAATGATTATGAGATCAATCATTATCTTCCTAAGAGCAAGCAACGTATGTACTAATCTATCCGGATTCATTAATCCCCTTTTATTAGTAATCCAACGATTAGGAACGATTTTAGTTTGTGAGTTATCTAGAATTTAGATATCATTAGCATGGTCACTAGCATGATTCTAAAAGTATTGCTCAAAACTATGGGTTTATCACATTTAATATAACAGCACTATGTAGATAATGTAAAATGCCTTTTGAGAAAATCAATTATTTTATTAATAAATGAATAAGATTACAAAGTATATGCTACATCATATCAAATATGATTGGCTTGTGTGCATACTACTTTCATAAACTCTTTTTCCAAGAAGGCAGCGTGTTTCGCAACAAACACTTTTGATTAGTAGGGTATTAGAAATAATATCCGAAACTTTCTTTAGGATATCCCTCAAATCTACACTTATCGGATCTTGTCTTTAGCTTATCATGCTCAAACCTTTTGACATAAGCTGGACAACCCCAAGTCTTAACATGCTTAAGACTAGGTTTCCTCCCTGTCCATAATTCATATGGAGTCTTTGGGACGGATTTGGTAGGTACCTTGTTAAGTAGGTATGCAGCCGTTTCTAGGGCATAACCCTAGAAGGATATTGGAAGGTTGGTATAACTCATCATAGAACGAACCATATCCAATAATGTTCGATTTCCCCTTTCAGATACACCATTTAACTGTGGCGTCCTTGGTGGAGTCCATTGTGAGATTATACCATTTTGTTTGAGACAATTGAGAAACTCATTGGTTAAGTATTCCCCTCCTCGATCTGATCGAAGAATCTTAATACTCTTACCAGTTTGCTTCTCTACTTCACTTTTGAATTCTTTAAAATTTTCAAACGATTCAGACTTGTATTTCATTAAATACACATATCCAAATCTAAAATGATCATCAGTGAAAGTAATAAAATAAGAATACCCTCCTCATGCATTCGTTGTCATAGGTCCACATACGTCTGTGTGTACTAACGTTAACAACTCTGTAACCCTTTCTCCTTTTCCACTAAAAGGAGATTTAGTCATCTTACCCATGAGACAAGATTCACAAGTTGGATATCATTCGTAATCAAATAGCTCTTGTCACGCCCCCGAAATCCACCTGCTAGCTTCTTTTAGCTAGGTCGGACTTTGTGTTGACTTGTATAACCTTATTCAAAACATTCATTAACTTAAAGATAAAGTACACGATAAGTCTTTATAAAAACTCGCAATACAATGGATTTGAATCGTATATAGAAATCTTAACTTCTAATAATCAGAGTATAATGCGAAAAAGTGATAATATTATAAAATATCATTTGTTCATTGTTACATCATTCCCAGGTTTACTTGTTCTATTACAAATAAGTCCTAAACGACTTAAAAACAAATCTCTATTTCTCTATTTGAGACTTGCAGTATTAGCAACCAGTTAGTTCCCAGGAAAGAGGGGGCTTTCCATTAAAACGACGCGCAATTAAATGACCTAACCCCTTTCCTCGTCAGAACTTTCTAGACATTGCCAATAATGTTAATCTAACATAGTTAAAATGACTTCTACATCTTCAACTTAAATCTTTATACCTCTGTAACCAAAATGTCACTCATATCCATAACTAGATAGCACCTGACAAGTGTACCTATCAGTTTGCCACCAATTAGATATTCCATTATATATAACTTCTATCTATCCAAGGTTCACAGTATCCCATAACAGGTACTAGTTCCGGCCAGAACGTTGTATGTGTTTCGATACCCTCACTTGGATGTATAGATTCATATCTAATGAATACCTCTTTCATATTTATATTCCCTATCTATCTGACATTCACAGTATTAATGATAAGATTGTTCTTGGAACTGAGGGGTGCATTCCGGTAAAGGTGGCACCTTACCGGCGCTCATTAAGTGTAACCTCAGCACTTACAGAACTTTCAACATCATTTAAATACCCTCATTCAGATGTATAGTTCGTATAGATACTGTATTTAACTTAGTACAGCTATTCTAAATAACTTAAAGATCAGAGTATAACGCATTCGATGAAATAAAGGATCATAATATATTATATATCATTTGGTTTGATTACATCGTTCTCTGTACTAAGTTATTACAACAAAAGCCTTTAAAAGACTTAAAGTATTTCAAAACAGAAATTTAAACTAATAAACATGGCTTTTCTCCTTATCAGTCCCAGACGTGCCGGTATTACCATTTTCAATTACAAAAGAAGATATGCGCAAGAATGAGCTATAAATGCTCAACAAGTTCATTTAAAAATGTAAACACAGTGTGTTTGATTTGAAAGATGCCAGATGATATATAACTGATACTGAGGGTTCTGTACTTGAACCATATATTTAAATTTATTCTGTCAGTCTTCAATGACTTAAAACCTCTTGAGTTCGGATATCTGGTAGGGGATTAGCCTAACCAATATCCTAGGAGTATGCATATCATCCTACCATTTTGGTCAATTCATTTAATTGATAATTTAAACCTTATTTGAAGGTTTGTCGGACCACCTTCCATCCACGGTGTCCCTTATTACTAAGTATAGATGTCGTACCAAAACAATTTGGTTTGACACAATAAATTTAAGCTCAAACAATCAATAAATGATTCATTTCTTAAGTTATGCTGAACAAATAGCAATAACTTCATAACAATTGATAGCAATACATAAAAGAATTGTTTAAATGTAACAAGGTTCGGAGACTTGCCTCATATATCTTTTACAGTTAATATAACGGTTTAAACGTTCGTCGTAATTCCTACACGATTATAAATTTATGTAGACAAATAAGTGTTTAACGATTAAATCTTTTAAGTTTTATTTCGGGTATCATATCCGCAGATAAATAAGACTTCTTTTACAATATATGAAATAATTTTAGCATTATAACTGCTTACATAATGAATATTTTTCAATTATATTTAAAATAAATTGAGCATTATAACTGCTTATAAAATGAATATTCGGCTATTAGATTTGTATAAAATGAATATTCGGCTATTAGATTTGAGAAAATTTCAACATTATAACTGCTTATAAAATGAATATTTTAACTAAATAGTTGAAGAAATTCGGACATAGTAACTGCTTATAAAAGTATATTTTCTAATATCTAAGAGAAATAAATTGGACATTATAACTACTTGTAAATAGGACTTTTGTACTATATACTTAAAATAATTTGGGCATTATAACTGCTTATAAAAGTATATTTGTACTAAATATATAAAGAAAAATGAAAATAAAAACTACTAGAGTAATACCTCTTGTAGTTGCTAGTTTTACTTCCAATCGCGTAGCGCTTCGAGGCTTAGAAAGTAATTTTTATCTCACAATATTTCTCAAATATAAATATAGAGTGTTTTTGCTCTTGAACTACTCTTGAAAAGTAGTAAGGAATGAATGAACTGAGCTTGCTATTTATAGAAAAACCAAGTTTCGCTAATTGCACGTTAGGGGCTCGGCTTATTACACTTTGGTACCTAGGTTAATTACACTTTAGTACCTAGGAAATTCTTAGAATATTCTTCTAAGCTCCTCAATAAGCACGACAAAGCATAAGCACGACAAAGCGTAAGCACGACAATACGTAAGCACGTCAAAGCGTAAGCACGACAATGCGTAAGCACGACAATGCGTAAGCACGTCAAAGCGTAAGCACGACAATCACTTTGTCATTTCGAAGCACGACACAACAGCTTACTAAAAATAATTTGTCAGGACGCTTCTCGGTGAATTCGTCGGAAGCACGACAAATCATTTTGTCCGTGTAAGCACGACACAACTGCTTGGCGAAATTTTTTTATTTGACCAAATTTATCGTTTACACGATATAATCACAAAACACCTACTTCAAAATATCATTTGGATCTTTATTTAAGCCCATATGATACAAAATTTGAATCTCATTAGGGTTTAAGATTTTAAACTTCTCGAAACCTAGTTTTAGGTCACTAAATTAACCTCTAACCATATACGATCGTATTTATAAGCCTCATAAATATTCAAGGTATTACATTCACCCCTACTTCAAAGAATTTCGTCCTCAAAATTAACTTTACAGCTAACTTTAATCATTCAATATCATATTTATAAGTTCTATAAATATTCAGGATATTACATTTTTTACTTCATGATTTTAAGATAATTGCAATATTATCGTATTTATAAGCCTCATAAATATTCAAGGTATTACATTCACCCCTACTTCAAAGAATTCCGTCCTCGAAATTAGCTTTACAGCTAACTTTAGTCATTCAATATCATATTTATAAGTTCTATAAATATTCAGGATATTACATTCTCCCATCCTTATAAGAATTTCGTCCTCGAAATTCCAGTATAAGTATTTTTAAGCTTCTTTTTAAGAGTTTTTCTACATCAAAAATTTTACGCAGGCTATATCCTAAGATACTCTTACCCTAGTGCTGATCCTTATTCAAAAAATTCATTAACTTAAAGGTAATGTACACGATAAAAAACTCGCAATATAATGGATTTGAATCGTATATAGAAATCTTAACTTCTAATAATCAGAGTATAATGCGGAAAAATGATAATATTATAATATCATTCTTTCGTGTTACATCATTCCTAGGTTACTTGTTCTTATTACAAATAAGTCCTTAAAGACTTAACAACAAATCTCCATTTATCTATCCGAGACTTGCAGTATTAGCAACCAGGCAGTTCTCAGGAAATAGGGGGCGTTCTGTTAAAACGACGCGCAATTAAATGACCTAACCCCTTTCCTCGTCAGAACTTTCTAGACATTGCCAATAATGTTAATCTAACATAGTTAAAACGACTTCTATATCTTCAACTTAAATCTTTATACATCTGTAACCAAAATGTGACTCATATCCATAACTGGATAGCACCTGACAAGTGTATCTATCAGTTTGTCACCGACACATTCAGCGTCCCCTACGGAGAGTCTGGCTTCGGTGCATCCCCATTTGGGAGTCACCAGCAAGAGGCTCGGGGCTCTTTGCACTTACTGTGCTTATAGCTCTGATACCAAAATGTCACGCCCCCGAAATCCACCTACTAGCTTCTTTTAGCCAGGTCGGACTTCGTGCTGACTTGTATAACCTTATTCAAAACATTCATTAACTTAAAGGTAAAGTACACGATAAGTCTCTATAAAAACTCGAAATATAATGGATTTGAATCGTATATAGAAATCTTAACTTCTAATAATCAGAGTATAATGCGGAAAAGTGATAATATTATAAAATATCATTTGTTCATTGTTACATCATTCTCAAGTTTACTTGTTCTATTACAAATAAGTCCTAAAAGACTTAAAAACAAATCTCTATTTCTCTATCTGAGACTTGCAATATTAGCAACCAGTTAGTTCCTAGGAAAGAGGGGGCTTTCCGTTAAAACGGCGTGCAATTAAATGACCTAACCCCTTTCGTCGTCAGAAGACTTCGTGCTGACTTGTACATCCTTATTCAAAACATTCATTAACTTAAAGGTAATGTACACGATAAGTTTCTATAAAAACTCGCAATATAATGGATTTTAATCGTATATAGAAATCTTAACTTCTAATAATCAGAGTATAATGCGGAAAAGTGATAATATTATAATATCATTCTTTCGTGTTACATCATTCCCAGGATACTTGTTCTTATTACAAATAAGTCCTAAAAGACTTAACAACAAATCTCCATTTATCTATCCAAGACTTGCAGTATTAGCAACCAGGCAGTTCCTAGGAAAGAGGGGGCTTTCCGTTAAAACGACGCGCAATTAAATGACCTAACCCCTTTCCTCGTCAGAACTTTCTAGACATTGCCAATAATGTTAATCTAACATAGTTAAAATGACTTCTATATCTTCAACTTAAATCTTTATACCTTTGTAACCAAAATGTCACTCATATCCATAACTGGATAGCACCTGACAAGTGTACCTATCAGTTTGTCACTGACACCTTTGGTGTCCCCTACGGAGAGTCTGGCTTCGGTGCATCCCCATTTGGGAGTCACCAGCAAGAGGCTCGGGGCTCTTTGCACTTACTGTGCTTATAGCTCTGATACCAAAATGTCACGCCCCCGAAATCCACCTGCTAGCTTCTTTTTGCCAGGTCGGACTTCGTGCTGACTTGTATAACCTTATTCAAAACATTCATTAACTTAAAGGTAAAGTACACGATAAGTCCCTATAAAAACTCAAAATATAATAGATTTGAATCGTATATAGAAATCTTATCTTCTAATAATGAGAGTATAATGCGGAAAAGTGATAATATTATAAAATATCATTTGTTCATTGTTACATCATTCCCAGGTTTTATTGTTCTATTACAAATAAGTCCTAAAAGACTTAAAAACAAATCTCTATTTCTCTATCTGAGACTTGTAGTATTAGCAACCAGTTAGTTCCTAGGAAAGAGGGGACTTTCCGTTAAAACGACGCGCAATTAAATGACCTAACCCCTTTCCTCGTCAGAAGACTTCGTGCTGACTTGTACATCCTTACTCAAAACATTCATTAACTTAAAGGTAATGTACACGATAAGTTTCTATAAAAACTTGCAATATAATGGATTTAAATCGTATATAGAAATCTTAACTTCTAATAATCAGAGTATAACGCAGAAAAGTGATAATATTATAATATCATTCTTTCGTGTTACATCATTCCTAGGTTACTTGTTCTTATTACAAATAAGTCCTAAAAGACTTAACAACAAAACTCCATTTATCTATCCGAGACTTGCAGTATTAGCAACCAGGCAGTTCCCAGGAAAGAGGGGGCTTTCCCTTAAAACGGCGCGCAATTAAATGACCTAACCCCTTTCCTCGTCAGAACTTTCTAGACATTGCCAATAATGTTAATCTAACATAGTTAAAATGACTTCTATATCTTTAACTTAAATCTTTATACCTTTGTAACCAAAATGTCACTCATATCCATAACTGGATAACACCTGACAAGTGTACCAATCAGTTTGTCACCGACACCTTCGGCGTCCCTTACGGAGAGTCTGGCTTCGGTGCATCCCCATTTGGGAGTCACCAGCAAAAGGCTCGGGGCTCTTTGCACTTACTGTGCTTATAGCTCTGATACCAAAATGTCACGCCCCCGAAATCCACCTGCTAGCTTCTTTTAGCCAGGTCGGACTTCGTGCTGACTTGTATAACCTTATTCAAAACATTCATTAACTTAAAGGTAAAGTACACGATAAGTCTCTATAAAAACTCGAAATATAATGGATTTGAATCGTATATAGAAATCTTAACTTCTGATAATCAGACTATAATGCGGAAAAGTGATAATATTATAAAATATCATTTGTTCATTGTTACATCATTCCCAAGTTTACTTGTTCTATTACTAATAAGTCCTAAAAGACTTAAAAACAAATCTCTATTTCTCTATCTGAGACTTGCAGTATTATCAACCAGTTAGTTCCTAGGAAAGAGGGGGCTTTCCGTTAAAACGGCGCGCAATTAAATGACCTAACCCCTTTCCTCGTCAGAAGACTTCGTGCTGACTTGTACATCCTTATTCAAAACATTCATTAACTTAAAGGTAATGTACACGATAAGTTTCTATAAAAACTCGCAATATAATGGATTTGAATCGTATATAGAAATCTTAACTTCTAATAATCAGAGTATAATGCAGAAAAGTGATAATATTATAATATCATTCTTTCGTGTTACATCTTTCCTAGGTTACTTGTTCTTATTACAAATAAGTCCTAAAAGACTTAACAACAAATCTCCATTTATCTATCTGAGACTTGCAGTATTAGCAACCAGGCAGTTCCCAGGAAAGAGGGGGCTTTCCGTTAAAACGGCGCGCAATTAAAGGACCTAACCCCTTTCCTCGTCAGAATAAGTTGTATCATGAGTATGTAATCACAAAGTTGATTTATAAGCTATGATTTGGTAAGTTTTAGGAGACTTTAACTTGTTGTTTGTGAGAATTTGAATATTAAGATTTGTGTTGTATGCTTGCAGAGATTTCTAATTCGCGCTATATGGTTAGTTAGGAAGTTCAGATCATGAACTAGGTTATTAAGTCGTACTAAAGTGGAAAGTTAAACCGTTAAACATAGTTGTAATGAAACTAATTTATATTGTGATCCTAATGGCATGTAGGTCATTTGGTGAATATAAGTTGTGACTATGTAGATTATGCACGAGGCAAGTTCCTGAGCTTCATTCCTTTATTGTGCAAGTTCTTTTATCCCTAACCTGTTTATAAATATCGCAAGTATCCTATCTTTATTGTCTTTACTTCAGTGAATGGAAGTTTCTTAACTTTATTCACTTTATAGCAGTGAGCATAAGTTTTCTGTAACTTGTACAGTTTATTATTGTGTACAAGTTTCTTATGTTACAAGCTATACCTCATTCGAGTTTATATATTGTACAAGTTCAAATGATGATAACTCAATTATTATTTCAAGTGTTTATACTTTAAAGTTCTTAATTAATCTTGAACTGCTTTTAAGAATGCGTTCTAGCCTTTTGTTTCGGCTAGATACTATTGATGCGAAATGTTTTATTATTTGAATTATTCAAATTCATTTGTAGCTTTTTAAAATCTACCAAACCAAATTATTTTGGTGCGGTCCCACATGAATACTATGATGAACAACCCGAATAACGGGGTAAACCGATGTCGGGCATTTAGTCTCATTTACGCTTATGCGCTCAAACTTTATACTTGTGCACAATGTATGGTACGATAGGCTGATCACCTAGAGTACTTACGGAGAATGTTTTACAGTCTATTTAATTATCAAAACTTCTGATGGTTTTCGATGAATTAAAAACAATGTTCAAGGTATTTATTACCGCTTAGTATGCTGATGAAATACTATAAAACTCTTACTCTTCATATTCAAAGTTACTTCATAATTATTCTTATAATTGTTGAAGAATGCCAATATAAATGAACCTATTCTTGATGTCCGATGTTAAATTATTTTGTTTACTTGCTGGGCAATTTGTGCTCATTCTTGCTTAAATATTTCAACTAAGCGTGAGAAGACCGAAGGATCGGGCAAGGATAAGGGAAAAACCAAGATTAATGAATATTTTCATTATGTAATAGTTTAGTTTTCCGCAATTGATGTAATAAGCGATGAACGCTAAGATTAAGTTTATTAAGGTTGTATAACCTAGGATTTTATTTGGATATTGC
This sequence comes from Aralia elata, assembly GCA_034770075.1. Taxonomy (NCBI): domain Eukaryota; kingdom Viridiplantae; phylum Streptophyta; class Magnoliopsida; order Apiales; family Araliaceae; genus Aralia; species Aralia elata. The sequence continues at coordinate 968,174 of JAVJAP010000097.1, read as the reverse complement.
TATTATTATTATTATTATTATTAATTTAAGTTATTTATTTAGTTAGATGTTGGTTTATATTGTACCGTGAGCACCACATCTTGTGTTAGATGATACACAGATTTGGGGGCGTCACACAAAACAACAACTATTTTATCAACTACGGCAAACAGAGGCATAAAATGAAAAGGGGATGAGGCAAAAAGACCTACCAAGAGGAATGGGTAGAAGACGAGCCAAGCCTCTATCTAATCCTCAGAATGCAGGCGCATACTATGGAGAAAGTCAACGAAGGTGAATGAGCCCCAATCATAATATTTGATACAAACCATGTCTCTCAAAGCCTCGACGATGCTAAAATTAATAGTAGAAGAGTTGTTCCCCTGGAAACAACCTCTCAAAATGATCAAGAACAGACGCAGTAAAAGACGATCGCGCACTCTGATATCTACAGGAAATGGCTAAGATAGTACTCCTTGTATCTGAAAGTAGTATGCATACAAGCCAATCATATTTAATATGATGTAGCATATACTTTGTAATCTTATTCGGTTATTAATAAAAGATTTATTTTATTAAAGGCATTTTCGTTATCTACATGATGTTGTTATATTAAATGTGATAAACCCATAGTTTTGAGCAATGCTTTTAGAATCATGATGATGATCATGCTAATGAGATCTAAATTCTAGATAGCTCAGAAACTAAAATTGTTCCTAATCGTTGGATTACTAAAAAGGGGATTAGTGAATCCGAATAGATTAGTACATATTTTGCTTGCTCTTAGGAGGAGGATGATTGATCTCATAATCATTTGTGTGGAGACACTAAAGTAAGTATGTAGGTGCTTATTGAAGAATAAGTTCACTGAACGTGGCTCGCTAAAGGAATACCTAATAGAGTTTTACTTGCCTGTCAATAGGAATTCCTTAAGTGATAGAAGTACAAGTGATCCTTAGACTTGAGATCATCATAGTATCTTGTGTATGATGAGTTATACTTTGACATGTACCTTAAAACCCTTAAGGTATATCAAAGGATATGATTGGGTATAATAAGTTATACGTGGAGATAGATGAATGGTTAACAAAGAATCTATCACTTCTAGTAAAAGGAGAGAATGTCATATGTGATTCGATAAATGACAACTTAGAAGTCTTTGGCCAAAGCAGAATGAAATTAGAAAAGTGTTTCTAATTTGCATTAATCAGAGTTGTGCATTTGAGAATCGAAATACATATAATCAAATAAAATAAGACTTGACAAAAATTTCATGTCTTATATTTGATTGGGACATTGTATGGTAGAATGATTGAATTGTACAGTAACTATTCGCTGAAAGGTTCTTTTATTATTAATATTGAAATCTATATTATTTGAAAAGTCGTTGATCGCTAAAGAGGCTTACCCTTATTGTAGAATAAATATTATTTATTTAAATGAATTAAATAGTTTAATTTATTTATTTAAATAAGATTAGAATTGTTCTAATTTATTTATTCACAACCAGTTTAATATGGAGAACATAAAGGGTCACACCGCAAAAGGAAAATATTTATTTAAGAAATAAATGGCATAATCGTAATAATAAGTTAAGTATATTTAATTTAATATATGGTGATAGAATAAATTAAATAGCTTAATATTTGTTATTTAATATTTTGAAAATATTAAATATAAATTAATAAGAGGAATCTTATTATTATTATTATTACTATTATTATTATTTAATTCCTAAAAGGGTTTGAGAATTAATTAATAAAAGTACTCTCATAAATTCCTAATTGGATTAGGAGTTTAATTAAAATAAAACCCTATTCCTAAATAGTTTAAGAGCGTTGTCTATATCTATAAATAAGAGGAGTCTTATTATGGATTGGGGTTAGATATACTTCCAATAGTTGCGAGAGTACTTATAATTTCTATAGAGATAGAAGCTAGGGTTTTGCCAACACCCATCTTTTTGAATACATATTATTCATTGGTGGATCACCTATAGAGGCCAAACACTTGGGTGGCTAACGTTGATCAAAGGAAGAAATTTAATCGGTGGAATTCAAGGAGAACGCAAAAGAATTTGGAGTTGAACTTCTACCCGAGGAAGCACGATTCTGCGAGGGTATAATTCTTATTTTCTATCTCTTTTGTTTAATTGATAATTACGCATAAAGAAAGATCATGGTGATAGTTTGTATAAAATTTTAAAATCTGATTTTATCGCGCATCCGCTATATATGCGTAATTTCATTGCACGCTCGCATTATAGATAAACCTACCAGTATCGCCTCTATTGCTAATGCTCCTGAACGAATGCTCCTACCCTTGAAGACCTTGTCCCGAGCAGTGAATCCCAATAAAGATCGAACAATGGTAGGAGAGATGTGTGCCACTAAATTGACGCGGTGGCCTTGTGAACTCAATGCTGGTAATATAGCATCAATTCATCGGGGTCATCATCACCTCACAATCTAAATGATGGAGTGTCTGACTCTAATAAAACCACCGCTCTGATAAAGCTCTGAGATAGCCCCATGGAGACTAATGAGGGGCAATAGTGAAAAACTATCGAAAACCCCAAAAGTCCACCCCCTGGCGGTAATCAGAGTGGAGGGAGCAATATAGGTCATAAATGTTGAACTAGTTACCCCGAGGTTGGGTAAACTCAGGGACTTGCGACGTGTAAAGATGATTGAGAATACTATCATCAAAAATGACATATCAGAAAAATGAGAACTATTCATACCTCATTAGCATGTAGAAATGTCGAGGGGTGCTAACTCAGATCCAAGCCTAGTAAATCTGGTATGTCGACATGGATCCCCGGTAATGTACGCCTCTAGTGGAAGGAATTGAGTCATCATGCCCATGTATCTCATCAGCCCCTTTGACCTCCTCGTCAAGATCAGCACAGATCGGACGAATGCACGACTCTACTAATCGGCAGTGCTTGCGCATCAAACGGGGGGGGGGGTGAGAACTGCCGAAGCTGACCTACGAGGACAAACCCTCGAGGAAGCTCTGTGAATCGTGGAACTGCTCGGTTCATGTGGATCCATATCTAAACTTATGAAGAGAAGTTTGGTCAAATAATAAGGTATATTTTCAATTTAGAATTCAAGTTTATTTAGTACAGTTATTGTGTTTGTATTTTTTACCAAATTGAGAATATTAAAATATGGGCAAAATGAGTGAAATGCATCAAAATCAACGGGTAGATTATCTTGATACCTATAGTGGGTGTTAAGCGCGTTAAGGTTGATTGAGCTCCCCAAAGAAAAAACCCATGCAATTAAAATGATAGATTGCTTTAAGTGAAGTAATGAGAGGCATGAGGTGCTCGATTTGCACGAAATACGATAAAAATAACGAAAAGACTTTTTAGATAAATCCAAACCCGGGATTGAAGGAGAACGATGCTTCAAACGAGAGAAAAATTAAGGGAATTCATCGTTAAATTCAAGTCATGTGATATTGTATTTTAAATTATTGTATTAATTTAGATGTTACACATACATACACTAATTAGTGGGACCCATGAAAAAAATTTATCATAGCCTCTCCTATAAAAAGGACTTTTCTCATGCATTTTTCTTGCATGTTCATTTTTTTAAGCACCCAAATCACAAAAAGAGAGACCATTACAATTTATAGTTTCTCTAAGTTTTGGTTCAAACTCATTAACCCAACACATAATAAAGGCCGTCAAAATGTCAAAAAATGTTAAAATGACAGATAAATCAATTTTCAATAATAAAAGTACAATTTCTGATCGGAAAAGGGCGACAAAAAATGTTTTCTGATTTTGAAAATTCTTCCATACAAACGATCATCATAATAAATTACATGCATATATGGAGTCAAAATATTTTTATCAACCATTTAAGCTTACATTTTGATAATTCTATGTTTAAACTACTAGTGAGCATAATATATCAAAACGAAAGAGAAAAAAAGTGAAATGAGACATGTATACATTACCCATGGTATGAAGATCGAATGTGCGAAGTCAGATTTTGCATATCTGAATTATATAGAGCGAAAAGAGCAAAAATATGTGAAGAAACATTAAGAGAACTCAAAGTAGGAATGTGTTATTAAAAGAAATGAGGAGAGAGAGAATTCGTGGGGTATAAACCCACTTGGCCTGCTGCAGGTGGACCTGTAGCCTGCCAGAGGTAGACCTGTAATAGTGCTAGGTGGGGCCCACCCTATTCTTTTTTCGTGCTCGACTTGTAAACATGACATTTTAGGACCAAACGGGTGTTCTTTCGAATAAAAATACATTTTCGAATAATAAAATGATTTTTATCAATGAAGATGTTTCAAAAAATTGAAATATGAAAATAAAAGTTCATGAGTTATAAAACAAGAAAAACGATTGAGAACGAGTCAAAAGTAGTGAAAAACTGATAACTGAGCGAAGAAATCATAAGAAAGGCTTCATTTCTTTAAAAAAAAATTTTTACGATTCCCCCGATAACGACCCCGACGATGATACGATTACCTGGCGATGACTCCTGATGATGACCCCGACGACGATACTATTACCCCGGGGACGATACGATTACCTCGACGATTACTCAGTGACGATACGATTTTCCCGATGATGACCCCAGCGATGTTACAATTACCCCGACGACGATACAATTACCCTAACGACGTTACGATTACCCCCACGACAACCCCAGTGACAATACGATTCCCCTGACGACAACCCCGGTGACGATACGATTACCCCGACGATGACTTAGGCGACGATACGATTCTCCCGATGACGACCCCAACGATGATACGATTCCCCCGACGATGATATGACTCCCCCGGTGACGATACGATTACTCTGGCGACGATACGATTACGATGACGACCCTGGTGACAATACGATTCCCCAGTGACGATCCTAATAACGATACGATTCCCTTAGTGATGAGTCCGGTGACTATGCAATATGATTCCCCCAGTGACGATCCTACTGACGATACGATTCCCTTAGTGATGAGTCTGGTGACTATGCAATAACGATTATCCCCATAGAGTGACCTAGAGCACGATATGCCACGAGTATCCATAATTCGACTTACTTTTAATTATGATCCCTGATGTTGATTTATTATTTTCGTTAAATTAAACAAGTCATGATTCATTTTAGAACTTTAAAACATTTTCGGATGTGTGTGAAAGTAGTATGCCCTCAAGCCAATCACATTTGATGCGATGAGTATTTACTTTGTAATCTTATTCATTTATTAGTGATAGAATTTATTTAATAAAAGGCATTCTTGATCCATATTAATTAGTTGAATTAATAAATGGGATAAACCCATAGTTATCGACCAATGCTTTTAGAATCGTGATGTTGATCATGTTAATGAGATCTAAATTAAAGATAGCTCAAAATTAAAATGTTACTAATCGTATGGATCACTAATGTGGGTTACTGATTCCGGATAGATTAGTACATACTATGTTTGCTGTAATATTCTGAACCCTAATAAGATTTGTATCTGTAAATTATGCGTTTAATAAATGAATTTTCATGATTTGACTTGGTATTATGTGATTGTGTATTTTATTTAAGAATTAGGTCAAATAAAATTTTTTTGCCAAGTAGTTGTGTCGTGCTTACACGGACAAAATGATTTGTCGTGCTTCCGGCGAATTCACCGAGAAGCGTTCCGGCAAATTATTTTTAGAAGCTGTTGTGTCGTGCTTCAAAATGACAAAGTGATTTGTCATGCTTCGGAGTTAATATAATATTACATTAATTGATAAAATTCTAAAATAAGTTAATTAGGGTTTAAAATGTTAAACTGAAATAGAAACCCTAATTAGAAAATCCTAATCGGTAAAAGTTGTCCAAATTGGTCAATTAAAACCCTAATTACGGTACAAGAATCTTAATTGATATAATTAGATTCTAAGTAATGAATCATAATATTAATTATGAATCATTAAACTTATATTAAAACCCTATTTAAAGATTGAAAACCCTAAACCCTAATTTGAAAACCTAAACCCTAATTCAAACCCTAAAATCCTAATTTGATTTGATAACACTAAATTATGAAATGATAAACTTTAATTATGATATATTATCTTAATTAAGTTATTACTAAACATGATTAAACATCCTAATCATGATTAGCAAAAATCTAGGTTTAATTAGTAAGTAAATAAATCAAAAATAAAAGTTTAAACCAATTAAAATAGGATAAGAACACAAATCAGATATTTCATAACTCCAGCACAAGTAGGTGAACAAGATCAGATGGAGAGCAGCACAAGTCCCAAGGTTAGGATATTTTTGGAGGCAAAGTTTGGAAACTAACCTAAGAAACCCTAATTCCAAGTTGCTATAAATAGAATGAGATGCTGGTCAGTTAAGCTACGAATTTTACAAAGCTTATAAACTTATAAACATACCATAACAAGCCTCTGCAACCACAAGCTCAGAATCAAAAGCCAGAAATCAAAAATTTGAAGAAAAAGGTGCAAAACCCTAATTTTATGTTTGATCTTCAAGCCTGCAAAAATTTTATGTTTTAGATGTTTAGGAGTATGTATAAACATGTTATATGATGATCTGGGTTGGTTAAACAAGTAACCATAACGTTTAAAGGGTCGAATTTGATCAAAAACCCAAACTGTTCTTGGCAGTCAAGAACTGTCTGACAAGCTATTTTGTCAGAGCTTTTGATCGGCTTAAAATGTTTGTTTGATGTGTTTTAAAGCATGAATCAGTAGTATGCCATGTTAGCTTTAAGATCCGACTTGTAGAATGGTTAAATTATCTCTAGAATGAAAGTTATTAATGGTAAAATAAAAATTAATTAAATAAATTATAAAATAATAAATAAATAAAATAATTATTAATAATTCATAAATATATTCGAAAATTCATTTTTAAATTATAAAAAATTATTTTTAATATTTTTATATAATCAGAAATATTATTTAATTTAATTAAATAATAAATAATAATTATAATAAATCATTTAATAATTATCTAAATTATTTAAAAATAATTTTAAATCATTTAATAATTATATTAATTATTTAAAACAGATATTAAAGTAAATAAAATTATTATATATAATAATTAAATAAAAATAGTAATTATTTAAATATTATTAATGATAAATAAATCATTTAAATAATATATTAAGTATTTAAAAATATTATAAAATGATAAAGAAATTATTTAAATAATATTTTAGATATCTAAAAATATTCTAAATGACAAATAAATTATTTAATAACATATTAATGTTTTAAAAATTATTCTAAGTGATAATAAAATCATTTAAAATTATTTCTAAGCATGTAAAATTATTTAAAAATACTTCCAAGCTTATAAAAATTATTTAAAAATAATATTAAGGTTCTAAAAATATTAAAAATGATAATTATCTTATCTAATCTAATATTTAAGCTTCCAATTAAAGTTTTATCGAACAATCTATGTGTTTAGCTATTAAGGACGCGACCGAGATACCGAATCAACGTCGAACCTTAATGAAACTTGTCTAGATTAGCGTAATACATGTTTATATAAGTTCTAACACTTATATATTTGTCAACGTAGACCACGTACGCTGACACCTTGTGTGAAATTAAATTATAACGAACTACGCTAAGACAAGTGTCCTAACCTTATTCAACTTATATTATGCAAGTATTATACATCTTGCTATCAATTATTGTGAAGTTATTGCTTCTTGTTCAGCATAACTTAAAAATGAATCATTGTTCATATATTAAAGCTGAAATTTGTTGTGTCAAACCAAATTGTTTTGGTACGACATCTTATACTGAGTAAAATGAGACACCTTGGATGGAAGGTGATCTCGAAAGCCTTATGATAAGGTAGTGTGACGTCAATGGAATAAAATTGACATAGATGGTAGGATGATATGCATACTCCTAGGATATTGGTAAGGCTGATCACCTACCAGATATCCGAAATCAAATGGTTCTAAGTCCTTGAAGACTGATAGAACTAAATGAAATATATGGTTCCGGTACAGAACCCTCAGTTATATACATCAACTGACATCTTTCAAATCAAACATATTGTGTTTACATATTCAAATGAACTTGCTGAGCATTTTGTAGCTCATTCTTGCGCATATCTTCTTTGCAACTTTAAATGATAAACCCAGCACCTCTAGTACAGATAAAGGAAAAGGACATGTTTATTAGTTTTAATTTCTGTTCTGAATAATTCAAGTCTTTTATAAGGCTTTGTTGTAATAACTTAGTACTGAGAATCATATAATCGAACCAAATGATATGTAATATATTATGATCCTTTATTTCATCGAATGCGTTATACTCTGATATTTATTTTGTTTAGCATAGTTGTACTAAGTTAAATACAGTATCTATACGAACTATACATTTGAATGAGGGTATTTAAATGATATTGAAAGTCATATAAGCTCTGAGGTTACACTTAATGAGCGTCGGTAAGGTGCCATCTTTACCGAAATGCGCCCCTCAGTTCTATGAACAATCGTATCATTAATACTGTGAATGTCAGATAGATAGGGAATATAAATATAAAAGAGGTATTTATTAGATATGAATTTATATATCTAAGTGAGGGAATCCAAACACAGACAACGTTCTGACCGGAACTAGTACCTGTTATGGGATACTGTGAACCTTGGATAGAAAGAAGTCATATTTTATTGAATATTTATAGTTGTTTAGCTTCACGTGAGCACTAGATCTGCTACAGGGGAGTGTAGAGATTTGGGGGCGTCACAGGTTGGTATCAGAGCTGTAGATTATAGCTCTAAGGTAGTTAGAAAATACCTTAGGATATAGTCTTTGAGTCCGTAAAATACTTAATTATACATAAAATAATCTTAAAAGCTTTATATTCTGTGTAAATTTGCTTCGCGTTAATCCTAAACAAATTAAAATTATTTTATAGGATGGCAGTGGTAGATCAACACATGGTAGGATGGCTATCAGATAGTGAGCCAGATGAGGTTCCAGATTATGAGCCAGCCACTCCTGAGTTAGACCCAGAGGAGGACCTAGAGGAGGAACCCGAGGAGGAAGAACTCCTGCATGATCAGGAGATATTAGAGGCTGAGGAGGATGCTGATTATCCTATAGATGGACAGCTGGTAGATCCAGAGTTCGATGAGGTAATTGGAGCGAGTCAGATGATGCGTGTCGACAGACACGAGGAGATAGTGATGAGATTAGTCCAGCAGTCAGCCGCAGATCTAGAGGCGGCTAATTTTCGAGCACGCATAGCTTAAGTATTATTGGAAAGTGAGAGGGATAACACTCGTCGTCTTAGAACACTTCTTCGAAATGCTCAGAAAGAGAGACAAGAGGCTCATATGTATTTATACCGAGCGGATAAGGGATGCCAGGAGACATTCGGCAACTTAGAGCATCGGGTGCTGAAGTACCCAGTGGAGGAGAACATGGTGGATTATATGATAGACCGGTTAGTGGTCTGTCATATGATCCAAGATGCCTATAAGGAGGCACGTGATCGATCGGTCTACTTTAGTACTTAAGTTTGGTTTAGTAGTTTGTATTATAACAATTTTGGTTTGTAAAATAGGAAATCTGCTGTACTAACTAGTGGTAGTATAAATCACTAGTCGAATATGTAACCGTTTTGCATGTTATATACAAATTTTGTTTGTGCAATCAAAGTGTTAGTTCTATGCATAGCGTATCCTTGTATTTATACATGTTTTTCTTTATTTTAGAGTCATGGCATCAGGACAAAGAACCCAGACCAGAAATGAAACCACTGAACCAAACCCAACTCAACAACTAGTAGATTTACTGTTAGAAGCCTTACAAGGTCAACCACCACATCAGCCCAACCCAAATAATCCACATAGGTCGGCATTTAAGGATTTTAAAACTGTTGGACCACGTGAGTTCAAAGGAACTGCGGATCCTGTGGAGGCCCAGATTTGGATCACTGAAATGGAAAAGTTTTTCACAGTAACCAATGTAAGTGAGGAACAGAAGATCATATTTGCAACCTTTTTCCTAAAAGGTGAGGCAAACTTTTGGTGGGAAACCACAAAAATCAGGGCCGATGAAGGAGTAGTTCCGTGGGTAAGATTCAAGGAATTATTCTTTGAAAATTACTTTCCACAAACAATGCAGGACCGAATGAAAGTAAAATTCTTAGAGTTAAAACAAGGAGAAATGACTGTATCCCAGTATACAGCCAAGTTTAATGAGTTATCTCGTTTTGCTTCACATCAAGTGAACTCTGAAACGAGAAAAACTAGAAGATTTGAGGAAGGATTAAAACCTCAAATAAGGAGTAAAATATCAATCTTCCAGTTAAAGACGTTTTCAGAGATTCTTGAGAAGGCCGTTATAGCTGAAATCGAAAATGAAAATCTTCTCAAGTTTCATAAGGAGAAGAGGAGTCAAAATGAAGGTGGAAAATTCAAAGGAGAAGTTAGTACATGGGGTACAATTGAAAGTAGTATGCACACAAGCCAATCAGATTTGATATGATGTAGCATATACTTTGTAATCTTATTCGGTTATTAAAGGCATTTTATATTATCTATATAGTGTTGTTATATTAAATGTGATAAACCCATAGTTTTGAGCATTGCTTTTAGAATCATGATGGTGATCATGCTAATGAGATCTAAATTCTAGATAGCTCAGAAACTAAAATTGTTCCTAATCGTTGGATTACTAAAAATGGGATTAGTGAATCCGGATAGATTAGTACATACGTTGCTTGTTCTTAAGAAGAGGATGATTGATCTCATAATCATTTGTGTGGAGACACTAAAGCAAGTATGTAGGTGCTTATTGGAGAATAAGTTCACTGAACGTGGCTCGCTAAGGAATACCTAATGGAGTTTTACTCGCCTGTCAATAGGAATTCCTCTAGTGATAGTAGTACAAGTGATCCTTGGACTTGCGATCATCATAGTATCTTGTGTATGATGAGTTATACTTTGATATGTCCCTTAAGACCTTTAGGGTATAACAAAGGGTATGATTAGGTATAATAAGTTGTACATGGAGATAGGTGAATGATCAACAAAGAATCTACCACGTCTAGTAAAAGATGTGAATGTCCTATGTGATTCGATAAATGACAACTCAGTAGTCCTTGGCCAAGGCAAAATAAAATTAGAAAAGAGTTTCTAATTTGCATTATTTAGAGTTGTGCATTTGAGAATCGAAATACATATAATTAAATAAAATAAGACTTGACAGTAATTCCATGTCTTATATTTAATTGGGACATTGTATGGTAGAAGGATTGAATTGTACGGTAACTATGCACTGAAAGGTTATTTTATGATTAATGTAGAAATCTATATTATTTGGAAAGTCGTTGATCGCTAAGGGGGCTTACCCTTATTGTAGAATAAATATTATTTATTTAAATGAATTAAATAGTTTAATTTATTTATTTAAATAAGATTAGAATTGTTCTAATTGATTTATTCACAACCGGTTTAATATGAAAAATCTAAAGGGTCACACCGCAAAAGAAAAATATTTATTTAAGAAGTAAATGACATAATTGTAATAATAAGTTAAGTGTATTTAATTTAGTCTATGGAGATAGAATAAATTAAATAGCTTAATATTTATTATTTAATATTTTAGAAATATTAAATATAAATTAATAAGAGGAGTCTTATTATTATTATTACTACTATTACTATTATTTAATTCCTAATAGGGATTGGGAATTAATTAATAGAAGTACTCTCACATGAATTCCTAATTGGATTAGGAGTTTAATTTAATTAAAGGAGTTTAATTAGAATAGAAACCCTAATCCTAAATAGTTTAGGGAAGGGTTTTCCTACATCTATAAATAAGAGAAGTCTTATCATAGATTAGGGTTACACACTCTTGCATAAGAATTGTGGAGAGTACTTACAATTTCTATAGAGATAGAAACTAGGGTTTTGCCAACACCCATCTTCTTGAACAAGTATTATTCCTTGGTGGATCGCCTCTAGAGGGCAAACACTTGGGTGGCTAACGTTGATCAAAGGAAGGAATTTAATCGGTAGAATTCAAGGAGAACGCGAAGGAATTGGAGGTGAACTTGTACCTGAGGAAGCTAGAATTCTACAAGGGTATAATTCTTATTCTCCATCTCTTTCATTTAATTAATAATTGTGCATAAAGAAAGATCATGGTGATGGTTTATATAAAATTTTAAAATCTAATTTTATCGCGCTTCCGCTTTATTTATGTAATTTGATTGCATGTTCGCGTTATACAAACCTAACAACAATAACAACAGGAGGAAGTGGGATACCACTTTTTCTACTAACTTTGGAAGAAAAGAGAATAATTATACTAACAACAACAACACCAACAGAAACCAAAATAATAATAATAGGATAGGACGTTGTGGCACATGTGGAAAGAACCACCCGGGAGTATGCCGTAGAGGGGTGGTTACTTGTTATAGTTGTGGCCAAGAGGGACATTATTCCTCTGATTGTCCCAAGAAGATTAATAATAACACCAATCAGGGAAATCAGAATTTTAAGTGTTATATTTGTGGCGCAACGGATCACATATCGAGGAATTGTCCAAGGAATAGGAACCAAATAGGGGGAGGAAATCAAGCCCCAAACAACACCCTCAAACCCACAGTAGCAGGAACTGGAGGTCCGAGTCGTCCAACCGCCAGAACATTTAATATGACGATGAGGGATGCTGTTGCTGCACCGGACGTGGTAACAGGTATCATCCCTATCGACACTTTAAATGCATATGTGTTGTTTGACTCTGGTGCTACTTGTTCATTTGTGTCTAATAGCTTTGCTAAGAACTTGAAAATGCCATGTGAAGACTTAGACATACCTTTCAATGTGGAAATTACAAATAGAGAGATAATTCCCGTTAAAATTGTATATAAAGGTTGTAACGTAGAGATTAAGGGACATAAGTTTCTTGTGGACCTCTTTCCTATACAGCTAGGGGAATTCAATATAATCTTAGGCATGGATTGGTTGGTCAATCATAATGCAATGATTGACTGCCATCTGAAACGTGTAAACCTGTTGACTGGGTCGAAGTTAAAGGTAGTGTTCAACGGTGATTATTCACCAAAGCGATCTCGATGTTTGACAGTAATGCAAGCAAAAAGATTACTTAGGAACGGTTGTATAGGTTATTTGGCATATATAGTAGATACTCGAAAGGAAGGAGCAAAATTAGATCAAATACCTATAGTTAGAGAATTTTCGGATGTGTTTCCAGATGATTTACCAGGTTTACCTTCGGATAGAGAGATCGAATTTGTTATTGATCTTGCACCTGGTACGGCGCCAGTTTCCAAAGCACCGTACATGATGGCACCCGTAGAGTTGAAGGAGTTACTTGTGCAGTTACAAGAACTCTTAGATAAGAAGTACATACAACCCAGTGTTTCACCATGGGGAGCACCAGTATTGTTTGTAAAGAAGAAAGATGGTACATTAAGGTTATGCATTGACTATAGAGAATTAAATAAGTTAATCATAAAGAACAAATATCCTTTACCACGAATTGATGATTTATTTGACCAATTGAAAGGGGTCGAACACTTTTCAAAGATCGACCTACAATCAGGTTATCATCAATTAAAGGTAAGAAAAGAAGATGTGCCGAAGACAGCGTTTAGGACACGCTACGGACATTATGAGTTTCTTGTGATGTCTTTTAGATTAACAAATGCGCAGGCAGCATTCATGGATTGATGAACCGAGTGTTTAAACCATGCTTAGACAAATTTGTCATAGTGTTCATCGATGATATTTTAGTATACTTGAGAACAAAAGAGGAGCATGCTGAACACTTAAAGAGCGTATTAGAGATATTACGCAAGGAACAACTTTATGCAAAGTTTTCCAAGTGTGAGTTCTGGCTGGAACGAGTCCAATTCTTGGGTCATGTGATTGACAAGAATGGGATTGCAGTAGATCCAGCAAAGATAGAAGCGGTTGTGAATTAGGAAGAACCAACAACTCCAACAGAAGTGCGAAGTTTTCTCGGTTTAGCAGGGTACTATAGACGTTTTATACAAGATTTCTCAAAGATAGCGACCTCGCTAACCAATTTAACTCAAAAGACAGTGAAATACGTCTGGACAGATAAATGTGAAGAAAGCTTCCGAGAGTTGAAGAAACGATTGAGTATGGCACCAGTCTTATCTTTACCAGATGATACAGGAGGCCTTGTAGTTTATAGTGATGCGTCACACAAGGGATTAGGTTGTGTGTTAATGCAACATGGGAAAGTAATCGCATATGCGTCAAGGCAACTCAAAGATTATGAGAAGAGGTATCCTACGCATGATCTTGAGTTAGCTGTTGTAGTATTTGCTTTAAAAATTTAGAGGCATTACTTGTACGGGGAGAAGTGTGAAATATACACAGATCACAAGAGTCTGAAGTATATATTCACTTAGAAGGAGTTAAACATGCGGCAGAGGAGATGGCTAGAGTTGATAAAAGATTTCGACTGCAAAATTCTATATCATCTAGGGAAAGCCAACGTCGTAGCAGACGCATTAAGTAAAAAGAATCAAGAAAAGTTGAATATAATCACCAACAACGAGGTACTGATAAAAGAGTTTGACAAACTTGAGATCGAGGTAAGAGTTCTAATGAATTCTACCCAAAAGTTATTTGTTGTAGAAAATGGTTCAACTTTATTGGAGAGAGTCAAGAGACTATAGGAGACAGATGTAGAGTGTCAGAAGTGTAAGGCGGAAATAACCCATAAAAAGAATGTCAAATTTAGAGTGGACAAAGATGGAGTACTGAGATACGAAGATAGAATTTGGGTACCTTCAGTACAAGAATTGAAAGATGAAATACTGAATGAAGCCCACAATTCTAAATTCGCTGTACATCCAGGGAGTACAAAAATGTACAAGGATTTAAGCCAACATTTTTGGTGATCTAACATGAAAAGAGAAATAGCAGAGTGGGTAAGTAAATGTTTAACTTGTCAAAAGGTTAAAGCTGAACACCAAAAGCCGAGTGGATTATTACAACCCTTAGAAATTCCTGAGTGGAAATGGGAGCATATTACCATGGATTTTGTTATAGGTGTAATATTCCGAACCCTAATAAGATTTGTATATGTAAATTATGTCTTTATTAAAAGAAATTTCTTGTTCCGACTTTGTATTATATAGTTGTGTATTTTATTAAACAATTAGGTCAAATAAAAAATTTTCGCCAAGCAGCTGTGTCGTGCTTAATCGGACAAAATGATTTGTCGTGCTTCCGGCGAATTCACCGAGAAGCGTATCGGCAAATTATTTTTGTAAGCTGCTGTGTCGCGCTTGGAAATGACGAAGTGCTTTGTCGTGCTTCAGAGTTAATATAATATTATATTAACTGATAAAATTCTAAAGTAAGTTAATTAGGGTTTAGAATGTTAAATTAAATTAGAAACCCTAATTAAAAAACCCTAATTGGTAAAATTATTCGAATTGTTCAATTAAAACCCTAATTACTGTATAAGAATCTTAATTGATATAATTAAGATCTAAATAATAAATCATAATATTAATTATGAATCATTGAACTTATATTAAAACCCTAATTGAAGATTAAAACCCTAATTGTAAAATTGAAAACCCTAAACCCTAATTTGAAACCCTAAAACCCTAATTTGATTCAATAACACTAAATTATGAAATGATAAACCTTAATTATGATATATTATCTTAATTAAAGTATTACTAAACATGATTAAACACCCTAATCATGATTAACAAAAATCTAGGTTTAATTAGTACGTAAATAAATCAAAAATCAAAATTTAAACCAATCAAAATAAGATAAGAACACAAATCAGATATTTTCATATCTCCAGCACAAGTAGGACATTTAGATCAGATAGGAGTAGCACAAGTAACAAGACTAGGATATTTTAGAAGGGCAAAATGGGAAAAAGGGCTTAAGAAACCCTAATTTGAAGTTCCTATAAATAGAACATCATTCTGATCATTAGGCCACGAAAATTTTGAAGCTTAAACACTTATTTATCAAGCCAAAATAAGCCTTTGCAGTATCAAGATCAGAATCAGAAAGAAGAAATCAAAAATTTGTCAAAAAGGTGCAAAAACCCTAATTTTACATTAGATCTTTAAAACTTTGTTAGATGTTATGTTTAAATGTTTAAAGATATGTAATAACATGTTATTTAGTGATCTGGGTTGGTTAAACAAGTATCCATAACATTTAAAGGGTCGAATTTGGTGAAAAACCCAAACTGTTCTTGGCAGTCAAGAACAGTCTAACAAGGCTTTTTGTTAGAGCTTTTGATCGGCTTAAATTGGTCGTTTGATCTGTTTTAAAGTTTGTATATGTATTATGCCATGTTAACTATAATATTCAATTGGTAGAATAGTAAACAAATGTCTAGGATGGAAGTTATTAATGGTCAAAACTCGTTGACCGATCACGGATGGCTGAATTATGGGCAACCCAGAAAATTCTAAGTATAACTGACAGCCGTCCCATAAGATTTGACCACCTTTAATCTTGCTTATATGATGTTTGTAAATGTTATTTCTTGGCTTAAACATGTTTGACGTCATGTATACTACAACCCTGAATCATTAAACCACATAACAAATAACGACCATGAAAGTTATTAACGGTCAAACGTGGTTGACCGACCATGACCAGCATGTTTCTGGGCAACCCAGAAACCTCAAGAACAACATGAACTAGGTAGTTTGACCATGAATTATCTAGCATCAATTGATGTTGTTTATGCTTAAATTTCATATGTTGTTATACCTTGCCATGCCTACTATAACAACAAACAAAAATCAAACTCAAAACATTAACCAATTGGAAATCATTTGCGGTCAAAAGTCTCTACTCGACCATGACCGGCTGTTCTTCATGAAGAACACCTTTAGTGACACTCTCCTTCCCAAACCCAGAACACTGAGAACCCTATGCAGTCCGTCGCTAAAGCCTTTTTGCGACGGTTTTTAATAAAAATTAATAAAAATAATTAAATAAATTATATAAAATTATAAATAAATATTAAAAATTCATATTAATTAATAATAAATATTAAAAAATTCATTTTTAATTATATTTAATATTTTTATATATTCTGATAAATATTTTTATATAATTATTTAATTTAATTAGATATTAAATTATTTAATAAATATTTTAAATAAATGATTTAAAAATGATATTAATGTATTTAAAATATTTTAAATGATAATTAATTCATTTAAAAATATTACCAACTTTCCAAAATTATTTTAAATAATAAATAAATTATTTAAAATAAAATATTTAATATTTAATAATATTATAAATGATAAATAAATCATTTAAGTATTAAACTAAGTTTTAAAAATTATTATAAATAATAATTACATCATTTAAATGATAAAATAAATTCTAAAAATTCTATTAATGATAAAATAAATCATTTAAATGATATTCTATCTTTCTAAAAAATATTATAAATGATAAATAAATCATTTAAATAATATTTTAGGTATCTAAAAATATTCTAAGTGACAAATAAATTATTTAAATAACATATTAATGTTTTAAAAATATTCTAAATGGTAATTAAATCATTTAAAAATATTCCTAAGCTTGTAAAATTATTTAAAAATATTTTCAAGCTTATAAAAATTATTCTGAATGATAAATAAATCATTTAAATAACATAGTAAATGTTTTAAGAAGATTCTAAATGATAACTAAATCATTTAAAAATATTCCCAAGCTTATAAAATTATTTAAAAATATTTCTAAGCTTATAAAATTATTTAAAAATAATATTAAGCTTCTAAAAATATTATAAATGATAATTAAATTATCTAAGCTAATATTTAAGCTTCCAAATGAAGTTTTATCGAATAACCTATATGTTTAGCTGTCTAATGACGCGACCGAGACACCGAATCGACGTTGAACCTTCGTGTAACTTGTCTAGTTTAATTAGATAAGTATTATTATAGATTCTAATGTTTATTATTGATATCAATAGACATAAATAGACTGCCCAACGTTGATAAATAGCGTAAACTTAACATGCTACACACAAGCAAGTGTCCTAACTTTTCTCAACTTATATTAAGCAATTCATTTATGTCTTGCTATCAATTATTGTGAAGTTATTGTTACTTATTCAGCATAACTTAAGAAATGAAATCATTTATTGATTGTTTGAGCTTAAATTTATTGTGTCAAGCCAAATTATTTTGGTATGACATATATACTGAGTAAAAGGGACACCGTGAATGGAAGATGGTCCGACAAACCTTCAAATAAGGTTTAAATTGGCAATTAAATGAATTGACCAAAATTGGCAATTAACTTAAATTGACCAAAATGTGGTAGGATGATATGCATACTCCTAGGATATTGGTGAAGCTAATCACCTACCAGATATCCGAACTCAAAAGGTTCTAAGTCATTGAAGACTAACAGAATAAATTGAAATATATGGTTCCGGTATAGAACCCTCAGTATCAGTTATACATCATCTAACATCTTTCAAATCAAACACACTGTGTTTACATTTTTTAAATGAACTTGCTGAGCATTTATAGCTCATTCTTGCGCATATCTTCTTTTGCAGTTGTAAATGATAATCCCGGCACATCTGGGGTCGATAAAGGGAAAGGACCTGTTAATTAGTTTCATTACTGTTTTGAATACTCTAAGTCTTTTAAAGGCTTTTGTTGTAATAACTTAGCATCGATAATGATGTAACCGAACCAAATGATATGTAAGATATTATGATCCTTTATTTCACCGAATGCGTTATACTCTGATCTTTACTTTCTTTAGCATAGTTGTACTAAGGATATACAGTATCTATACGAACTATACATTTGAATGAGGGTATTTGAATGATATTAAGAGTTCTATAAGCTCTGGGGTTACACTTAATGAGCGCCGGTAAGGTGCCATGTTTACCGGAATGCGCCCCTCAGTTCTAGGGACAATCTTATCATTGATACTGTGAATGTCAGATAGATAGGAACTATTGATATGAAAGAGATATCCACAAGATATGAATCTATACATCCAAGTGAGGGTATCCAAACACGGATAACGTTCTGACGAGAACTATTATCTGTTATGGGATACTGTGAACCTTGGATAGATAGAAGTCATATTTTATTGAATATTTATAATTGTATAGTTTCACGTGAGCACCAGATCTGCTACAGGGGAGTGTAGAGATTTGGGGGGGTCACAATAGGTCTCCCAAATACACAGAAAGGTCACAATGCCATTTGGGTAATTGTAGATCGTCTTACCAAATTAGCTCATTTTCTACCCATAAAAGTTAACTTTAGCCTTGACCAGTTAGCCAAACTTTACATCAATGAAATCATTTCTAGACATGGAGTCCCTGTTTTTATAGTATCAGACTGAGATCCACGATTTACTTCAAATTTTTGGACGAGTCTCCAGAAACATTTAGGAACTCAGTTGAGACTAAGCACAGCATACCACCCACAAACTGACGGTCAGAGTGAGAGAACCATTCAGACATTGGAAGACATATTGCGCTCTTGCATCATGGATTTTAAGGGGAGTTGAGAAGATCAATTACCTTTGGTAGAATTCGCCTACAACAATAGTTACCATCCCAGCATAGGAATGCCACCATTTGAAGCACTGTATGGAAGAAAATGTAGAACGTCGTTATGTTGGAACAAGGTTGGGGAATGACAAATGTTAGGACCCGAAATAGTTCAACAAACCGCTGAGGTAGTTCGAATTATACGGGGAAGATTACAAGCGTCTCAAGATCAACAGAAGAAATATGCGGATCAACACAGGAAGCTACAAGATTTCGATATCGGTAGTCATGTATTTTTAAAAGTTTCTCCGTGGAAAGGAAAAATACGTTTTGACAAGAAAGGAAAATTGAGTCCACGATTTATTGGACCATTTCAAATATTAAGAAAGATAGGTGAAGTAGCTTATGAGGTAGCCTTGCCTCCTGAGTTAGAACATATCCATAATGTGTTTCATGTGTCTGTGTTACGACCATATAAACCTGATTATAAACACGTTATCGATTACAAACCCATTCAGATCGAAAAGGATTTATCTTATGAGGAAGTTCCTATCGAAATCATAGATAGGAAAGAACAACATCTACGAAATAAAATGATACCTTCAGTCAAAGTTATTTGGATAAATCAAAACATAGAGGAAGCTACGTGGGAGCTCGAGAGTAAAATGCGAGAAAATTTTCCACACTTGTTTTCATACTCTGTACTGTAATTTCGAGGACGAAATTCTTATTAGTGGGGGTGAATGTAATATTCTGAACCCTAATAAGATTTGTATATGTAAATTATGCGTTTAATAAATGAATTTTCATGATCTGACTTGGTATTATGTGATTGTGTATTTTATTTAAGAATTAGGTCAAATAAATTTTTTTTGCCAAGTAGTTGTGTCGTGCTTACACGGACAAAATGATTTGTCGTGCTTCCGGCGAATTCACCGAGAAGCGTTCCGGCAAATTATTTTTAGAAGTTGTTGTGTCGTGCTTTAAAATGACAAAGTGATTTGTCGTGCTTCGGAGTTAATATAATATTACATTAATTGATAAAATTCTAAAATAAATTAATTAGGGTTTAAAATATTAAACTGAAATAGAAACCCTTATTAGAAAATCCTAATCGGTAAAAGTTGTCCGAATTGGTCAATTAAAACCCTAATTACGGTACAAGAATCTTAATTGATATAATTAGATTCTAAGTAATGAATCATAATATTAATTATGAATCATTAAACTTATATTAAAACCCTAACTGAAGATTGAAAACCCTAAACCCTAATTTGAAAACCTAAACCCTAATTCAAACCCTAAAATCCTAATTTGATTTGATAACACTAAATTATGAAATGATAAACTTTAATTATGATATATTATCTTAATTAAGTTATTACTAAACATGATTAAACATCCTAATCATGATTAGCAAAAATCTAGGTTTAATTAGTAAGTAAATAAATCAAAAATAAAAGTTTAAACCAATTAAAATAGGATAAGAACACAAATTAGATATTTCATAACTCCAGCACAAGTAGGTGAACAAGATCAGATGGAGAGCAGCACAAGTCCCAAGGTTAGGATATTTTTGGAGGCAAAGTTTGGAAACTAACCTAAGAAACCCTAATTCCAAGTTGCTATAAATAGAATGAGATGCTGGTCAGTTAAGCTACGAATTTTACAAAGCTTATGTGACGCCCCCAAATTCGGGTCTCCTACTACTAGGATCTGGTCATCACGATCCAATACAAACATTCACCTCTAACAACATATGGTATCTAAAATGCGGAATATAATAAACATACGTTGTTCATTACAAGGGTGTTACTAGTCCCAGAATACAATAAACTTAAACACATACACAAATCCATACCCTAAATACCTATCAGGGTTTAAATTACATTAACAGTGAATAACTACACATAAATTTAAAATCTGCTACATGAAGTCTATCACTTCATCTTTTCTTTCCCTTTATTCTTCCCTGACGTCTCGTGTTTAGCTGCAATGAAGTCATGATATAGCAAGGATGAGCAACGAGTTTGCTCAGCAAGTTTAAAGTACAACAATAAGGATATATCATGATGAAAGGGATACAGAACGAGATTTCAACAATAGAATTATCAGAAGCAATAACAATAAATGCTTTTAGAACAATTGATAGTCCAGTAGACTTTGAACAATAACTTCCAAAGGAGCCAATAGCTAGTTAACCCTCTGGTTACTGGCTACATAATAAGTACTTGAGGGGATCAGCCTCGCGTACGCTATGTGTATGCATAACATTTAACTCTGCTAGTTGTACCTTATATACGGTACCTGGGATACCCCTTTATAATAAAAAGGGATGTTCATACAGTCTAAGAATCCTTACCATCGATTGGTTCGGATAGCTTTTATAAATCCTCACATACTTGCCTGACCGAACAAGGGTTCAGACTTAACCA
Source organism: Aralia elata (assembly GCA_034770075.1). Taxonomy (NCBI): domain Eukaryota; kingdom Viridiplantae; phylum Streptophyta; class Magnoliopsida; order Apiales; family Araliaceae; genus Aralia; species Aralia elata. Next base: position 946,179 of record JAVJAP010000097.1, on the reverse strand, counting down.
TGAATAGTTTATAAATTTCTGATCTTAAATAAATATACGAATTCAAATGCACGAGTGCGAATGTCAATAAATACATAGGTGTGGAATAATTTTAAAAATAATTAGATCACTTAAAGCATGCTTGGAGATAAGACTCAAGCTTAAGGAATAACTTGCAATAATATATACCTTTTTGCACGAATTTAAAAATAGTGCCTAAGGTTTATGAACTTGCTCAATGTAGAAGTTGAGTAAGATAGAACTTGCCTGTTTGCTCAGCTACCGATAAATTTTAGCTTTAATTAATTGATCTTGAGTGACCTATCATTGGATAAAGTCGATTTATCAATTAATATGGCATAGTTGTATATTGGCACACCTTACTATACCATTTATTTGGCAGATAAACAATTTACCAATTACATTTAATTACTATCTAATCATTAGCTAAACAGAAATTAATTTAATGGCCTCTAGCTATTATTTAAAAATATATAATAGTTAATCATGGTTACCTATTATTTGAGTACTCAACTATTCCCCTTATTTGTCTCTAAATATGGGTTAATAATCCTTATTTATTATTTATAAAATAAATAATAAATTTATTTTGGTTTAAAGACAACAGGAAAACAGTTGATCATTTATTTAGTTTACTCTTAATTACTATTTACCTTAGAGGTAATTGAGTAATTATTAATCTTGTTCCTTATTTAACATTAATTAAATACTTAATGTATTAATTCTACACACACTTAATTATTATTTAATATTAGTTAAATAATCCTTAAGTATTTATTATTTTTATTCAGGCCAAAAGTAAATAATCAACTTATTAATCTCACTCATACTTAATCATTATTTCATTAATGATTATTATTAGTTAATAATTAGATATTTATTATCTTTATTTAGTACTATTTGATAAATAATAAGTAATCATCTATTAACTTTACTATACCTTGCAATAATTCAATAGTTACTACCTTTATTTATTATTAATGAATAAATAATTATTTATGAGTTTTACTTATACTTAATTATTATTTAAGATTAAATAATAATTAAATATTTATTACCTTTATTTATTATTTAGGGGTAAATAATAAATAATTATTTATTAACTTTACTTATACTTAATTATTATTTAAGATTAAATAATAATTAAATATTTATTACCTTTATTTATTATTTAGGGGTAAATAATAAATAATTATTTATTAACTTTACTTATACTTAATTATTATTTAAGATTAAATAATAATTAAATATTTATTACCTTTATTTATTATTTATGGATAAATAATAATTAATTATTTGTTAACCTCGTTCATTATTATTTAATATTAATTTAATAATAATTAAATATTTATTATCTTTATTGGTAAATAATAAATAATTATTATTTTATTACTTATATTTATACTTGATTATTATTAATTAATAATAATTTAAATATTCACTATCTTTATTTATTGTTTATTGATAAATGATAAATAATTACTTATAAATTTTATTTATTAGTTATAATAACTACTTAGTTTACAAGTGTATTATTAGCTCCAATTAACAACCACTAGTTAAGCTAATGACAGTAATTAACAGTTAACTCCATTGAATTACACAACTTATTTCGAAAATAGTTCAATTGTTTATTCCTTCATGTCAAAATCATCAGCCACTATTATCACAATATAACCAATTTCCTGTAATTTTATTTCAAGTCATCCAGATCATTACTCACACCATAGGAAAATTTACAGACAGTTTCACATGGACAGACAACACAAGTATGATGTATAAGCAAAGTGTTTTGACTGTACACTTCAATACCAAACTGGAACATAGACCTGCAATTAACCACAATATGAATACGACACTGATTCCCCAGTCTGTAATCAGCTCAAACATTATCATATCCAAAAGAAAACTAAAGTTTTGATTTTATAACTATGCTGCTGACAGAGCCATTTAATACTAAAATGAAGAACAATTCTCGTTCTGGCATTTCAACAACCACTTGGTGAGCATACAGAGATTCAACATTTGGCCTAATTTATGAACACAACCATGTCACCAAAACCTCTTAGGGTTCTTTAATACTAGCGTTTCAAATCAACAGTTATACCTAACACAGTCGAACCACACAACTTAAGTACAGAAAAGGAAGAACTAAAACAACCACAAGAAAATTTATACAAAAAAACCTAACTAGAAAACTATCACAGTATCTCATTAATCCCAGTGGTGTACCTTGGGTTCGATCGGGTTGCTATTTTTCTTCTTCTCCCAAAATAATTGATCGCGCTGGACATTTACCTCCCGTTCCCCTGTTATCTCTAATCTCTGAAATTTCTTTTCTAATTTGGACTCACAAACGAGGAAATCGGCAGCTTTGGGGTTTAGGGGAGGGTTCAATTTATAGTATATCTTTTACCCAATTTAACTGGTATTACCCCAATTGGTTATTCAGGGACCGTTGCTAGAAGAAGAGTAGACGGACGGTAGGTCTCGTCAATCCATTCGAGCCCAGCTGTGGAATCGCCGGCAAACCTTGAGCCGCGCGTCACCACCGGTCGCGTCGCCGAATTTCTGGGACCCTTGGTCCGTGCCGCGCTTGCTCGGTCGTCAACAACTTTCCCTGCTCCGACCGCTGGTCGCTCACGTCGTCGCCGACGCACGCCTGTCGACCCTTCCTCCCGTCTCACGCTCTGGCCGGCTTGATTGATTGAAGGTTCAGGCACTTAGCTCGGTTTTTGATTTGAGGCTAGGGATTGCTAGGGATTTCTTGACTACCACTGATATATGAGTCTGGCTTGATTTTGATTTTTCCCCAATTGATATCCGGTCAATTTTGTTTCCCCCAAATTACTTGGATCTAACCCGATTGCAATGGGTACGACCCGACCGGTAAAGAAACAAGGAATGGGCTCAGATGTGGCTGAAAGGGTTTTAGGCTCAACCCAATAGGGTTGGGCCGGTTGGTTTTAGTAGAGAAATGGCCTAAAAAGAAAATAAAAAGGAAAATGGTTTCAGCCCACTTGATATTGGGTTAGCTTAATAAAAAAATTTTGACCCAATTAGAATAACATTATGCTTCTAATATTAATTAACTAATTTAATCTAATTAATTAGTTATAATATTTATTTCAACAATAATTCCTTATGGCAATTTATTTAAATTCGATAATAATAAAAAAAATGAAATTATTTATTTAGACTCTCTTAAATTTTCTTGCCAACCAAATGTTAGGGTTAACTCATTAATTTACTCAAACTATTAGTGAATCCCTTTAAGGCAAAGAAAATTATTGAACCATATAGTTATATAATTAAATAATAATTATTACATGGATTCAATTAAATTCGTAAAAATATATAATAAATGAATTTTATTTATTAAAATAAATTCGATACAATGTTTAAAATTCCTGGACATTACATCCTCTCCCCCTTATAAAAATTCCGTCCTCGAAATTTTGATCTAAGGTTACTCGAATAACTGAGGGTAATCTGCTCTCATCTTCTCCTCGAGTTTCCACGTAGCTTCTTCCACCGCGTGGTTTCTCCAGAGAACTTTAACAGAATGGATGGTTTTATTCCTCAGCCTCTGTTCCTTCCTATCAAGTATTTGGACAGGAATCTCCTCGTACGATAAGTCCCTTTCGACTTGAATTGGTTCATAGGAAATGACATGCTTGTAGTCTGGCTTATACGGACGCAACACTGATACATGAAACACGTTGTGAATGTGCTCAAGTTCAGGAGGTAATGCTACCTCGTACGCCACTTCACCTATTCTCCTTAATATTTCAAAAGGTCCTATGAACCTAGGGCTCAATTTGCCCTTCTTCCTAAAACGGATCTTCCCTTTCCAGGGTGATACCTTCAGAAACACAAAGTTACCAACTTCAATATCTCGTTTCTGACGATGTAAGTCAGCATACTTCTTCTGGAGATCCTAGGCTGCTACTAACCGCTGTCTTATTACTTTAATAATTTCCACGGTTTGTTGTACCAATTCTGGTCCCAACAATCTCCGTTCACCAACTTCATCCCAACACAACGGTGTTCGACACTTTCTTCCATACAATGCTTCGTACGGTGGCATACCAATGCTAGCATGGTAACTATTGTTGTAGGCGAACTCTACTAGTGGCAAGTGATCGTCCCAACTGCCACTTAAGTCCATCACGACTGCCCGGAGCATGTCCTCTAGGGTCTGAATTGTTCGCTCGCTCTGACCATCAGTCTGAGGATGATACGCCGTACTCATTCTCAACTGTGTTCCCATTCTTTCCTGTAGACTTCTCCAAAAATTTGACGTGAAGCGCGGATCTCTGTCACACACAATAGATACCGGCACTCCATGTCGCGATACTATCTCCTTCACGTAAAGCTTCGCTAATTGCTCCAATTTGTACCTGATCTTGATCGGTAGAAAATGGACAGACGTGGTCAAATGATCTATGATTACCCAGATAGCGTCTAGACCCTTCTGTGTTGTCGGAAGTCCTACCACAAAATCCATTGTGATGTGTTCCCACTTCCACTCGGGAATCTCTAAAGGTTGCAACAATCCGCTTGGCCGTTGGTGCTCTGCCTTGATCCTCTGACAAGTTAAACACCGGCTAACGAATTTTGCAACTTCTCCTTTCAAGTGCGGCCACCAATAATGCTGACGAAGATCTTGATACATCTTAGCGCTACCTGGATGTACCGAGAATCTCGTATTATGGGCCTCCTGTAATATCTCTTCCCTTAGGTCTGGTACGTACGGTACCCAGACCCTTCCCTCGAACCTCAGCAAACATGTGTTGTCAATCTTGTACTTCAACATTTTTCCCTCCGATAGTTGCTTCTTAATCTCAATGCATTCCTCCTTAAATTCTTGAGCCTCATTTATCTTATCCAGTAGAGTCGGACTTGCTGTTACGGTACACAATTTTTCGTCCGTCTCCATCGGATACTTAACCTCCAGTTCCAGACGTTCAAAGTCCCTTATCAATTCCTCTTGAACTGTCAGCTGCATCAATTTCACCTTGCCCTTTCTGCTTAAGGCATCAGCCACTACATTTGCTTTGCCCGGATGGTACAGAATTTCACAGTTGTAGTCTTTGATCAATTCTAACCATCGGCGTTGCCTCATGTTCAGCTCCTTTTGAGTGAAGATATATTTCAGACTTTTGTGATCTGTATATATCTTGCACTTCTCCCCGTATAGGTAGTGCCTCCAAATCTTCAAGGCAAAAACTACCGCTGCTAACTCCAAGTCATGAGTTGGGTAACCCTTCTCATAGTCCTTCAGTTGGCGTGATGCGTACGCCACGACCTTGCCGTGCTGCATCAGCACACAGCCAAGACCTTTGTGTGACGCATCGCTATACACTACAAAACCCCCAGTGTTTTCGGGTAAGGTTAACACCGGTGCTTGGCTGAGTCTCTTCTTCAGCTCCACGAAACTTTTCTCACATTTCTCCGACCAAACGAACTTAACTGTTTTCCTGGTGAGATTGGTCAATGGCGATGCTATCTTCGAAAAATCCTGGATGAATCCTGTTAATCCCAAGAAACTCCAGATCTATGTTGGCGTCTTCGGCTGTTCCCAGTTGATAACGGCTTCTACTTTCGCTGGGTCCACCGAAACACCATTCTTGTCGATGACGTGACCCAAAAATTGCACCCTCTACAACCAAAACTCACACTTAGAAAACTTTGCATACAACTTCTCCTTCCTGAGAGCTTCCAATACAACCTTTAAATGTTCAGCATGTTCCTCCTCTGACTCTGAATACACCAAGATGTCATCGATGAATACAACTACGAACTTTTCCAAGTACTGCTTGAATACTCTGTTCATCATATCCATAAATGCTGCTGGTGCATTCGTCAATCCAAATGACATTACCAGAAACTCGAAGTGCCCATAACGAGTCCTGAATGCAGTCTTCGGGATATCTTCCTGCCTCACCTTCAGCTGATGATAGCCTGTTCTTAGGTCAATTTTTGAAAAGTATTTCGCTCCCTTAAGTTGATCAAATAGATCGTCAATCCTAGGAAACAGATACCTATTCTTAATCGTAACTTTGTTCAACTCCCGATAGTTGATACAAAGTCTCATCGAACCATCTTTCTTCTTTACAAACAGAACTGGCGCTCCCCATGGGGACACACTTGGTCTGATATAACCCTTATCCAACAGTTCCTGCAGTTGAACCATCAACTCTTTCATCTCTACAGGTGCCATTCGATACGGCGGCTTCGATATTGGTGTGGTTCCCGGTGCCAAATCCATAACGAACTCGGTTTCCCTGTCCGGCGGTAGTCCCGAAAGTTCATCGGGGAAGACATTAGTGAAATCCCTCACGATTGGTATTTGACTCATCTCATCCCTGACCTGACGAGTATCAATTACATGTGCCAAATAACACACGCAACCTTTCTTAAGTAGTTTCTTGGTTTGTATCATAGTCAGACAACAAGATTGTCTTGGTGACTTACTACCGTAAAATACCACCTTCGACTTATTAGGAGTCTTCAGGTGTACACATTTCTTCTTACAGTCAATAACTGCTCCGTGAATTGATAGCCAATCCATTCCCAGGATTACATCAAACTCTCCCAGCCGAATTGGTATCAAATCCACATTGAGCTTAAATGTTCGCAATTCAGCACTACAATTCCTATGAATGCATTCTACGGGGATAATTTCCTTGTTTGCTACTTCTACGTTCATAGGGTGTTCTAACTTTTCACGACGTAAATTTAACTGACTAGCAAATTCTTCGAAAACAAAAGAGCAGGTAGCACCCGAATCAAATAACACATGCATTTATATCATTGATTGGGATGATATCTGACACCACGTCTTTGGATTCCGTGGCATCCTGAACAATCATGTTGAATGTGCGGGCTGATGGCCTGTTGTCTTGACTGGCTGGTGCCCCGTAGTTCAACTGGTTGTTATTCCCGCTGTTGTTGTTGCTCCTGTTGCCACTCCCGACGTCGCCCTTCCTCTTCGGACAGTCCTTAATCTGGTGGTCGGGTGCTCCACAAGAGAAACATCCTCCTTTCTGTTTGTTCGGACACTGGGGAGCCATGTGCCCCGGTTGTCCACACCGGTAACAAACACTTTTCTCTTTCATGCATTCCCTAGTGTGGTTTTTCCCATAATTGCTGCACCTGCCAGTTTTCTTCACCTCCCCTCCAGATTGGTTTCCTCCGGATTTATTGCTCCCGAACGATTGGCTTTCATTCCATTTGCACTTATTGGGGTTGCTGCCTCCGCTGCTCCCCGCCTTGGCTACTTCCTGACTCTTCTTTCTTTCTTGGTTGAATCGGGCCACGGCTTCATTGCCTCCTTCCGCAATGATAGCCCTCTCCAACAGTTCCGAGAAGTTCTTAAGCTTCAATATCGCAACTGACTTTGGTACCCACGGTTTCAGCCCCAATTCAAATCTTCTTGCCTTCTTGGCCTCGGTGTCCACTTGATGTGGGGCAAATCGGGCCAACTCATTGAAATTTGCCGCGTACTCGGCAACAGTCATATTCCCCTGCTTCAGTTCCAGGAACTTCACTTCCATGTCCTGCTGTGTATTTTCTGGAAAGTAATTTTCGAAGAACAGTTCCTTGAATCTATCCCATGGAATGACTCCCTCACCTGCTCGACCCTTATTGGCCTTCCACCAATAGTTAGCCTCGCCCTTCAGCATGAACGTGGCAAATCCTGTTTTCTGTTCCTCGGCCACCCGTGCGACCTCAAAGACCTTCTCTATCTCTTCTATCCAGGTCTGTGCTTCTATTGGGTTAAGAGTTCCCTTGAACTCGGGTGGTCCAACCAATTTGAAATCTTTAAAATTTGCCAGATGATGCACTGGCTCGGGTGCTGGTTGGGTCCCTCAGGTGGCGGCCTTGACTGCATGGCTTCTGCCAGCATCTCCGCGAACATTCTCATTGGATTGGATTGATTTCCAACCTCGCTTTCTGACTTTTCAACCTGTCAGTTACGTGGTCGTCCTCTTGGCGGCATGATTTGAATTCTGGCCGACTTTTACCTATAGTTTCATATTTTACACAATATGTCATTAAAATCAGCAATCAAGGGTAAAAACATCTATCAAACACATTTGATTTAAGTGAAACATCTGTATTTATATTGATATACCACTGTTTGTTACAAAGACTAAACCTGTGGCATATTTCTATAAATGCGCCACTACATGCCCTATCCATCATTAAACATTCCCCTAAGACAAAAGTGGGGAATCCTAACTTTCCATCCCTCAAAACAACAAAAGTTGGGGTTTAACTGCTACCCCAAACATGAAAACAATTATAGAGTTTCACAAGACAATCATGAATACGTCCCTAATATAACAAAAAGTGGGACTGACTGTACTAATGACAAAACAACCATCATATCACGTCACTGCACGTCGTGACAAATCCGTGTCGGCTGACCAGAAGAGAATGCTCCACCCCCGACCCTACGACGAACAGAGCGGCTAGACTCCCCTACCTCAGTCCGAGGCCTCCTGTAGGCTGCATCTAAAGCATACCCTAGGGTCTCTATCCTCACTGCTCTGGCCTCCAACTGGTCCTCTAATTGGTCAACCCTCCTGGCTTCCCTGACCCAGGCCTCTCTGACATGCATCCTCTTAGACACCTCCAGCCCAAACTCAAAACTCATGGACTCCTGATTGGCCTTTAGATGGGCGATCTGCAGATCTTTCTGCTCCAGCCTCTCTCTCAACTCGGCGTTTCGGGCCACCAAGTGATGTAACAGTGGTCCGATCTGCTGCGCTGAGGACTCGTAACCCTGCAGCTGTACCTTCGCCACTCCCAACTCATGCTCGAGCTGATAGGCTAGGTCTCTATACTGGTCCTCTCTGATCTAGTGGGTCTGATTCTGCTCCTCCAGATGAGCTATCCGAGCCTCCAGCTCCTCGTTCCTGCTGGTCAGTCCCTCAATGATATCGTCAGCAGTGGACCCCATGCCATCAACATAAGCAGGTGGCTCCTCTCCCTCGGTCTCGGGGTCCTCCTCACTGTCATCCGGGTCCTGACTACCGGATCTCATCACCCTACCTATAACAGGCTCTGGTAGCTCCCTCTGATAGTCCTCCTCTAGCTCGGACTCCTCCAGTGGTACCTCTAGGGCAATAGGAGCATACCCCACCAACTGCTCAGCAACTACTGGTATATCTAGGAATGTCTCCTCCTCCTGGACTCCACTGGTCCCTCCTATATCAGTCATCCTACAATCACACTGAAAATCAACATTAGTACAACAATAAAATATATTCATTGAAGAAATGAAATTATATTTCATTGGGTACTACTCGACTCGATGAATTCCCCAATTCATCAAAACCACATATAATAAATCTCCTCGATTTATCTCCTAACACCCAATACGAGTTTACTATGAAGGTTATAACCTAGGTTTCGCGATCCTAAAGTTTATAACCTACGGCTCTGATACCAACCTATGACGCCTCCAAATTCGGGTCTCCTACTACCCGGATCTGGTCATCACGATCCAATACAAATATTCACCTCTAACAACATATGGTATCTAAAATGCGGAATATAATAAACATACGTTGTTCATTACAAGGGTGTTACTAGTTCCAAAATACAATAACCTTAAACACATACACAAATCCATACCCTAAATACCTATCAGGGTTTAAATTACATTAACAGTGAATAACTACACATAAATTTAAAATCTGCTACATGAAGTCTATCACTTCATCTTTTCTTTCCCTTTGTTCTTCCCTGACGTCTCGGGTTTAGCTGCAATGAAGTCATGATATAGCAAGGATGAGCAACGAGTTTGCTCAGCAAGTTTAAAGTACAACAATAAGAATATATCATGATGAAAGGGATATAGAACGAGATTTCAACAATAGAATTATCAGAAGCAATAACAATAAATGCTTTTAGAACAATTGATAGTCCAGTAGACTTTGAATAATAACTTCCAAAGGAGCCAATAGCTAGTTGACCCTCTGGTTATTGGCTACAGAATAAGTACTTGAGGGGATTAGCCTCGCGTACGCTATGTGTATGCATAACATTTAACTCTGCTAGTTGTACCTTATATACGGTACCTGGGATACTCCCTTATAATAAAAAGGGGTGTTCATACAGTCTAAGAATCCTTACCATCGATTGGTTCAGATAGCTTTTATAAATCCTCACATACTTGCCTGACCGAACAAGGGTTCAGACTTAACCATGAATAGTTTATAAATTTCTGATCTTAAATAAATATACGAATTCAAATGCACGAGTGCGAATGTCAATAAATACATAGGTGTGGAATAATTTTAAAAATAATTAGACCACTTAAAGCATGCTTGGAGATAAGACTCAAGCTTAAGGAATAACTTGCAATAATATATACCTTTTTGCACGAATTTAAAAATAGTGCCTAAGGTTTATGAACTTGCTCAATGTAGAAGTTGAGTAAGATAGAACTTGCCTGTTTGCTCAGCTACCGATAAATTTTAGCTTTAATTAATTGATCTTGAGTGACCTATCATTGGATAAAGTCGATTTATCAATTAATATGGCATAGTTGTATATTGGCACACCTTACTATACCATTTATTTGGCAGATAAACAATTTACCAATTACATTTAATTACTATCTAATCATTAGCTAAACAGAAATTAATTTAATGGCCTCTAGCTATTATTTAAAAATATATAATAGTTAATCATGGTTACCTATTATTTGAGTACTCAACTATTCCCCTTATTTGTCTCTAAATATGGGTTAATAATCCTTATTTATTATTTATAAAATAAATAATAAATTTATTTTGGTTTAAAGACAACAGGAAAACAGTTGATCATTTATTTAGTTTACTCTTAATTACTATTTACCTTAGGGGTAATTGAGTAATTATTAATCTTGTTCCTGATTTAACATTAATTAAATACTTAATGTATTAATTCTACACACACTTAATTATTATTTAATATTAGTTAAATAATCCTGAAGTATTTATTATTTTTATTCAGGCCAAAAGTAAATAATCAACTTATTAATCTCACTCATACTTAATCATTATTTCATTAATGATTAAGTAGTTGTTATCCTTATTAGCTTTATTCATACCCAATTATTATTAGTTAATAATTAGATATTTATTATCTTTATTTAGTACTATTTGATAAAGAATAAATAACCATCTATTAACTTTACTATTCCTAATAATAATTCAATAGTTACTACCTTTATTTATTATTAATGAATAAATAATAAATAATTATTTATGAGTTTTACTTATACTTAATTATTATTTAAGATTAAATAATAATTAAATATTTATTACCTTTATTTATTATTTATGGGTAAATAATAAATAATTATTTATTAACTTTTACTTATACTTAATTATTATTTAAGATTAAATAATAATTAAATATTTATTACCTTTATTTATTATTTATGGGTAAATAATAAATAATTATTTATTAACTTTACTTATACTTAATTTATTATTTAAGATTAAATAATAATTAAATATTTATTACCTTTATTTATTATTTATGGATAAATAATAATTAATTATTTGTTAACCTCGTTCATTATTATTTAATATTAATTTAATAATAATTAAATATTTATTATCTTTATTGGTAAATAATAAATAATTATTATTTTATTACTTATATTTATACTTGATTATTATTAATTAATAATAATTTAAATATTTACTATCTTTATTTATTGTTTATTGATAAATGATAAATAATTACTGATAAATTTTATTTATTAGTTATAATAACTACTTAGTTTACAAGTGTATTATTAGCTCCAATTTACAACCACTAGTTAAGCTAATGACAATAATTAACAATTAACTCCATTGAATTACATAACTTATTTCGAAAATAGTTCAATTGTTTATTCCTTCATGTCAAAATCATCAGCCACTATTATCACAATATAACCAATTTCCTGTAATTTTATTTCAAGTCATCCAGATCATTACTCACACCATAGGAAAATTTACAGACAGTTTCACATGGACAGACAACACAAGTATGATGTATAAGCAAAGTGTTTTGACTGTACACTTCAATACCAAACTGGAACACAGATCTGCAATTAACCACAATATGAATACGACACTGATTCCCCAGTCTGTAATCAACTCAAACATTATCATATCTAAAAGAAAACTAAAGTTTTGATTTTATAACTATGTTGCTAACAGAGCCATTTAATACTAAAATGAAGAACAATTCTCATTCTGGCAACAACCACTTGGTGGGCATACAGAGATTCAACATTTGGCCTAATTTATGAACACAACCATGTCACCAGAACCTCTTAGGGTTCCTTAATACTAGCGTTTCAAATCAACAGATACCTAACACAGTCGAACCACACAACCTAAGTACAGAAAAGGAGGAACTAAAACAACCACAAGAAAATTTATACAAAAAAACCTAACTAGAAAATTATCAGAGTATCTCATTAATCCCAGTATTGTACCTTGGGTTCGATCGGGTTGCTGTTTTTCTTCTTCTCCCAAAATAATTGATCGCGCTGGACATTTACCTCCCGTTCCCCTGTTATCTCTAATCTCTGAAATTTCTTTTCTAATTTGGACTCACAAACGAGGAAATCGGCAGCTTTGGGGTTTGGGGGAGGGTTCAATTTATAATATATCTTTTACCCAATTTAACTAGGTATTACCCCAATTGGTTATTTAGGGACCGTTGGTAGAAGAAGAGTAGACGTCGGTAGGTCTCGTCAATCCATCCGAGCCCAGCTGTGGAATCGCCGGCAAACCTTGAGCCGCGCGTCACTACCGGTCGCGTCGCCGAATTTCTGGGACCCTTGGTCCGTGCCGCGCTGCTCGGTCGTCAACAACTTTCCCTGCTCCGACCGCTGGTCGCTCACGCCGTCACCGGCGCACGCCTGGCGACCCTTCCTCCCGTCTCACGCTCTGGCCGGCTTGATTGATTGAGGGTTCAGGCGCTTAGCTCGGTTTTGATTTGAGGCTAGGGATTGCTAGGGATTTCTTGATTACCACTGATATAAGAGTCTGGCTCGATTTTGATTTTCCCCAATTGATATGTCGGTCAATTTTGTTTCCCCCAAATTACTTGGATCTAACCCGATTGCAATGGGTACGACCCGATCGGTAAAGAAACAAGGAATGGGCTTAGATTGGGCTGAAAGGGTTTTGGGCTCAACCCAATAGGGTTGGGCCGGTTGGTTTTAGTAGAGAAATGGCCCAAAAAGAAAATAAAAAGGAAAATGGTTTCAGCCCACTTGATATTGGGTTAGCTTAATAAAAAAAAATTTGACCCAATTAGAATAACATTATGCTTCTAATATTAATTAACTAATTTAATCTAATTAATTAGTTATAATATTTATTTCAACAATAATTCCTTATGGCAATTTATTTAAATTCGATAATAATAAAAAAAAATGAAATAATTTATTTAGACTCTCTTAAATTTTCTTGCCAACCAAATGTTAGGGTTAACTTATTAATTTACTCAAACTATTAGTGAATCCCTTTAAGGCAAAGAAAATTATTGAACCATATAGTTATATAATTAAATAATAATTATTACATGGATCCAATTAAATTCGTAAAAATATATAATAAATGAATTTTATTTATTAAAATAAATTCGATACAATGTTTAAAATTCCTGGACATTACAGCTTATACACTTATAAACATACCATAACAAGCCTCTGCAACCACAAGCTCAGAATCAAAAGCCAGAAATCAAAAATTTGAAGAAAAAAGTGCAAAACCCTAATTTTATGTTTGATCTTCAAGCTTGCAAAAATTTTATGTTTTAGATGTTTAGGAGTATGTATAAACGTGTTATATGATGATCTGGGTTGGTTAAACAAGTAACCATAACGTTTAAAGGGTCGAATTTGATCAAAAACCCAAACTGTTCTTGGCAGTCAAGAACAGTCTTACAAGCTATTTTGTCAGAGCTTTTGATCGGCTTAAAATGTTTGTTTGATGTGTTTTAAAGCATGAATCAATAGTATGCCATGTAAGCTTTAAGATCCGACTTCTAGAATGGTTAAATTATCTGTAGAATGAAAGTTATTAATGGTCAAAATCCATTGACCGACCATGCAATCTGATTTCTGGGTAACCCAGAAATCGTTTGAAGGTTCTGACAGTATCCTGACAAGAAAGTAAGCAACCCAGATCATGCCTAAACGATATAATTTATGAGGTTTTAATGTTTGTAGCTGTTCTTTGCTATGTAAACTATAATTACAAATCATAAAAACACATTTAGCTAAACTGAAATCAAAGTTATTCATGGTTAAACCACGTTGACCGACCATGACTGACTGAGTTTCTGGGTAACCCAGAAACTCAAGAACAGTTTGAACCGGCTAGTTTGACCATTAATTATCTAGCATGATATGATTTAATTTGAGATGAAATTTAACATGTCGTTGTACACTGCCATGTTGGCTATAACAACAAACGAAAATCAAACACAAACAATGAACGAGCTGAGATTAATTTGAGGTCAAAAGTCACTGTTGGACATTGACCAAGTGTTCTTCATGAAGAACACCTTTAGCGACGAAATGCATGTTCAAACCCAGAAAGCTAAGAACGGATGCAGACCGTCGCTAAACCCCTTTAGCGACGGATTTTTAATAAAAATAAATAAAAATTAATTAAATAAATTATAAAATAATAAATAAATATTAAATAATTATTAATAATTCATAAATATATTCAAAAATTAAATTTTAAATTATAAAAATTTATTTTTAATATTTTTATATAATCAAAAATATTATTTAATTTAATTAAATAATAAATAATAATAATTATAATAAATCATTTAATAAATATCTAAATTATTTAAAAATAATATTAAATCATTTAATAATTATATTAATTATTTAAAAATAATATTAAAGTAAATAAAATTATTATATATAATAATTAAATAAAATATTAAATATTTAAATATTATTAATGATAAATAAATCATTTAAATAATATATTAAGTATTTAAAAATATTATAAATGATAATTAAATCATTTAAATATTAAATTAAGCTTTGGAAATTATTATAAGTAATAAATAAATTATTTTAATGATAAAATAAATTCTAAAAATATTATTAATGATAAAATAAATCATTTAAATCTTTCTAAAAATATTATAAATGATAAATAAATCATTTAAATAATATTTTAGATATCTAAAAATATTCTAAATGACAAATAAATTATTTAATAACATATTAATGTTTTAAAAATTATTCTAAGTGATAATAAAATCATTTAAAATTATTCCTAAGCTTGTAAAATTATTTAAAAATACTTCCAAGCTTGTAAAAATTATTTAAAAATAATATTAAGGTTCTAAAAATATTAGAAATGATAATTATCTTATCTAATCTAATATTTAAGCTTCCAATTGAAGTTTTATCGAATAATCTATGTGTTTAGCTATTAAGGACGCGACCGAGATACCGAATCAACGCCGAACCTTAATGAAACTTGTCTAGATTAGCCTAATACATGTTTATATAAGTTCTAACACTTATATATTTGTCAACGTAGACCACGTACGCTGACACCTTGTGTGAAATTAAATTATAACGAACTACACTAAGGCAAGTGTCCTAACCTTACTCAACTTATATTATGCAAGTATTATACATCTTGCTATCAATTATTGTGAAGTTATTTCTTCTTGTTCAGTATAACTTAAAAATGAATCATTGTTCATATATTAAAGCTGAAATTTGTTATGTCAAACTAAATTGTTTTGGTACGACATCTTTTACTGAGTAAAATGAGACACCTTGGATGGAAGGTGATCTCGAAAGCCTTATGATAAGGTAGTGTGACGTCAATGGAATAAAATTGACATAACTGGTAGGATGATATGCATACTCCTAGGATATTGGTGAGGCTAATCACCTACCAGATATCCGAAATCAAATGGTTCTAAGTCCTTGAAGACTGATAGAACTAAATGAAATATATGGTTCCGGTACAGAACCCTCAGTTATATACATCAACTGACATCTTTCAAATCAAACATATTGTGTGTACATATTGTAGACACCCAAATTTTGCGCTTCGTATACTAACCGTGACAGGAGGGCAAAATCGTCAAAGGAACCGGCCTGTGAGAGCGAGGGATGCACAAGTGCGAACACTCGACGCCACCGCAACGATTTGCAAATCAAAACCGACGTGACAGCAGGGCCGTCCGAAATGAGCATGCCCGAATGATGTGGCACGTCTCCCAGTGATTCTCGGACTACAAAATACAAGCCTGTCGGCGAAAACCGACGTCACGACACGAGAAACAAGGTGCGGTTCGGAAAACGAGAAAATCAGCCCACCCGGCCGCGGATTGATCTGCGGCCAAACGATTAAAATAATGGTGGTGCGCACGGGACTCGAAACCAGGAAACCAGCTGAGTGCGATGGGGGGTGGGCCAGCCAGCCGCAGATCAATCTGCGGCTGCCCTAGCCAGCCTATTTCAGCTCAGTTTCTTCATTTCATCCAGGGGAGGTTCAGCAACAAAAAAGGAGGCAGCAGCAGCGGAAAAGAGAGGAGAAAAACAGCAGAAAATAAGAGAAATTAAGAGAGAAAAGAGGGAGAAATAGTGAGCAATTGTACCCATTTTGTGAGATTATATCTCATATTTTCTACTCTATTCAATACACAAACTCATACATATTGTGGCGATTATTTGCAAGGTGAAAAATCCTTTGTTTTAGCATTTTGTTTTACCATTTTTGTTAAGCTTTTTGTCATCCAAATTATATTAAATGTAGTTGTTCTTGTATATTGTTGTGAATCCATGGATTGAGGGTTATTAGTGAGGGTTCCCAAATGGAACGAAATTCCTCCTAATGGCCCGATGATATCCATTTGGTGAATTTTGGCTCGTTGTAATGATGTATTATGCATAGTTTATTTAGATTGTTATTTTTAGGATCTTGTGGGTGTGTAGCGATTTTGGATGTGAGCCTAGGAGCGCGACCCCGTGGTCCAAATCCGACGATGAACATCTTTTGATATATGTAATAAATTCGATGTACCTTTCATTGTAAATATGTAATCGCCGGGCCTTAAAACGACGCCAAGGCGAGAATCGTGTTTAAGGCCCCGAAATAGTGAAACTTGTGATTGTAGGCGTTTGGGGTTATTTTGATGGCTTACATGCCCATGAATAGCCCCAACGCATTTTAATGCTTGATTTGATTTATGACACAAATTGATTTCAAAGCTAAACAATGAAGACTTTCATAAAATCAATCAAATTAGGTTATTAGCATCACGAGGATAATGAATGGGAAATGCTAATGAATGTCGATTCCTATTTAACGAGAAAGCTAAAGAAAATCGTTTTCAAACATCACAAAATTTGATTTTATAAATAAATGGCGTTTTATTAAACCGTTGTGCATAGGGTTAAAGAGATCCTAGAAATTGCCCATCATTTGAGTTACGAAGGCAACGTATAGATCTCGATTCCTATTTTGACGAAGGTTTAAAACTCTTGTTTCATCAAAACGACACCTAATGAAAATCTCATAGTTTTGACAAATTAAAATCAAACCTTTCTTATAAAGAATCAAGCTTTCTCGTATAAATCGAAGGACATTCCGAAGCATTCTCAAATCAAAGCACGATTTTCCCTAAAAAATCCAAATGATTCTTTCATACAAATTCACCACAAACATTCACGTAGGCACACACGCACACACGCGCGCACACGCACACGTTTCATGAATTAAAGGATAGGAAAGCATCAAGATTGTGGTAACCGTATTTCACGGAAGTCGAGGGGTGCCTAACACCTTCCCCTCACTTAAGCAAGCCCCCGAACTCTATGAATCTCGGTTCGCAGACCAATTAATTCGGAGTCACATATGAGCCAGCGATTTATAAAAAACAAAAACTCGGATGAGTTGGTACATCCATTTCAAATATACCAACTGGCGACTCTGGTTAATTGGCTCATCATAAAAACCCCGTCGACATCAATGCCGACCTTTTCCCAAAATCATCTAATGACAAAGGCTAAAATCGGAAAAAGACCAAATATCGCATAAGCGGATAAAACCGGCGTCGACAGCTGGCGACTCTGCTGGGGACTATTAGAGGGATTAAGCCGCGTTCAAATCTTAATGCTACTCTATCCTTTAAAATTTATGAATGTGTATGTGCGTGCAACATTTTGACTTTTTTATTTATTGTTGTGTGAATGTGCTTTTGTCCAATGAATGATTGTTTGAATGGAATTGCTTTACTTCAAAGTAATCATATGCATTCGGTGAGGACGATGAATGTGAATGTATGTTGAGAGAGTACCTCCTCCTGAGGCGAACCTGTCGGTTGCTTATTACTGGACTCGAAGGGGCTGCTCCCCGGAGATGGCTCAGGAAACGCACCACCCAAATCCGCTCCAATCGAAAGGATTCAGACGAGTAGATTGCGAAGATTTGGGGACCTTCATGCCGAAAAGCCTGCGAGAGTAACCCTAGGGTAGGTCAGCCTCTGATAAACCTAACGAAAGGGAAGCTTCTTCATGCCCTTTTATCATTCAGTCAAATAAATAAATGTCATATAAATGGCATATAACTGTCATACCGGCATCATCGTAATAAATATGTCCTGTATCATGTGATCGCATCACCTGCACATATAAAGAGAATACTGACATGGTTTTGCAGGAAGGCAATCCGTGCCACGTACCAAGATTTTCTAAAAACTTCTAAATACTATCCTGTCATCAAACACTGACCTTGTTTTGCAGGATAAGATTAAGAGAACCGTGAAAGCGTGGCATAACGATCACAAAGAACCCGGAGTAGGGGCATATTCGACCACAAAAAAAAAGGGGAAAAAGAAAAAGAAAAAGAAGAAAAAGAAAAAGAAATAATAATAATCGTGCATCAGTGTTGACATGCCTCTACCAACTTGTAACTGGCACAGTACTAAGCTGCGACCCTTGTTTGTTTTGTGAGATTGCCCCTGCGACCCAACCAAGAGGCCATAAAGTCCATACTCCATCCATCCAAATGGCAGAGGCCCATAGCCATGAAATTACAGTTCTGCCACTCCAACAATACGGCCGAATACGAGGAATTCATCCTAGGACTGAGATTAGCCCTGGGAATGAAAATCAAAAAGATGATAGTAGTTGGAGACTCGAATTGGTCATCCGGCAGGCCATGGGAATATACAGCATTAAAGGGCATAAATGGGACCTAGCTACGGGACTGCTGAGATATCTGGAAGTCGAGGAAGCCCACAGACAAATGAACGAAGTACATGGCGATGTGTGCGGAGCCCACATGAGCAGAACATTTTTGGCAAAGAAAATAATGTGAATGGATCACTACTGGCTGACCATGAAAACTGACTGCGATGCTCATGTCAGGAGATGCCGTCAATGCCAGATCCATGCCAATGCGATCCATGCACCTCCTAATGAGCTCCATTTCTTGAACTCACCGTGGCCAGTTGGACCGTGCAGCAGGTGATATCCAGGAAGGGGTAAATCCAGGAGTATGGCAGTGAATCCCAACCAGTAGAGGATCAATGGGTTTTAAAATTCTGAGTTTTATTTCAAATCTCTGCACGCTCATGTCATTTTGTCATGTTCTCCAAAAGAAGATCATGTGCTGAAATGTTTTATATATATGACAAGCATTTTGTTTTATGTCAGGTACCCCGATTTGAGGCACGCTAGCCTGACAAGCAATAGGCCAAGTTTGAAGGAGGATCACGATTTTGGTATAAAGCTAGAGTTCGATCTGATGGGGATTGAGACAGGACGAGACAGATGTCGACAATATGCCTGGTGAGATCAAAGGATGGGTCGGGGGTAAACCCAAACCCAGTTTAGACCAAACCATCGCCATCAAACATCAGAACCTCTGACGATCATAAAGAACCCGGAGTAGGGGCAAATTAGATCATCAAAAAAAAAAAAAAAAAAAAAAAAATTAGCCGAGTTGTTGAGCCTGTATGGAGATATGTTCGCTTGGTCCCGTGGCGACGTGAATGTATTGTCCACAGACGTTATAGGACATCGACTGCCCATCAAGGAGGGTTCCGACCAATTAAGCAAAAGTTGAGAACGTTGAAGCCTGAATGGAGGATGTAAATAAAGGACGAGATTGTCAAGCGGTTTAAGGCAGGAAGGAATCATCACGGTGTCTATTTACCCTGAATGGCTTTCCGACAGAATCCCAGTACCACAGCCTGGAGGAGAAGTGAGGGGCCGCATCGACTATAGAAATTTGAAACGATGCCCTCAAGGAGGAGATATATGACAAATTCAAGATCAAACATTTTTGATTCAGTCATTTACCGGCCCAAAATGAATGGGGCAGTAGGGCTGCGAATAAAACACAAAGACGATCATGGGAAGAATGTCCGTCAATCATCGGGGATGGCCGGATTTATTGTCGCTCACCTTGTTTGCCTGTCGAACCTCAGTTCGCACATTTGCAGGGGCAGCCCCTTACGCATCTCCCGGGCATACGACAAGAGGGTACGATCCCGGAAATTCGAAATAAACGATTTAGTCCTCAAAAGGATCGCGCTCTGCCAAGACGAAGCTATGGGGAATTTCGCTCTAAATTAAAAGGAGCCGTCACGAAAAAAAAATCAAAAAAAAAAAAAAAAAATCAAAAAAAAAAAAAAAAAATCCCCCAAACCTTTCAACAAGTCAAAGGACCGGATCTTTTGTCAGCCCAGCGAGATACCGATGCAACCAGTACGAGGGAGATCACAAGAAAACAACTTAACACTGGGGCATTTGTCAACTACCCAGGAAATGATGACGTGCAAATTGGCACCCATGCAACAATCCCATCAACATGCACCATCATCAAATGCTACTTCATGTCAATTCAATCTCCAACGGTACGATCATCTGTCAAGCATAGTTTTCCCGGGATACGATGAACCGCGTGAAAGGGGATTTTATTTGACTTGATAGGAATCGGATTGATTCTGACAAGCATCCGTGGAGCACGATCGTGAGTATGATTAGACGAAGAAGGCTATTCAACCTTTTGATCGGGTACAAAGCCTTAATTCAAAGCAACGTTTGCGACAGAATCGACCTCATGTGACAGCCTTCACTTTGCATTTGCACAAACTTTCAGTTGTGGGGTATAAAACTATGACGACGTTGATGGCAATTAACACGTAGTCAGACAGTCAATAATTAGCAAGCTAAAATCAAGGAGTCAGACGATAAATGATTATCAAGCTAATGTCTCGAATCGTGGCCTGGGTTATTCGAGTAATTAAGCCCGAGGGGTGTCTCTACACCTGGTGCCCTAAAGCCATCTGGTTTGGGAGTCGCTGGCCCAACACTCGTTACATGGGTAACTCAGAGCCTAAGAAAACGAGCATTACAGTAGAGGAGGTCCGAGCAGATTCGAATCGTGGCATGGGCTACTCGAGTAATTAAGCCTAAGGGGTGTCTCTGCATCTGGTGCCCTAAAGCCATCTGGTTTGGGAGTCACCGGCTTAACGCTCGCTACATGGGTAACTCAAGCCTAAGAAAGCGAATCTTGCGCAAGGTCAAGCAAAGAATGAGTGGGGCAGACCACCAGCTTGTCTCGAACCGTGGCCTTTGTTACTCGAGTAAATAAACCCGAAGGGGGTTGTCTGTACACCTAATGCCCCAAAACCGTCTGGTTCGGGAGTCATTGGTCCAAAACTCGTTAAATGGGTAACTTTGAAAAGCCTAAGAAAACGAGACAAGTGAAGTGGGCTGATAAGGAGAAAAGATAATATGAAAAAACTCTGGGCCTTAAACAAAAAGTCAGGAAAGAGAAACCCCTACTGAATGCTGCATCGCACAGTGCATTTGTCATATGACGTCAATCCTGCTAAGGACGTTGTCGAGAATGGAGACAGAGTGCTTTTGACGAGGGAAGGTAGTTCGTTTGAATTCGACCTCACTCACGTACAATGACCATGAATGCTTGAAGGTGTTCTTACGATTTCATAACTCGTCAAATAGAAAATCATCAACTCACGAGGGATTGAAAAAGAAAAAAAAAAGAAAAAAAAAGAAAAAAAAAAAGAAAAAAAAAATTCAATCTAGTACATGCACGGTTCACAACTTGCTAGATTGTGCGATCAATAGATATTCAATTTCATGTGCTTTAACTGCATTTTTTTTGTGAGATTATAATATCTTTGTGTTGAACTAACACTAACGGGCCGAGCCTTCAAGTTTTGGCATTTGTTAGTCATCTGATATGCAGGATCTTGCAGAGCTGTGGATAACTCAGCACGATCAACATCGCGAGTTCTCGATAGAAATTCTTGGTAGCGACACGCGCCAAGGCAGGGCAGTTAAGAATCGTGAAATGGAAGGAAGCAGAGGCTGTACAGAACTTCTCGTCATTGGGCCTCTCCCCAATCCTGACTATCACTGCCTCGACATCCAAATGATCCCCGTGCATGAGCATATACGAGGATGATATAATGCGGGACAACAACATATCGGCCATCAGAAATGATCAAAAGGCCAAGGAGCCCAACATACCTGTCGATCATCATAGAGAGCGAAACAGACTGCCTCAAATGCAGACGACCAAGAACAGGCAGAGTACAAAACCGATGTTGAAGTCTAGAAGCTACACTTCACGAAGAGGCGTGATCCAATCAAATGTTGGCAAGCAACGACGACTGTCGAATTGTATCATTTGACTGAACAGGGGTCATTTCTATCTAAACATATGTTGTGCACATGCATCTGTCCATAACATATCTGTCAGATCATACATAACATCTTTTCTATACATGCAGGTACGATCAACATGAAAATCTTCGAGAAAGTACAAGCGCGTCGCCTTCAACCTCACAAATGATCAGAGTGATGGCTTTTGCGGCATGATACGTGGACGATGTTGGTGGGAGATCCAGGACATGAAGCCGATCACACATCCCATCCAAAAAAAAAAAAGAAAAAAAGACAAAAAACAACAAACCCTGGGAAGGGCTGAGATCCACGCGAACCACGACAAAGATGGTGAGCACCCCTGGGAAGGGCTGATATCCACAAAAAGAAAAAAGACAAAAAACAACAAACCCTGGGAAGGGCTGAGATCCACGCGAACCACAACAAAGATGGTGAGCACCCCTGGGAAGGGCTGATATCCACAAAAAGAAAAAAGACAAAAAAGAACAAACCCTGGGAAGGGCTGAGATCCACGCGAACCACAACAAGATGGTGAGCACCCCTGGGAAGGGCTGATATCCATAAAAAGAAAAAAGACAAAAAACAACAAACCCTGGGAAGGGCTGAGATCCAAGATAACCAACCGGCGACGATAACCGGGGGTTACGAGATGGGTGACCGGCGACGATACCGGGCCCCAACGAGACGATCGACCGGCAATGATAACCGGCGATTACGAGATGGATGTCCGGCGACGAAAAAGGGCTGAGATCCAAGATAACCAACCGGCGACGATAACCGGGGGTTACGAGATGGGTGACCGGCGACGATACCCGGCCCCAACGAGACGATCGACCGGCAATGATAACCGGCGATTACGAGATGGATGTCCGGCGACGAAAACCGGCTCCGACAAGATAACCAACCGGCGACGATAACCGGGGGTTACGAGATGGGTGACCGGCGACGATACCCGGCCCCGACGAGACAATCGACCGACAACGATAACCGGCGATTACGAGATGGATGTCCGGCGACGAAAACCGGCTCCGACAAGATAACCGACCGGCGACGATAACCGGGGGTTACGACATGGGTGACCGGCGACGAAAACCGGCCCCGACGAGACAATCGACCGGCGACGATAACCGGCGATTACGAGATGGATGTCCGGCGATGAAAACCGGCTCCGACAAGATAACCAACCGGCGACGATAACCGGGGGTTACGAGATTGGTGACCGGTGACGAAAACCGGCCCCGACGAGACAATCGACCGGCGACGATAACCGGCGATTACGAGATGGATGTCCGGCGACGAAAACCGGCTCCGACAAGATAACCAACCGGCGACGATAACCGGGGGTTACGAGATGGGTGACCGGCGACGATACCCGGCCCCGACGAGATAATCGACCGGCGACGATAAACCGGCGATTACGAGATGGATGTCCGGCGACGAAAACCGGCTCCGACAAAATAACCAACCGGCGACGATAACCGGGGGTTATGAGATGGGTGACCGGCGACGATACCCGGCCCTGACGAGACAATTGACCGGCAACGATAACCGGTGATTACGAGATGGATTTCCGGCGACGAAAACCGGCTCCGACAAGCGGTGACACCTGTAGAATCGTATCAAAAGACTGTACAGGGGTCATTTTTCATTTTAAATGTTGTGTCACGTGCATTGAATAAGTGATAATTCTGTACGTGATCCATGCAGGTTAGGTGTCAAGGTCCTAGCCTATCAGAGTCAAAAGCAATGGTTGCCAAGAACGATGTGCGAGGACGAATTCCAAGGATGCCCTTCAAAGCTAGTCAGGAGAATAACTTCCTTTGATGACAATGGGATGGAATAAGGTGATTACGAGAGGGGTGACCGGATATGAGACCCGACATTCACAGGACAATCGACCGGATACGAGACCCGGCGATTACGATACGAGATCCGGCGATTACGAGACGAGCGACA
This sequence comes from Aralia elata, assembly GCA_034770075.1. Taxonomy (NCBI): domain Eukaryota; kingdom Viridiplantae; phylum Streptophyta; class Magnoliopsida; order Apiales; family Araliaceae; genus Aralia; species Aralia elata. Next base: position 921,491 of record JAVJAP010000097.1, on the reverse strand, counting down.
GGTTAGGGATTGATGCATTGACACCTTTACAAATGTGTTGCATGCCTTACATCTTGCGTTACATCATAAGTTGTATGTGTTGCAATGTCATTCTTATGCACTGTCATTCATACATCGTGTGTCTACTTCTTTATCATGTTCATTTCATTTAACATTTCATAAACATGATAAAGAGGGGCAGCTGTAGACACCCAAATTTTGCGCTTCGTATACTAACCGTGACAGGAGGGCAAAATCGTCAAAGGAACCGGCCTGTGAGAGCGAGGGATGCACAAGTGCGAACACTCGATGCCACCGCAACGATTTGCAAATCAAAACCGACGTGACAGCAGGGCCGTCCGAAATGACCATGCCCGAATGATGTGGCACGTCTCCCAGTGATTCTCGGACTACAAAATACAAGCCTGTCGGCGAAAACCGACGTCACGACACGAGAAACAAGGTGCGGTTCGGAAAACGAGAAAATCAGCCCACCCGGCCGCGGATTGATCTGCGGCCAAACGATTAAAATAATGGTGGTGCGCACGGGACTCGAAACCAGGAAACCAGCTGAGTGCGATGGGGGGTGGGCCAGCCAGCCGCAGATCAATCTGCGGCCAGCCGCAGATCAATCTGCGGCTGCCCTAGCCAGCCTATTTCAGCTCAGTTTCTTCATTTCATCCAGGGGAGGTTCAGCAACAAAAAAGGAGGCAGCAGCAGCGGAAAAGAGAGGAGAAAAACAGCAGAAAATAAGAGAAATTAAGAGAGAAAAGAGGGAGAAATAGTGAGCAATTGTACCCATTTTGTGAGATTATATCTCATATTTTCTACTCTATTCAATACACAAACTCATACATATTGTGGCGATTATTTGCAAGGTGAAAAATCCTTTGTTTTAGCATTTTGTTTTACCATTTTTGTTAAGCTTTTTGTCATCCAAATTATATTAAATGTAGTTGTTCTTGTATATTGTTGTGAATCCATGGATTGAGGGTTATTAGTGAGGGTTCCCAAATGGAACGAAATTCCTCCTAATGGCCCGATGATATCCATTTGGTGAATTTTGGCTCGTTGTAATGATGTATTATGCATAGTTTATTTAGATTGTTATTTTTAGGATCTTGTGGGTGTGTAGCGATTTTGGATGTGAGCCTAGGAGCGCGACCCCGTGGTCCAAATCCGACGATGGACATCTTTTGATATATGTAATAAATTCGATGTACCTTTCATTGTAAATATGTAATCGCCGGGCCTTAAAACGACGCCAAGGCGAGAATCGTGTTTAAGGCCCCGAAATAGTGAAACTTGTGATTGTAGGCGTTTGGGGTTATTTTGATGGCTTACATGCCCATGAATAGCCCCAACGCATTTTAATGCTTGATTTGATTTATGACACAAATTGATTTCAAAGCTAAACAATGAAGACTTTCATAAAATCAATCAAATTAGGTTATTAGCATCACGAGGATAATGAATGGGAAATGCTAATGAATGTCGATTCCTATTTAACGAGAAAGCTAAAGAAAATCGTTTTCAAACATCACAAAATTTGATTTTATAAATAAATGGCGTTTTATTAAACCGTTGTGCATAGGGTTAAAGAGATCCTAGAAATTGCCCATCATTTGAGTTACGAAGGCAACGTATAGATCTCGATTCCTATTTTGACGAAGGTTTAAAACTCTTGTTTCATCAAAACGACACCTAATGAAAATCTCATAGTTTTGACAAATTAAAATCAAACCTTTCTTATAAAGAATCAAGCTTTCTCGTATAAATCGAAGGACATTCCGAAGCATTCTCAAATCAAAGCACGATTTTCCCTAAAAAATCCAAATGATTCTTTCATACAAATTCACCACAAACATTCACGTAGGCACACACGCACACACGCGCGCACACGCACACGTTTCATGAATTAAAGGATAGGAAAGCATCAAGATTGTGGTAACCGTGTTTCACGGAAGTCGAGGGGTGCCTAACACCTTCCCCTCACTTAAGCAAGCCCCCGAACTCTATGAATCTCGGTTCGCAGACCAATTAATTCGGAGTCACATATGAGCCAGCGATTTATAAAAAACGAAAACTCGGATGAGTTGGTACATCCATTTCAAATATACCAACTGGCGACTCTGGTTAATTGGCTCATCATAAAAACGATCTTTCAAAACCCTGTCGACATCAATGCCGACCTTTTCCCAAAATCATCTAATGACAAAGGCTAAAATCGGAAAAAGACCAAATATCGCATAAGCGGATAAAACCGGCGTCGACACATATTCAAATGAACTTGCTGAGCATTTTGTAGCTCATTCTGGCGCATATCTTCTTTGCAGCTTTAAATGATAAACCCAGCACCTCTGGTACAGATAAAGGAAAAGGACATGTTTATTAGTTTTAATTTCTGTTCTGAATAATTCAAGTCTTTTATAAGGCTTTGTTGTAATAACTTAGTACTGAGAACAATGTAATCGAACCAAATGATATGTAATATATTATGATCCTTTATTTCATCGAATGCGTTATACTCTGATCTTTATTTTGTTTAGCATAGTTGTACTAAGTTAAATACAGTATTTATACGAACTATACATCTGAATGAGGGTATTTAAATGATATTGAAAGTCATATAAGCTCTGAGGTTACACTTAATGAGCGTCGGTAAGGTGCCATCTTTACCGGAATGCGCCCCTCAGTTCTATGAATAATCGTATCATTAATACTGTGAATGTCAGATATATAGGGAATATAAATAAGAAAGAGGTATTCATTAGATATGAATCTATATATCCAAGTGAGGGTATCCAAACACAGACAACGTTCTGACCGGAACTAGTACCTGTTATGGGATACTGTGAACCTTGGATAGATAGAAGTCATATTTTATTAAATATTTATAGTTGTTTAGCTTCACGTGAGCACCAGATCTGCTACAGGGGAGTGTAGAGATTTAGGGGCGTCACATTTGCTCTATTGAAGAGGATGATTGATCTCATAATCATTTGTGTGGAGACACTAAAGCAAGTATGTAGGTGCTTATTGGAGAATAAGTTCAATGAACGTGACTTGAATAAAGGAACCCTTATGGAGTTTTACATGTCTATCAATAGGTGTTCCTATAGTGATAGTAGTACAAGTGATCTTTAGACTTGAGATTATCATAATATCTTGTATATACTGAGTTATGTTTTGTCATATTCCTTAATACTCTAGGGTATGTTGTAGGGTATGTTCGGATGTAATTAAGTATATATGGAGATAGTTGAATGATCAACAAATGATCTACCACTTATAGTAAAGGGAGAGAATGTCCTATGTGATTTGACAAGTGACAACTCAGAAATCCCTGGTCAGGGTTGAATGAAAATTAGAAAGGAGTTTCTAATTTACATTAACTGGAGTTATGCATTTTAGAATCGAAATACATATGATCAAATAAATAAAACTTGACAGTAATTCCATGTTTTATGTTTGATCGGGATATTGCATGGTAGAATGATTGAATTGTGCGGTAACTATTCACGGAATAGGTTCTTTGTATTCATTGTGATAAGTCTTTATGATTGAACGTTGAATCCATATTATCCGGATAGTCATGATACATTATTTATAAGGTGTCACTTATGATGTAGAATAAATATTATTTATTTATATTTGAATTAAAGGAGTTTAATTCATTATAAATAATATCAGAATGGTTCTAATTTATTTATTCTACTTGTCGACTTAATATTGAACCTAGAGGGTCACACCATTAAAAGAGTGAAATATGATTTTAGAAGTGATTGGCTTAGTAATAATAAATTAAGTGTATTTAATTTATTAGTGGAATAAATTAAATAGCTTAGTATTTATAATTAAGTATTTGGAGAAATACTAAATTATAAATTAATAAGAGTAGTCATCTTATTATTATTATTATTATTATTATTATTATTATTATTATTATTATTCCTAATTAGATTAGGAATTATATAAAACCCTAATTTCTAAAAGGTTTAGAAATAGGGTTGCTCTATAAATAGGAGAAGTCTGATTGTGGGATAGACTAATGCAATTTTGCAAGTATTTTCAAAAACATAAATAGTTAGGAGAGAAAACTAGGGTTAGCCACCCAAGGCCTAATAGAACCTAAATTCTTCTTCTTCAATCAATATACTCTTGGTGGATCACCTCTTGGGCGTTGCACACTATTGTAATGAACGTTTGATTCAAGGAATTGGAGAAGAACGCAAAGAAGCAAGGGAGGTGAACTCGTAGCTGCTCAAAGGTTGAATCTGCAAAGATTGTAGAACTCGTAGTTATTCAAAGGTTGAATCTGCAAAGGTATAATTCTTTCTTCTTCGTTGTTGTTTAATTAATAATATTGTATAAGGTGATTTCTGGGATTGCAAAAAATTTTATATTGCTTTATTGCATGTTTCCGCTGCGTTTCAATAAGATTCTATGCTTTGATCTTGTTTCTACAACCCAACAGTGACATCAGAGCCATCCTTATGCGAATTATTAATTGTTTTGATTCGATATATATGTTGATATGTGTTTAGAACAATTTATTTGGGTGAAATTGTTAGTATAAAATCATGTTTTATGAAAGGAAGAAGCAAAATCGCGATCTAGAAAAATAAAAAAACGTAATGGAGAGAAGTTCAGAGCCGCGACGCGCTCTTTGTGAGCTGCGACGCTGGGCTAGAGCTGCAGCGCACCATTCCTTGCGCCGCGGCGCTTGATGCCCTTCTTGAGGGTCGCGGCTGTAACGACCGGGAATTCTGGATTTACCTTGTAATTCGAATTTTTGAATATTAATGAATATATTATATTTTATTAATATTATTTTGTGTTGCATGTTTAAAGGTTGTGTGACAACCTGGATTATGTGAATGTATGAAATGTTACGTTTCATAGTTTTATTTAAGCGAATTATTCATTTCGCGTAGCGTCGATAAATCACTATTCACGGGTCACGTTTCCTGAGTTACTATTCACCTCATAATATTTTTGTGTCTTTTTTGATTTTAATAAATTTCATTAATACGTGTGAGCGAATGGATAATTTTTTCAAGCGTTGGAAATTTTATTTGAGCTGATACATGATTTTATCCGTAATCGAAATGTATTATATGGGTGTTCCGAATATTTGGACAAATTCCATAATAATTATTTTTATGCGTCCCAATAATTTATGGGAGTACCCATTTTAATTTTGGGTAGAGCTATTTACCAAATTGGGTACAAAAGTGGGAGTATTCGGATATTTTTTTGTGTATTTGTGTAATTATTTTTGCATGTTACTCCAAGAGGGAACCAACCCCCCATTTTAGACCAATGAAATGAGAGAGTAGAGGGGAGGGTCGGACAAATTGCATTGAGCAACGAAGCCACTCATTTCATCCTCCCGAAGTCCCTCCAATCTCTCATCTCATTCAAACCATTCCATTTCTCACTTGCATTCCATCAGTAGATAGAGAGAGAGAGAGAGAGGTGCAGAGAGGAAGAAGGAAGAAGGGGAAAGTCACCGGAAAAAGGGAAGAGAGTCGCCAGAAAATAAAGTAGGAAAAAGAAGAAGGCATGAGTGGAGGAAGAAGAGGAGCCAAGTAAGAAGAACCCCTCAAAGCAAAGCCTAGCAATCTTCTCAACCTCTAGGAAGGATTTACTGAGGTAAACAACTAACCAAATCCTTTCCATTCGATTTCTTGTTAAGTTTTTCTAGTTTTTCTTAGTTTTGAGCTCTTAAGCTTGTGGGTCAAATTTGTGGCGATTCTTGATGTTTTTGTTTGTTCTAGATGTTTGTAAATGTTATTAAGAGGTTATGTAAGACATTAATAACATCAAAGTGGAATAAAAATGGAACAAATCCTTACCTTGGCTTAATGGAGCAAGAACAATGGACAAAACATGGACTTTGGACGTTCGGACCATTTTAGAGGACTGTAAAGCTATGATTTCATGTTTGTTAATTTTAGTTATTATGGTATTGTAGTTCCACGGGTTACAAAGCTAACCCAGTTGGATTGGAGTAAAAAGGAGTTAAAACGAATTCGTAGTAATGATTTTTCTAAAACTTGTCAAGAACTCGAAAAACAGAGCATAACTTTGTAATTTGATCAAAGATTTGGACTTGTTAATGTTTATAGGTGCTTCTACATTTTTTATATGTTGTAGCCCCATGAATTAAGAGTTCATAGAGTCCGAAATGGACTAATTTGAACGTGTGTAGGAGGAGATATGAAGGTTGGAGTGGCCGGAGGTCGGAGTCAGGAACTATGATCAAACCTAGAATTCGGCTACTGGAGAATGACGCCGCAACATCATTCATAAGCCTTACATCTGATGCCGCAGCGAGGGATAGGATTGGGAAATGAACGGAGCTCACGCCGCAGCAACGCTTCCAAGCACTAAGCTTGGCGTCGCAGCGCCACGTGGCAAGAGACGGAGCTCACGCTGCAGCGTGGCTTCTAATACTAAGCTTCACGCCGCAGCGATGCCACGCGGCAGAGGCAGAACACGGGACTTATGCCGCAGTGTGAGCTCTAGCAATGAGCCTCACGCCGCAGCATCAACTCTATGTCTGGACCAAGTCGGGTCGGTCAGACCGGGTCGGACCCAGCGAATTTTTCCAGCAAGACCAAACTTATATTTTTGTACTAAATGATTAAACAAGTTAGTTATTTATATCTTGTTAAAGCCTTATGTACTTAATTTATATCAAGTGCCAACCAAATTGAAATTGTCTTAATGCATAAATTGAGTAACCTATGCAGCCGCTCACTCACCGGGGAGCGACACCCCCGACTGGGTATTCATAGTGGCAATCAATGTGTTTTTAATGATGCAACGTTTGTTTTGAATGAAATTCTTAAGTGACTAATTGTTATATGAATATGTATTTACATGTGTAGGATATTAAGGAACGTGTGTTGTAATATTGTAGCAGCGCATCAGGCAAGTTTCTAAACCTTATATGTAATACCCGAGAATTTTAGATAATATTAATACTGACTTTCCTATTAAGTTTAATATTTATTCGAATATGAGTATACACGATATGTCATTTTGGTAGTGATGTGATAAAATAATTTCTTGTTTATTTATTAAAGGAGTGATTTAATAAGAAAAGAATTTATCAATGTTATCTTAGTTGATTAATTATTGTGTGACTAATAATCTCTATTAATTTATTTAAGTGTTATATGCCATGCTACTTGAGGCGTAACCGCATGATGAGATGTATATTAATTATAATAAAGTTTCTGCATTCATTTAATAATATAAAAGATATGTGTGACATTTAAATTACATGAGATAATAATTGAAGTGAACTAATAATTGTTAGATAATAATTATTGCAATACTTAAATGTTTATTGAAATATGTGTTATGAAATAATGGAATAATAATGTATATTAAATATTAGGTGTTAGTAAATATTGGGGATTTCACTTTAATTAATGTACATGGATTATATGATATGTGTACATATGACTCTATTTGATACAATGTGGTAGCACTTAATTATTTAATACACTATATGACCTAAGTTTACATTTTAAATCAAAGTATGCACTTAAGGCTTGTTGGGAAATGTCTGAGTTCCTTGTCCCAAATTGATAGTCATTTGCCCCATTTTCTTCATCCACGTGAATAGCTTGAGCCATGTTGCTGATAATGAGAAAATGCTACAAGCCTAGACTTCTTCTTCTTCCTTGCAAACCTTAGCTTCATGATGAAATGGGGAGCAGTCCAAATAGTGCCTCACCACTATTCCACCAACTTCTCATTAACCTTCATCTTCTTCCTTCTTCCATTGGTTTGAATCAATGGGAAAAATCTGATTTTGGACAAAAGAAACTCTATAAATTGACGCTTTCTCTTCTTCATTTTGGTTGCTAGAAATCTGATTTAGCTCAAGTAGAGAGTGGGTGTGAGAGTGATCAGAAGTTTAGGAACAAGGGTTAAGAATTTCAAGCTTCATAGAGGTAAAGCTCTACCACATTGTGTTCTTAATTGCTTGAGTTGAATTCTTAGAAATTGCCATGAATTTTGTGTCAGTTGATTGGTAGTTGATGTACATATGTTTATCAAAGTCATATACATGCTACTAAGGTGATGATCATGTTTTGTTCTATCAAATTTAAGTTTTATGAATTCTAAGAAATGTTCTAAAATACATGCCTTGAATGTACAAAAATTGATGAGCTAAGTTTAAATTAATCTATAAATGGTTGTTATACATTGTTAGTATAGTCAGATACGAAAACAACGAAGGTTAAACGGACCATTTTGGTCCAGAAACGAGTTCGTTATGGGATTTATCGCTAAACATGTCGAATTTTGGAAAAATAGCATGAATGGTGAATTTAATACTTGAATTTAGTTATTTATTCGTGTTAAGTTGTTAGAATCATGTTAGGTATGCTTAATATCATATTTGTAGACTTTATGTGAGGTGGGTATGCATAAATTGTTGTTTGAGTTGGTTTTGGCTTTGGAAGGCATGCAGATACAGGGAGTTTCCTGGTTCTGCCGAGGAGCAGCGCGACCGCGCTACTCCCCAGGCAAAACCAGGCGTGACTGCGCCGTGCACCAGAAGAAACTCCACTTGTTGATAAATTCTGACTTCATAAGCATACGTAAGTAACTTATACAAGTATGTAAATGAGTATCACATGTCGTCCAAAGTCCTCTTGCATGATATGAGTTGTGTTAGCTTGGTTCTAATGACTTTCTAAAGGAAAACTTGAATTGCTGGAAGTGAAACTTAACGAACCCTCTTTGGAAGTGAAACTTAAAGAAACCTTGTTGTGCATACACAAAGCTATATATTTATTGCAATTGGATCCTTTCCCACTAAGCAGATTTTATAAAATCACAAATACAAGATCTGTCAAACTATATATAAAGAGGGTTATGTAGTTTGAAGAAAATAGTGGGAGACATCATTTTAATAAAGACCTAAATTAATCTGGTGATTAATAAAAGAATGCATGCTAATGTTGTTAATTAAATTTCACCTGCAGAATTTTACAAATGGCTATTTCACTATCAGTGTGAAGCATACTTGATGCTAACAAATTAATCGGACCAAATTATACGGATTGGTTAAGGAATCTGAGAATAGTTCTCATAGCTGAAAAGCTGACATATGTCCTTAACTCGCTTGTTCCTGCAACAGTTGCAAAAGATGCCTCTGAGGAAGAGCTTGCTACTTTTAGAAAGTAGCAGGATGATGCACAGGTGGCTCAATGCATCATGTTAGTATCCATGAGTAACGAGTTACAGTGTCAACATGAGAAAATGGATGCTCCTACTATGTTGCTGCACTTTCAAGATTTGTATGGTGAGAAAAGTAGGTCGGCTAGATATGAAATATCTAAAGAGCTCTTCCGATCTAGGATGACCGATGGTACTACAGTGCAGACACATATCCTAAAGATGATCAATCTGATTGAACAGTTGGGACAGCTGGGTTTTATCATGGATGGTGAGTTGAGCCAAGATCTGATCTTGCAATCACTCTCGGACTCCTTTTCACAATTTGTTGTGAACTTTCACATGAACAAGCTTGATGTCAGCTTGCTTGAATTGCTTAACATGTTAAAAACTATTGAGAGTCATTTTCCAATGAAAAAAGACCAAGTCTTGCTTGTAGACGATTCTTCCAAGAAGCGGAAGAGGGCCAAAGGATTTTCTAAAAAGAAGAAAAATTCCAAGAAGGCAAAAGTAAAGGCGAAACCTAAGGACAAGAAAAAGGCTGATGTTGGTAGCAAAGGAGTTTGCTTCCACTGCAACAAGCTTGGACTTTGGAAGAGAAACTGTAAGGAGTATCTTGCAAAGCAGAAGCAAAATAAGCTTGGAGAAGCTTCAACTTCAACTACAGATACAGGTTTGTTCATGATTGAAATAAATCTTTCTGTAAGTCAAAATTCTACTTGGGTATTAGATACCGGCTGTGGGTCTCACATGTGCAATTCTTTGCAGGGACTAAGTAGAAGTAGAAAGCTGAACAAAGGAGAAGTCACGTTGCGCGTGGGGAATAGAGCAAAGGTTGCTGCATTAGCCGTAGGAACTTATTGTTTAGCACTGCCTTCTGGAAAATCAATTAATAAGTTGTTATTATGTTTCAGGGCTTATTAGAAACATTATTTCAATTTCATTGTTGGACAAGGAAGGTTTTAATATTATAATAAAGAACAATAGTTGTTCTATTTATAATGACAATGTTTTGTATGGAACTGGTAGATTAATTGATGGTCTTTACGTACTTGACTTATATGCAAATATTTTACAAATTGAACAAACTAATAAAAGGAAAAGAGATGATGTGAATTATACCTTTGTATGGCATTGCAGACTCAGTCATATTAATGAAACAAGACTAAACAAGTTGTATATAGATGGGCTTTTAGAGCCATTTAATTTTTAATCATATCTAACTTGTGAATTTTGTCTAATGGAAAAGATGACTAAATCTCCATTTAGTGGACATGGAGAAAGAGTTGCAGGATTGTTAGAGTTGGTACACACAGATTTATGTGGACCTATGATAATAGATGCACGAGGAAGGTATTCTTATTTCATTACGTTCACTGATGATCATTCGAGATTCGGTATGTGTATTTGATGAAATACAAATCTGAATCATTTGAAAGGTTCAAAGAATTCAAAAGTGAAGTGGAGAAACAAACTAACAAGAGTATTAAGATTCTTCGATCGGATCGAGGAGGAGATACTTAAGCAATGAGTTTCTTAATCATCTCAAAGATAATGGTATTCTCTTACAATGGACGCCTCCTGGTACACCACAGCTTAACGGTGTCTCTGAAAGGAGAAATCGTACCTTGTTGGACATGGTGCGGTCTATGATGAGTTTTATCGATCTTCCAATGTGACGCCCCCAAATCTCTACACTTCCCTGTAGCAGATCTGGTGATCAGCCTCACCAATATCCTAGGAGTATGCATATCATCCTACCATTTGTGGTCAATATATAATCGACATTTATTGGCCTTCCTATGAAGGCATTTCCATTTACTCAGTATAAGATGTCTTACCAAACAATTTGGTTTGACACAACAATTTACGCTCGAATAAACAATATATGAATAATGATTCATTTCTTAAGTTATGCTGAACAAGAAGCAATAACTTCACAATAATTGATAGCAAGATGTATAATACTTGCGTAAAAATAACAAAGTTGGGAGACTTGCATTAGCGTAGTTCGTTATAATTTAATACAGTTGGTCAACGTATGCAGTCTACGTACACCAATAATAAGCGTTAGAACTTATATAAACATGTATTACGCTAATCTAGACAAGTTTCATTAAGGTTCGATGTCGATTTGGTATCTCGGTCGCGTCCTTAAGAGCTAAACACATAGATTGTTCGATAAAACTTCATTTGGAAGTTTAATTATTAGTCTAAATAATTTATTTATTATTTATAACACTTTTAGAAGCTTAATATTATTTTTAAATAATTTTTATAAGCTTGAAAGTATTTTTAAATAATTTAACAAGCTTAGGAATATTTTTAAATGATTTAATTATCACTTAGAATAATTTTTAAAACATTAATATGTTATTTAAATAATTTATTTGTCATTTAGAATATTTTTAGACACCTAAAATATTATTTAAATGATTTATTTATCATTTATAATATTTTTAGAAATATAAAATATTATTTAAATGATTTATTTTATCATTAATAATATTTTTACAATTTATTTTATCATTATAATAATTTAATTATTATTTATAATAATTTTTAAAACTTAGTTTAATATTTAAATGATTTAATTATCATTTGTAATATTATTAAATATTAAATATTTTATTTTAAATAATTTATTTATTATTTTAAATAATTTTAGAAAGTTGGTAATATTTTTTAAATGAATTAATTATCATTTAAAATATTTTAAATACATTAATATCATTTTTAAATTATTTATTTAAAATATTTATTAAATAATTTAATATTTAATTAAATTAAATAATTATATAAAAATATTTATCAGAATATATAAAAATATTAAATATAATTAAAAATAAATTTTTTAATATTTATTATTAATTAATATGAATTTTTAATATTTATTTATAATTTTATATAATTTATTTAATTATTTATATTAATTTTTATTAGAAACCGTCGCAAAAGGCTTTAGCGACAGTCTTCATAGGATATTTAGTTTTCTGGGTTTGGGAAGGAGAGTGTCGGTAAAAGGGGTTTTCATTGAAGAACAGCCGGTCATGGTTGAGTAGGAACTTTTGACCGCAAATGATTTCCAATTGGTTAATGTTTTGAGTTTGATTTTTGTTTGTTGTTGTAGCCTACATGGCAGAGTATAACGACATGTATTAACTTAGCTTATACAACATCATATGATGGTAGATAAATCATTGTCAAACTAGCATGTTCATGCTGTTCTTGAGTTTCTAGGTAGCCCAGAAACTCTTTGGTCATGGTCGGTCAACCATGTTTGACCGTTAATAAATTGCATCATTTGTATTATTTATGTGATTTAATGATTCAAGGTTGTAGCATACATGGCATAGAACATGTTTAAGCCAAGAAATAACATTTACAAACATCATATAAGCAAGATTAAAGCCAGTCAAATCTTGTTAGATGGCTGTCAGATTTACTTAGAATTTTCTAGGTTGCCCAGAATCAGCCATCCGTGAGCGGTCAACGGGTTTTGACCATTAATATCTTCAATCCTAGACATTGTTTTACTATTCTACAAATTGGATATTATAGTTAACATGGCATAATACATATACAAACTTTAAAACAGATCAAACGACCAATTTAAGCCGATCAAAATGTCTGACAAAATAGCCTGTCAGACCATTCTGGGCTGCCAAAGTCAGTTCATGTTTTTCATCAATTTTGACCATTTAAATGTTATGGATCCTTGTTTAACCAACCCAGATCATCAAATAACATGTTTACACATAATCCTAAACATCTAAAACATAAAATTATTACAGGCTTGAAGATCTAGCATAAAAATTAGGGTTTTGCACCTTTTTCTTAGATTTTTGATCTCTGACTTTTGATTCTGATCTTATGCTTGCAGAGGCTTGTTATGGTATGATTGTAAGTGTTTAGACTGTGTAAAATTCGTGGCTTAACTGACCAGCATAATGTTCTATTTATAGCAACTTGAAATTAGGGTTATTTCTAGGTTTTCTAGGATAATGATCCAGTAACATACGATGAGACAATGAGTAGTAAAGACTCAGAGAAATGGCAAACTGCCATGAAATTCGAAATGGACTCCATGTATGAGAACCAAGTATGGTCTTTAGTTACTCCACCGGAAGGCATAGTGCCTATAGGGTGCAAATGGGTCTTTAAAAGAAAGACTGGAGCAAATGGCAAGGTAGAGACTGTGAGGAACGAGATTTTTGTAATTTAATTTAAATATTTAATGAATTAAATAAATATTTTTCGAGGATTTAATTATTAAATTAAATAATTAATTGATGAATTTGTGGTAGATTAATTTAATTATATGTGTTACATTAGTTAAATTGATGTGGAGAATTTTTCTATTCAAAGTATGTATTTAATTGAGTTTATTTGATTAAATGCATTATTTAAATAAGCATAATGTTATTCTAATTAATTTAATAATTAATTAGAGATTTAATGATTTGTCATAATCAACAAATGAGAATTTTAATTATGTGACTATGTGATTTAATGTGGAATTATCCTATTTTATTTAATTGATTTAAATGAGATTATTTAATTAATTAAAAATGTGACATTAAACTATATTATAAGCAAGTTATTAAAATAAACCAAAAGAAGAGCTTTAATAAGCAAGCCAAACGAAGCCTTAGTGGGAGTTGGAGTCAGTTAACCCATTATGGGATTAACTGACGACCATGCTCTGTCACTTTTATTTGGTACGCATCATAGTTCATCAGTTCCTAAAAACTAAGCCAGAGAGAAAAAGAGAGAATTTTGAGAGGAATTGAGGGTTGAGAGAAGAAATTATCTCATCATCTTGCTTAATCTAGGCTACTAATCAAGCTAAAGTTGAAAGAATTGACGAGCCATCCACGAGTAAGGGCAAAGGCAAAGTAAACAAGTGATGAAGACTTGTTAAATTTGTTTGAATGATATTTATGTAATAGACTTATGTTATGTTTCCGCATTGATGTTTTATTAAGGTTAGATGACCTGGGATTTATTTGTTAAAGATGTTGTAACCCTTTAATGGGAGATTTCTATTTTTATTAAGAATTCGCATTTATATTTGAATGGGTAGTTAGATGTGATGTGATTTATTTAGATAGTGAATACCAAATCCTGTGGAAATTAAGTACCCGGATTTGGGGGTGTCACAGGTTGGTATCAAAGCTGTATGTTATGAATCTTAGGTGGAGAAACCTTAGGGTAGTAGCCTTTTAAGAGATAGAGAACATAGTGGTGATAAACTCTTACCGAGTTCTAAGGAATGAATTAAGCAATTCATTAAAGATAATAAAAGACTTTATGTGTTATGTGCTTATGTGTTAATAACTTATGTGCCGCGATTAGTACCGAGTATTAATTAAAACTTAAACTTTGTTGTCAGGATGTCGGATGTTGGAGAATTCAGTCAGCCTAGGGAGGTTGAGCCTCGAGTAGCTGGAGAGGAGGAGCCCCGTGATATCCATGTTATCCGGGAGCAGTTGATATAGAGGGAGCCATCTCCATTGATCATTATGGTGGGTCAGGAGTATGAGCCTGAGTTTGATTCAGATGAGGATTCTGAGGATGTAGAGGTAGAGGCTGAGGAGGATGATGAGGATCCCGAGGAGGTACCTCTTACCTCTATCGATGTCGAGATGTACGATGCATTGTATGATCGTACCATAGAGTTACAGGATAGAGTCAGAGATTTGGAGAGACTGGCAAATAGACGCCGGACTATTATAGACCAAAAGAACGAGAAAATTGAGGATCTTGATATACGTCTTGGAGACGTGGAGTGGAAGCTAGTTCAGGCAGAAAATCAAAAGGAAGACCTGTTAGCTAAGAATGAGAAGATGAAACTTGAGATTCAAAAATTGAAAGATGACTTGAGTGAGGAGTCAGCGGAACGTACGAGAGCAGAGGATGCTTGGATGAATACCGCTCGACATGCAAAAATTTCTGAAGAAGGCGAATGAGCAAAGCAGGCTAAGATTGAGGAGACAGACTACACTTTTTAGACAACGATTGATAGGGCCCAGGATCGAGTTCTCCACTATCTAGTTCAGTTCGAGGACTTGCCATGGTACATGTTGGATCGCAGGATGATGTACCGTATCTTGGAGGAAGAACGTAGAAAGGCGGTTCGACGCCTTAGTAGGCCGTGATAAGAGAAGTATTGAAATATGTGTAAATATTTATGGTAGTTAATATTGTAAATTCCAGCGTGATTATACACAACGGAATATGACTATTTAATCCTAAAGATTATTTGATCTCAGGATAGTTGATGTAAATAGCAGTGATGCTATCTTTCTATGTTTTAAACTTTTGAATGAATGAAATATCAAATTTATTTGAAGATGTTATGTGTTAAGTGTTTAAATCTGAATTGTTTGAGTTAAGTATTGAACACTTAAGAAATTGAGTGATGATCTAATAAGCGCATATTCTTAAACAGAAAATGCCGTCGAGACGCCAACCACGACGACAAGCTCAGGAGAGCTCTACCAATAACAATAACGACGCTAATGCTAATCCTGTACAGCAGTTGGTGAACCTTTTGGCTGGAACACTTGCGAATCAGCCGTAAGCTCCACCAGTGACATCATTTAAGGATTTCAAAGCAGTAGGATTGCCAGATTTTAGGGGTTCCCTGAACCCGATTGAAGCCCAAACCTAGGTGATGGAAATAGAAAACGTGTTTGACGTTGCTAGGGTTAGTGATGACCAAAAGACTGCCTTTGCAACATTCATGCTTAAGTCAGAGGCCAGTTATTAATGGCAAGCGAATAAGGTTCGAGGAGGTCAGAGTGTAATCGCATGGGATAGGTTTAAGGAGATGTTCTTTCAGATGTATTTTCCGACAAGCTCGCGCAATCAAATGGAGATTCAATTCCTGGAGCTGAAGCAGGGTACCATGACTGTACCAGAATATGCTGCAAAATTTAATGAGTTAGCTAGGTTCGCAACCTACCAGGTGAACACCGATGAGAGGAAGGTGAGGAGATTTAAATAAGGGTTGAAGCCTTGGTTATACAGCAAGGTGTCAATGTTTCAATTGAACACTTTTGTCGGAGTTTTGGAAAAGGCAATTATCGTAGAAGGTGGGAGTGATGCTCTAACTAAGTATAATCAGGAGCAGAAGAAGAAGAAGGGTGAAAATGAGAATAACAAAGCAAGTGGTAGTAACAGTGGTGGTCACAATCAGAAGAGGAAGTGGAATGACAATGGATCTGCTGGAAATCAACAGGGAGGTCAGAAGAAGAAGGTGGAAGCGTGTATTACATGCGGAAAGAATCACGTGGGGATATGCTTGAAGGGGAAGAGGGTTTGCTACAATTGTGGTCAGAAAGGCAACATAGCACCGAATTGTCTGAATCCAAAGAAGGGCGTTTGTTTCACTTGCAGATCAAAGGATCATCTGGCTAGGGATTGTCCCACGAAGGCAGTAGGAGGAGCAAGAACAGGAGGAAATAAGGGAAACAATGGTGGTAGCACGTTAACCATAACGGGATCGGCACCAACAAACCGACATACCGCCAGGACTTTCAACATGACCGTACAAGATGTTGTGCACTCTCACGATGTGGTGCCAGGTATCATTCCGATCAATAATATAGATGATTATGTATTGTTTGATTCGGGTGCTACTTGTTCATTTTTATCCGATGACTTTGCTAAGAACTTAGATTTGCCTAAGGAGAAATTAGATTACCCTTTGAACATAGAAATTGCGAATAGAGAGGTAATTCCTGTTAGGTACGTACACAAGAACTGTAGAGTGAATATTAAGGGAAACGTGACGACTGTAGATATGATCCCAATCAAACTTGGGGAATTTGGCGTTATTTTGGGAATGGATTGGGTATTCAATTATGGGGCGATAATTGATTGCCAAAAGAAACGTATTAACCTTATGACTCCGTCAAAGGTAGTATTTTATGGCAGCAAGTCGCTTAGGCAAGCGAGTTATCTGACGATGATGCAGGCCAGGAAGTTGTTGAGACAAGGTTGTATGGGATACTTAGCCTACATAGTTGATACTCGAAAAGAGAATCTGAAATTAGAAGAGATACCTATCGTAAGGGACTTTGTAGACGTCTTTCCAAGCGATTTGCCAGGACTTCCGTCAAATAGGGAAGTTGAGTTTGTAATCGATATGGTGCCAGGAACCGCCGCGATATCAAAAGCTCCGTACCGTATGGCTCCAGTAGAGATGAAAGAATTGATGGTACAACTGTAAGAACTTTTAGATAAGAAGTATATTCAGCCGAGTGTATCGCTATGGGGAGCGCTGGTATTATTTGTTAAGAAGAAGGATGGATCGATGCAACTTTGCATTGATTATAGAGAGTTGAACAAGGTCACGATTAAGAATAAATACCCGTTGCCAAGAATTGACGACTTATTTGATCAATTGAAAGGAGCTAGGTATTTCTCGAAGATAGATTTGAGAAGTTATTATCATCAGTTAAAGGTGAGGAAGGAAGATGTACCGAAGACAACGTTAAGGACTCGTTATGGTCACTACGAGTTTTTGGTGTCGTTTCATACATACAACACATAGAATACATCATGCTTTTACATCATAGATTTGAAATAATTAATCATTTAGTTCACATAAAAAATAGGAACTGAAAGACTTTCCTGGTTCGTAGATTACCAATTACCATAATCAGCTTATATTTATCTACACTTCACGTATCATACATGATATATAATCATGCACAACATTTATTAGTGTAGGGTACGTTTTGGTTATGTATTAAGGTTATCGAATCTTGGGACTAGTAATACCTTTTAAATGAACAACATATGTTTATTATATTCCACACTTAGTTATTGTATGTTGTTTGGAGGTGGATATTTGTATTGGATCGTGATGACCAAATCCGGGTGTTTGAGACCTGAATTTGGGGGCATCACAGGTTGGTATCAAAGCTGTAGGTTATAAACATTAGGATTGCGAAACCTAGGTTATAACCTTAGTATGAAACTCATATAGAGTACATTAGGAGATAAATCAGGGAGATTTATCATATTTGGTATTTTAATGAATTGGGGAATTCATCGAGTCGAGTAGTACCCAATGAAATATAACTTCATTCCTTCAATGAATATATTTTATTGTTGTACTAATGTTAGTTTTTGTGTGTTTGTAGCATGGCTGCCGTAGGAGAGACTAGTGGAGTCCGGGAGGAGGAGGAGGTATTCACTGATATACCTGTTGTTACAGAGCAGTTAGTGGGCTATGCACATGTTGCCCCAGGAGTACCATTGAGCGGGCCCGGCCCAGAAGAGGACTACTTGGAGGATCTAGTAGAGCCTGTCATAGGCGGAGTGTTGAGATCCGGCAGTCAGGATAGGAATGATGAGTCCGAGGAGGACCCAACTGATATACAGATGGGTGGAGTTGCTACAGAGGTACCCGAGGAGAGATCTCCGGTATTGCACACCTTTCAGGATGACTTACTCGGGGATTATGCCGATCGCATAATAGAGCAGGAGCAGATTATCGAGCAGCAGAATGCTCGTATTGCACACCTAGAGGAGGAGAATTTTGTCCATCAGGAGATGGAAGATTAGTACAAGCCAGAGGCGTACTTGCTATAGTTCCAGATAGCTGAGTTGAAAGCTCAGATTCAGCAGTTAGAGAGTGCTACACCCCAGCTAGGTCCCACAGTGCAACAGTTGGTGTTGCAAAATAGTAGTTGAGGCAGGCATTAGAGCAGGCAGATGTCAGAGAGGTGGAGTTACAGACAGTTCTACAGGCTGTTAGGGCTGAAAGAGACTTAGAGCAGGCAGACAGGATTCGAATGCAGGAGTTTTGGATTCGCGCAGCCACGAGGGTGGATGTGCTTGAGGGAGAGGTTCGAGATGGATCCGCTATGATCGATACTTTAGAGTATTCCATATATACCGTAGTGGCCAGATTGCGGGATCAAGTCAGGAGATACCCTCGGGAGGAGGGCAGTAGTCGTCACATGATCAGACGTCGAGTGGTTAATCGGTTGGCTCGACAGGCACTTCGTCGGGCAGTCCGCCGTAGCAGACATTGACTTGTTGGTCTAGTACCTATGTGTTTACTTAGTTGTGGTAGGGAGTCCCACTTTTGTTTAATAGGGACAGACTTATGATGAAAATTCTGATGCCTTGTTGTATGCTTAGAATGGTAGTTAACCCCAATTTTTGTTCTGATAGAGGGGATAAGTATTAGTGAATCCTCAACTTTTGTTTAATAGAGGATAGTTAGCAGTAGGCAGTTTATGCCATTTAGTATTTATAGTAGTATGCCAAATGTTGGGCCAGTCTGTATTAAAAACATTGGTATATGAATATAAATGTAGTTGTTTTCTTTTGAATCAAATGTGTTTGATAGATGTTTGTGCTATTAAATGTTAACTTAATCGACATAGCATAAATTATATATAAATATATATAAATTGTAGTATAATAAGCGAAAGTCTAAGGCTTTCTCTTTAGCAGGTCATAATGCCACCAAGAGGTAGACCCCGCAACCAACGTGTCGCCGAGTCAGAAACTGAGGTTGGAGATCAACCTAACCCAATGAGGATATTTGTTGAACTTCTAGCTGAGGCTATGCAGGCTAGACCCCTATCAACAGTGGCACAACCAGCACCCCAACCAACACATCACTTAGCCAACTTTAAGGATTTCAAACTGGTTGGACAGCCTGAGTTCAAGGGAACTCTCGACCCCATAGAAGCACAAACTTGGATCGAGGAGATGGAGAAAGTCTTCGAGGTTGCACGAGTGGCCGACGAGCAGAAAACTGGATTCGCCACCTTCATGATGACGGGCGAAGCTAATTATTGGTGGAAAGCCAATAAGGGGCGAGCAGGCGATGGAGTCATTCCATGGGACAAATTTAAGGAGCTATTCTTCGAGAATTACTTCTCGGAGAATACGCAGCAGGATATGGAGGTTAAGTTTTTGGAACTGAAGTAGGGTGGTATGACGATCGTAGAGTACGCGACGAAGTTTAACGAGTTAGCCTGATTCGCTCCACATCAAGTGCACACGGAGGCCAGGAAGGCAAGAAGGTTCGAGTTAGGATTGAAGTCGTGGGTGCAGAAAACCGTCACTGTGTTGAAGATTAAGAGTTCTCTGAACTGTTGGAAAGGGATATCATTGCGGAAGGAGGCAATGAAGCCATAACACGATTTAAGCAAGAAAGGAAGGCCGATCAGGAAGGATCGAAAGGAGGAAACAGCAGAGGCAACAACCCCAATAAGCGTAAATGGATGGAAAGCCAATCCTCTGGGGGAAACAAGTCTGGAGGAGAGGCCAAGAAAATTGGGAAGTGCAGCAGCTGCGGAAAGAACCACTTAGGGGAGTGTATGAAAGGGAGAAGTGTTTGTTATCGTTGCGAACAGCCGGGACACATGGCTCCTCAGTGTCTGAATAAGCAAAAGGGTGGGTGCTTTTCTTGTGGAGCACCCGACCACCCAATCAAAGACTACCCGAAGAGGAGGGGCGATGCAGCCAACGGCAACCGCAACAACAACAACAACAACAATCACAACAACAGGCCTAGCATTGGAGGGCCAACCAGTCAAGCTAACAGACCAACGGCACGCACGTTCAACATGACCGTTCAGGATGCGATGGATGTAATACCCCGAATATTTATGAGGCTTATAAATACAATCGTATATGGTTAGAGGTTAATTTAGTGACCTAAAATTAGGTATCGAGAAGTTTAAAACCTTAAGCCCTAATGAAATTCAAATTTAGGTGCTTAATAAAGATCCAAATGATATTTCGAAGCAGGTGTTTTGTGATTTTATAGTGTAAACGATGAATTAGGTCAAATAAAATTTTTTGGTCAAGCTTCTTAGTCGTGCTTACATTGACAAAATAATTTGTCGTGTTTTTCACGATTTCACCAAGAAGTATCCCGATAAATTATTTTTAGTAAGTTGATTGGTCGTGCTTAAACTAATATAGTGCTTTGTCGTACTTACAGTAACAAGCTGCATTGTCGAGCTTGTAAGATATTTTCATTGAGGAGCTTAGAAAATAGGTTCAATTGCAAGCTGTATTGTCGAGTTTAGAAGATATTTTCATTGAGGAGCTTAGATTGCAAGCTGCATTGTCGATCTTGGAAGATATTTTCATTGAGGAGCTTAGAAGATAGGTTCAATTGCAAGCTACATTGTCGAACTTAGAAGATATTTTCATTGAGGAGCTTAGATTGCAAGCTGCATTGTCGAGCTTGGAAGATATTTTCATTGAGGAGCTTAGAAGATAGGTTCAATTACAAGCTGCATTGTCGAGCTTGGAAGATATTTTCATTGAGGAGCTTAGAAAAATATTCTAAGAATATGCTCGGGTACAAAGTGTAATAAGCCGAGCCCCTAACGTGCAATTAGTGAAACTTGATTTTTCTATAAATAGCAAGCTCAGTTCATTCATTCCTTACTATTTTTCAAGAGCAGTTCAAGAGCAAAAACACTCTATATTTATATTCTGAGAGATATTGTGAGATAAAAATTACTTTCTAAGCATCGAAGCGCTGCGTGATTGGAAGTAAAGCTAGCAACTACAAAAGGTATTACTCTAGTGGTTATTATTTTCATTCTTCTTTTAAAAATATAATTTTACAAGCAGTTATAATGCCCAAATTATTTTAAGTATATAGTACAAAAGTCCTATTTACAAGCAGTTATAATGTCCGATTTATTTCTCTTATATATTAGAAAATATACTTTTATAAGCAGTTACTATGTCCGAATTTCTTCAACTATTTAGTAAAAATATTCATTTTATAAGCAGTTATAATGCTGAAATTTTCTCAAATATAATAGCCGAATATTCATTTTATAAGCAATTATAATGCCCGATTTATTTCAACCATAGTAACCGAATATTCATTTTGCAAGCAGTTATAATGCTCAATTTATTTTAAATATAGTTGAAAAATATTCATTCTATAAGCAGTTATAATGCTAAAATTATTTCATATATTGTAGAAGAAGTCTAATTTATATGCGGTTATGATACTCGAAATAAAACTTAAAAGATTTAATCGTTAAAATACTTAATTAGCCTAGCATAATCCAAGGAAAGGAAAAGCTTGGAGGATAAAAGTTCTAGAGCTTACACTTCAAGAGATTGAGCGAGGAATGAAACATTAGCGTTAACATATTATCCATATTCAAGCAAGTCTACTTATTTGTTGAAATGCACTCCGTGCAATAACGTGTCTTATTTATGAAGTTTATTGTTATGCAAGTATTGTTTCTTTTGCACCCCGTGCATTAACATGCTTGTTATCTGTTATACGCAACGTGATAGTGATTGTTGAATTTCAATTGAAAACCATGTTAGTATCTGAGTTGAACAACTCTCTTGTATGGGCAGGAGTTTAAGATGTGTTAGAAAACCGATCTAACTCACTAGGTAACATTTGTCGCAGTGTAGAGGTATCGTAGAAGCGATATACACTGTTGATACAATTGTAGCAGTGGTGATGAGATGGGGAACTAATTCATTAGTTCGTGGGTGGGGAACCACTCAGTTCACTATATTGATAATCGTTGAAATCTTGTATCAGCTTATTCTGTATATATATCTTGAAAAGGTGATTCTCTTCTCATATATATATCTGTTAGACTTGTTGGGCATTCTTATGCTCATTCTTGCAATTATCTTAAAACAAATTACATCTAAGGAAGAATTACCAGACGATTCTGGCGATACAAAGAAAGTTGAAGATGTAGAAGATTTAAATTATACTAGGTTAACATTATTGGCAATGTCTAGAAAGTTCTGACGAGGAAAGGGGTTAGGTCATTTAATTGCATGCCGTTTTAACGGAAAGCCCCTCTTTCGTGGGAACTGCCTGGTTGCTAATACTGCAAGCCTCGGATAGATAAATGGAGATTTGTTATTAAGTCTTTTAGGACTTATTTGTAATAAGAACAAGTAACCTGGGAATGATGTAACATGAAAGAATGATATTATAATAAAATCACTTTTCTGCATTATACTCTGATTATTAGAAGTCAATATTTCTATATACGATTCAAATCAATTATATTATGAGTTTTTATAGAAACTTATCATGTACATTACCTTTAAGTTAATGAATGTTTTGAATAAAGTTATACAAGTCAGCACGAAGTCCGACCTGGCTAAAAGAAGCTAGCAGGTGGATTTCGGGGGCGTGACAATGCAGTCCAAGGATGTGGTGTTAGGTATCATCTCAATCAATGATATAAATGCATATATGTTATTTGATTCGGGTGCTACCTGCTCTTTTGTTTCTGAAGAATTTGCTAGAAGGTTAGACTTACCTCGTGAAAGGTTAGAGCACCCTATGAACATAGAAGTAGCAAACAAAGAGATTATCCCCGTAAAATACATTCAGAGGAATTGTTGCGTCAGATTGCGAGGATTTGAGCTCGGCATGGACTTGATACCAATTTGTTTGGGGAAGTTTGATGTAATCCTTGGGATGGATTAGTTATCAAGTCACGGAGCAGTCATTAACTGTAAGAAGAAATGTGTGCACCTACAGACTCCAAGTAAGTCGAAAGTGGTATTCTATGGTAGTAAATCGCCAGGACAATCTTGTTGTCTGACGATGATGCAAGCAAGAAAGTTGCTTAGAAAGGGTTGCACAGGGTATTTGGCTCACGTGGTTGATACTCAACGAGTTAGGGATGAACTCAGTCAGATACCTGTCGTAAGGGAATTCGCTGATGTCTTTCCAGATAAAATTCTCGGACTGTCGCCAGATAGGGAGATACAATTTGTGATTGACTTGGTACCAGGGACGACACCGATTTCCAAGGCGTCGTACCGGATGGCACCAGTAGAGATGAAAGAACTAATGGTTCAACTACAAGAGCTGTTAGATAAGGGTTATATGAGACCGAGCGTGTCCCCATGGGGAGCGCCAGTTTTGTTCGTAAAGAAGAAAGATGGTTCGATGAGGCTTTGTATCGACTATCGAGAGTTGAACAAAGTTACAATTAAGAATAGGTATCCGCTGCCTAGGATTGACGATCTATTTGATCAACTCAAGGGAGCGAAATACTTTTCAAAGATTAATTTAAGAATGGGCTATCATCAACTAAAGGTGAGACCGGAGGATATCCCGAAGACGACATTCGGGACTCGTTATGGGCATTTCGAGTTTCTAGTAATGTCATTTGGATTAACGAATGCACCAACAGCATTCATGGATATGATGAACAGAGTGTTCAAGTAGTACTTGGACAAGTTCGTAGTCGTATTCATCGATGACATCTTGGTGTATTCGGAAACAGAGGAGGAACATGCTGATCATTTAAGAATTGTGTTGGAGACTCTTAGAAGAGAGAAGTTGTACGCAAAGTTTTCTAAGTGTGAGTTTTGGTTGCAGAGGGTGCAGTTCTTAAGTCACGTTATTGACAAAGATGGTGTTTCGGTGGATCAAGCAAAAGTGGAAGCGGTTATCAATTGGGAGAAGCCAAAGACGCCAACGGAAATCAGGAGTTTCTTGGGATTAGCGGGATACTATCGGAGATTCATCCAGGATTTTTCAAAGATAGTCTCGCCATTGACCAATCTTACCAGAAAAGCAGTTAAGTTCGTTTGGACGGAGAAATGCGGAGGGAGTTTTATGGAGCTAAAGAAGAGACTTAGCCAAGCACCGGTGTTGACTTTACCGGACAACACTGGAGGCTTTGTAGTGTATAGCGATGCATCACACAAAGGTCTTGGTTGTGTGTTGATGCAACACGGCAAGGTCATTGCGTACGCGTCACGTTAGCTGAAGGATTATGAGAAGGGTTACCCGACTCATGACCTGCAGTTAGCCGCGGTAGTTTTTGCCTTGAAGATTTGGAGGCACTACCTATACGGAGAGAAGTGCGAGATATATACGGATCACAAAAATCTAAAATATATCTTCACTCAGAAGGAGCTAAACATGAGGTAGCGCCGATGGTTAGAATTGATCAAGGATTATGACTGTGAGATTTTGTACCATCCGGGCAAAGCAAATGTTGTGGCCGATGCCTTAAACAGACAAGGCAGAGAAAAGTTGTTAAAGTTAACCACTCATGAAGAGTTGGTAAGGGATTTTGAACGACTCGAGTTGGAGATCAAGTATCCGAGGGAGTCAAATGAGCAATTATATGCATTGACAATGAGTCCGACCTTATGGGATAAAATAAAAGAGGCTCAAGAAAAGGATGAAGAATGTGATGGTATAAGGAAGCGAATTTCCGAAGGGGAAGAGCTCAAGTATAAGATTGATAGCACTGGGTTGCTAAGATTTGAAGGAAGGATCTGGGTACCATTGAATCCGGAGTTAAGAGAAGAGATTCTCCAAGAAGCTCACAGTACGAGGTACTCAGTACATCCCAGTAGTACGAAGATGTATCAAGATTTACGGCCATACTTTTGGTGGCCAAATATGAAGAGGGAGGTAGCAGGGTGCGTCAGCAGATGTCTGACATGCCAACAAGTTAAAGCAGAACACCAGCGACCGAGCGAACTGCTGCAACTATTAGATGTAACGATCGGGAATTTTAATTTCCTTGTAACCCGAGTTTTTGTGTGAATGAAATGAATTTTTATTTTTATTTATATTATTATGTGTTATGTGCTTAAAGGTTGTGTTATAACCTAGAATATGTGTATGTGTTGAACTTTACGTGTTGTAGTATCATTAGGGTGAATATATTGACTTCGCGAAGAATCACAAAATCATTATTCACGGGGCACACTTATCAAGACACTATTCACGCTATAGTATTTTTGGGTCTTTTTCGACCTTAATAAATTTCAATAATACACGTGTGCGAAGTGATAATTTTTTCAAGTGTCAGACTTTCATTTTGAGCCCATTCGTGTTTTATTCGGTATCCGAAATATGTAATATGACTGTTCCGAATAAATATACAATCCCATAATAATTATTTTTATGTGTCCCAATAATTTATGGGAGTACCCATTTTAATTTTGGGTAGAGTTATTTACCAAATTGGGTACAAAAGTGGGAGTATTCGGGTATATTTTTGTGTATTTGGGTATTTTTATTTTGGCTTGTTACTCCAAGAGGAACCAACCTAAACCCTTGGACCAATCAAATGCAAGGAGTAGAGTGTATAGCCGACAGCTTGCTGCTATTTGTTAGGCTCAATGCCTTAATTCTCCCATTTGCTGAACATTCTTGAGCTACTCCCTCTCCTTCACCCGAAGCAACCTCCATGTGCTCAGCCATTTTCAATTTCTCTCCCATTCTTTGTTCAATCATTCCATTCCTCCTCCTTGCTGTTGCTAATACTGATAGAGAGAGAGAGGACATTGAAGGAGAAGTAGAAGAACATTGGAAGGAAGAAACAGAAGAACAAGAAAAGAAGAAAAAGGAGTTCAAAGAAGAAGAAGGAGGAGCACGGTGGACCAAGGAGGAAGAAGAAACTCAATCCAATCGAGCCCAACAATTTTCTTAGCACCTAGAAAGGATTTACAATGTAAACAATCAATCAATGATTCAATTCCATTTGAGTTTGATTGAATTTTCGAGTTTTTGGTGTTCTTGAGCTCAAACCATTGGGTTTGAGCATTTCTTGCAATTGTTGTTGTAATTGTTGGTTATAGTCTGTTTTTATTATTACCAAGACATCATGTAAGCTATTAATAACCTCAAGGTAGAACGAAATCAATGAATGATCTGAACCTTGGCATAAAGGATGAAACTTTGGACTTTTTGGACAAAATGACTTTCGGATGATTTAGAGGACTATAAAGCTTTGATTGAGTAATTGTTTGGTCTAATTGATGTTGTAATATTGTAGTTCCATGGGTTATCTTCATAACTCAGTTGGAATGGAGTTAAAAGGAGTTAAAACAAAGATTTGGTGTTGATTTTGGTGAAAAACACCAAGAACACTAAAATAGAGTTTTCATTTGTACTTTGGCTCACAAATTGGTCATGTTAATGTTCATGGGTGATTCTAAATTTTTGATATGTTGTATCCTATGAATTAGGAGTCCATAGAGTCCGAAATGGACCAATTTGCATGTGTGTAGAAGGAGTTATGAAGGTTGGAGTCGAAGGAGGTCGAGGTCGCGAACTGGGCAAAAGCCCAGAATCCGGCCACTGGATATTTGACGCTACAGCGCCAACAACTCACGCTACAGCGTGGCCTATCTAGGGAATGAAGGCAGCTCACGCCGCAGCGTGACCTCTAAGCCTTGAGTGTGGCGCCGTAGCGACGCCACTTGGCAGGAAACGGCACGGGACTCACGCCGCAGTTTGAGGTCCAAGTACTAAGGCTCATGCCGCAGCGTGAAGCCTGTCAGGAAGAGACCGGGACTCACACCGCAGAATGAGACCCAAGCACCAAGTGTGACGCTGTAGCGTCAAACCCATCATGTGAAAAGCACGGGTCTCGCGCCGCAGCGTGGGAACTAGTATTAAGCGTTACGCCGCAGCGCCAACCCCGTGTCCGACCTGGGTCGGGTCAATCAGACCGGGTCAGGTCGGGTCGAACCTAGTGGACTTTTTCAGCGGGTCCAACACTTATATTTTTGTACAAATGATTGAACCTGGTTGCAACTTATATTTGGCTTCCAGGGGGCGCTGCCCCCTTAGACCCCCGCTAGTTCACCGGCGAATTGGGCTGCCGCTCGCTCACCGGGGAATGAGACCCCCGACTGGGTAGTCCTAGTGGCAATTAATGTGTTTAATGATGCAATGTCTGTTTTGAACCTAGTCTTTATGTGACTAATTGTTATATGAATATGTATTTGTATGTGTAGGATATTAAGGAGCGTGTATTGTAATATTATAGCAGCGCTTCAGGAAGTTCTTCTTTAACCCTTGTCTAACCCTTGTGTTGGGCAAGTTTCTAAACCTTATGCATTATTTTTATTTCGTGCAAACAGGTATACGTTAGGCCAGTTTCCTAACGCTTGTCTAACCCTTGTGTTGGGCAAGTTCTATTGTGCTAGTTATTTATTGATTGAGCAATCATTCTATGTTATTGTAAGTTCCTCACTCAACTATTTTATTTGAGCAAGTTTCCTAACTTATACAAATGTTGTATATTGTTGCAAGTATTACTCTATTAAGCGAGTTTTTTTATCTTATTCAACATATTCTGGACACATTCCTTTACTTCAATCATTGTCATGTTGCAAGTACTCTTAGAATGAACTGTTAATCGTTCATGTTACCTAGCTATGCTTCAACGCATGTTATTAAAGCTTTTAAATTCTATATTCCATGAACTGCATAAGATAGATGTCAAAGCCAATTGTTTCTGCTAGACGTATGTTTAATCATCATTATTGTTAAGTAAAGCTATCCGATCAAATTGTTTGGTTTGGATTATTATGTAAAGCTGAGATGAACAACCCTCACAGCAGGGGAAACAGTATGTATGTCGAGGAACCGACACGCGCACGAACAGTATGAAAAGGGGTTATGTATAACATCGGGTACATTAGGCTGATCACCTATTGTATTAGTATGTTGGGTTATCAGATAGATTTCTGGTGATTATAGTAAAAGTTCAGTGTCATGATGACCACTCAGTATAGAATATTTCCTCCATTTGGAAACATTGAAATCATTCGGTCCATAGCGGCCCTATAATTGTGTTAAAGAGATCATTCGTTGAGATTGTGCAAATTCTTGAGCTATCTTTTAATCTCTTGATCCTTGTAAGCTATAAAGTGTTCATTTGATGATTCACGATTATTGTTATTATACTTGTTGAGCAAATCTGTTGCTCACCCTTGCTTTCCTTAAAACATTTCAGTTAGTGGAGCTCGTAGTGAAGGCTCAGGGAAGGATAAAGGCAAAGGCAAAGCTACTGATTAGCTTTGTACCGTTAAGATTACCATTTTGATCATGTATTAAGACTCGTTGACTTTTGTGATGTATTAAGACTTAATTATCCTTATGTATTAAGTTACGTTTTGTAGAAGTTTTGGTTTCGAGACTTGGGACAGGATTATTTATGTTATATCAATGTAAATATTTCTCTATTTTCGCTGTAAAATATCGATAGTATGATGCATGTATAAGAAAGTGACGGACCAGGTCTGTGGTTCGGGTGACCCGGATTTGGGGGCGTCATAGGTTGGTATCAAAGCCTTAGGTTATAAACCTTTAGAGATAGGTCATTAGGCTATAACCTTAGGAAGTGTATAGAGAATACGGGTAGATAAAACTCGTGTAGAGTTTTGGGGCGATCTTAGATAGACGCGTCCTAGAGAGTTGTGAAAGGTATTTACATTCCTTACAATGAAATTATATTTCATTACGAGTTACTAATAGAGTGTGTCGCTTTATGGTCTGGTTGTAGTACTCATGATAGATATTCTCGTACTATGATGAGATGATGACATTAAGCTTTCTTACGTTTAGCAGAAAATGCCGCATAGATGCAACGTACCACCCCCAGCAACACCCGAGGGATCGGTTAACAATGGAGGAGGTCCGACGGACCCCATGCAGTGGTTAGCGGATATATTGGAGAGAATGGAAAAGAGAAGTGTGGAAATCATGAATCCCAACCCACCGGCAGTACCCATAACAAGTTTCAAAGACTTCAAAAGCGTAGGACCCCCAGAGTTCAGGGGAACGACTGATCCGATTGAATCCCAGTCTTGGGTGAAGAAAATAGAGAAGGCTTTCGTTATTGCACGCGTGGGGTGTCGACGCCGGGAGGGATCGCTTCCTTCGCGGTTATTACCCTTTCCAATTTTAGCCCTTTGATTAGATGATTTTTTGGAAAAGGTCGGCACTATTGTCGACGGGATTTTGAAAGATCGTTTATTTATGATGAGCCAATTAACCAGAGTCACCAGTTGGTATATTTGAAATGGATGTACCAACTCATCCGAGTTTCATTTTTCGTAAATCGCTGGCTCATATGTGACTCCGAATTAATTGGTCTGCAAACCGAGATTCATAGAGTTCGGGGGCTTGCTTAAGCGAGGGGAAGGTGTTAGGCACCCCCCGAATTCCGTGAAACACGGTTACCGCAATCTTGATACTTTCCTATCCTTTAATTCACAAAAAGTGTATGTGTGCGTGTGTGTGTGTGCCTACATGAATGTTGTGGTGAGTTTGCATGAAGAAACCATTTGGATTTTCGGAAAAGTCGTGTTTTCTTTTGGGAATGCTTTAGAATGTCTTTCGGCTTATACGAGAAAGCTTTATGAGAAAAGGTTTGATTTTAATTGTCAAAACTGTGAGATTTCATTAGGTGTCGTTTTGGCAAAACAAGAGTTTTTAAACCTTCGTCAAAATAGGAATCGAGATCTATACATTGCCTTCGTAAATAAAATGGCGGGCAATTTCTAGAATCCCTTTAACCCTATGCACAACGGTTTAATAAAACATCATTTATTTTTTATAAAACCATTCTTGTGATGTCTTTGGAAAAACGACTTTCTTTAGCTTTTCGTTAAAGAGGAATCGACCTTCATTAGCACTCCCAATTTTTAGCCTCGTGATTCTAATAACCTAATTTGTTTGATTTTATGGAAATCTTATCGTTTAGCTTGGAAATCAATTTTGTGTCATAAATCAAATCAAGCATTAAAATGCGTTGGGGCTATTCATGGGCATGTGAGCCATCAAAATAACCCCGAACGCCCACAATTGCATACTTTCACTATGACGGGGCCTTAAACACGATTCTCGCCTTGGCGTCGTTTTAAGGACCGACGATTACATACTTACAATGAAGACTACATCGCTCCTACTACTTATATCAAAATATGTCCATCATCGGATTTGGACCACGGGGTCGCGTTCCTAAGCTCACATCCAAAATTGCTAAACAACCACAAAACGGATATTACAAGAAATAACCAACACGGATAACCTAACAATGCCAAGACATCCTAAAATAGCAACCTAAAGGAACCACGCCCAATATATCACCGTAAAACAAAACAAAAAACATTCAATAAATGAATATCATCGGGTTATTAGGAAGAATTTCGTTCCATTTGGAACCCTCACTAATAGTCCTCAATCCATGAATCCACAATAATATACAAGAAAACTACATTTCACATAACCCAATTGAGAAGAAGATTAACAAAATGATATACAAAAATTGTTATAGAAATGGTCTTTTCACCTTGCAAATAATCCTCACAATGTGTATGAATTTGTATATTGAGTAGAGTAGAAAATATATGATATATAATCTTACACAAAAGATATAATTCCTCACTTTTTTCTCTCTTTTCTCTCTATTTTTCTTGCAAATTCTTGCTATTTCTTCCTCTTTTTCTGAGCTGCTACTGCCAATTCTTTCTTCTCTTTCTTGCCTGCTAACCCCCTGTATGCTGAATGAAGGAATGAGCTGAAATAGGCTGCCAAGGGCAGCCGCAGATTGATCTGCGGTTGGCCGCAGATTGATCTGCGGTTGGCCGCAGATTGATCTGCGGCTGGCCGCAGATTGATCTGCGGCTGGCCGCAGATTGATCTGCGGCTGGCTGGCCGCCCACCATCCACTCAGCTGATTTTCGGTTTTCGTGTTTCGAGTTCCGTGTTTTCAAAAGGCGCACTTATCGGCCGCAGATCAATCTGCGGCTGGCTGGCTTAACTTTCTCGATTTTCGTGCTACGCCTCGATTCTCGTGTCGTGACGTCAGTTTTCACCAACAGGCTCGTATTTTGCAGTCCGGGAATTACTGGGAGAGATGTGCCACATCATTCGGGAATGCTCATTTCGAACGGCCTTGTTGTCATGTTGGTTTTGATTTGCAAATCGTTGCGGTGGCGCCGAGTGTTTGTACTTGCGCCCCTCCTTTGCTCTCATAGGCCGGCTCAATGGACGAATTTGCCCTCCTGTCAGGGTTAGTATACGAAGTGCAAAATTTAGGTGTCTACAGCTGCCCCTCTTTATCATGTTTATGAAATGTTAAATGAAATGAACAGGATAAAGAAATAGACACCCGATGCATGAATGACAGTGCACAAAAATGACATACATACATGATGCAACACAAGATGTAATGCATGCAAAACATCCGTAAAAGTGTTAATGCCTCAATCCCTGATCGCATTGTTAGTCGTCGGGTTCAGTCTTCCAATCCATCGTCTCGTTTGCGCCGGGTCTTGTATCCGGTCGCCAGTCTCGTGATCGCCGGGTCTCGTATCCGGTTGATCGTCTCATCTGCGCCGGATCTCGTATCCGGTCGCTTGCCTCGTGATCACGGGGTCTCGTATCCGGTTGATTGTCTTGTCGGGACCGGGTCTCGTATCTAGTCACCCATCTTGTAATCGCCGGGTCTCGTATCTGGTCGATTGTATTGTCGGGGCCGGGTCTCATATCCGATCACCCATCTCGTAATCGCCGGGTCTCGTATCCGGTCGATTGTCTTGTCGGGGCCGGGTCTTATATCCGGTCACCCATCTCGTAATCGCCGGGTCTCGTATCCGGTCGATTGTCTTGTCGGGGTCGGGTCTCGTATCCGGTCACCCATCTCGTAATCGCCGGGTCTCGTATCCGGTCGATTGTCTTGTCGGGGCCGGATCTCGTATCCGGTCACCCATCTCGTAATCGCCGGGTCTCGTATCCGGTCGATTGTCTTGTCGGGGCCGGGTCTCGTATCCGGTCACCCATCTCGTAATCGCCGGGTCTCGTATCCGGTCGATTGTCTTGTCGGGGCCGGGTCTCGTATCCGGTCACCCATCTCATAATCGCCGGGTCTCGTATCCGGTCGATTGTCTGGATCTCAGCCCTTCCCAGGGTTTTGGTTACTTGGATCTCAGCCCTTCCCAGGGTGTTGGTTGTTTGGATCTCAGCCCTTCCCAGGGTGTTTGGTTGTTTGGATCTCAGCCCTTCCCAGGGTGTTTGGTTGTTTGGATCTCAGCCCTTCCTAGGGGTCGTTGTTTGGATCTCAGCCCTTCCCAGGGTATTTGGTTGTTTGGATCTCTTCCTAGAGTGTTTGGTTGTTTGGATCTCAGCCCTTCCCAGGGTGTTTGGTTGTTTGGATCTCAGCCCTTCCCAGGGTGTTTGGTTGTTTGGATCTCAACCCTTCCCAGGGTGTTTGGTTGTTTGGATCTCAGCCCTTCCCAGGGGTCGTTGTTTGGATCTCAGCCCTTCCCAGGGTGTTTGGTTGTTTGGATCTCAGCCCTTCCCAGGGTGTTTGGTTGTTTGGATCTTAGCCCTTCCCAGGGTATTTGGATCTCAGCCCTTCCTAGGGGTCGTTGTTTGGATCTCAGCCCTTCCCAGGGTGTTTGGTTGTTTGGATCTCAGCACTTCCCAGGGTGTTTGGTTGTTTGGATCTCAGCCCTCCCAGGGGTCATTGATTGCTTGGATACCAGCCCTTCCCAGGGATCATTGATTGTTTGGATACCAGCCCTTCCCAGGGGTCACTTCTTGCTTGGATACCAGCCCTTCCCAGGGTCATTGATTGTTTGGATACCAGCCCTTCCTAGGGGTCGCTCAATTTGATTTGAGTGATTTCTTGAAGTGGGATGTGTGATCGGCTTCTGTCCTGGATCTCCCACCAACATCGTCCACGTACCATGCCGCAAACTGCACAAACCCAAACAAAAACCGTGGATGTTATTCTTGTGGATCAGTGGAACATCAGATCAAAGACTGCCCAAAGAAAGGAAGCAGTGGTGGAAACATCAACCGAGGAGGAGGCAACAAACTGACAATTGGAGGACCGACTCCGCCGAACCGAACCCCTGCCCGAACCTTCAACATGACTGTCCAGGATGCAGTGATTGCTAAGGACGTGGTGTCAGGTATTATCCCAATCAATAATATAAATGTCTGCGTATTATTTGATTCGGCTGCTACCTGTTCTTTTGTGTCTGGAGATTTTGCTAAACGGTTAAATTTACCCCAAGAATGGTTAGAAAATCCTTTGAGTATAGAAATTGCGAATAATGAGGTAATCCCAGTAGAGTTTATTCTTCGTAATTGTTGCGCTGAGATTAGGGGATATAATTTTTACGTGGATTTGATCCCGATAAGGTTGGGAGAGTTCAATGTAATATTGGATCGCGAAGTCAATATTCACGGGGCACGCTTATCGAGACACTATTCACGCTATAATATTTTTGGGTCTTTTTCGACCTTAATAAATTTTAATAATACACGTGTGCGAAGTGATAATTTTTCCAAGTGTCAGACTTTGATTTTGAGCCCATTCGTGTTTTATTCAGTATCCGAAATATGTAATATGACTGTTCCGAATAAATAGACAATCCCATAATAATTATTTTTATGTGTCCCAATAATTTATGGGAGTACCCATTTTAATTTTGGATAGAGTTATTTACCAAATTGGGTACAAAAGTGGGAGTATTCGGGTATATTTTTGTGTATTTGGGTATTTATTTTGGCTTGTTACTCCAAGAAGGAACCAACCTAAACCCTTGGACCAATCAAATGCAAGGAGTATAGTGTATAGCCGACAGCTTGCTGCTATTTGTTAGGCTCAATGCCTTAATTCTCCCATTTGCTGAACATTCTTGAGCTACTCCCTCTCCTTCACCCGAAGCAAACTCCATGTGCTCAACCATTTTCAATTTCTCTCCCATTCTTTGTTCAATCATTCCATTCCTCCTCCTTGCTATTGCTAATATTGATAGAGAGAGAGAGAGGACATTGAAGGATAAGTAGAAGAACATTGCAAGGAAGAAACAGAAGACCAAGAAAAGAAGAAAAAGGAGTTCACGGAAGAAGAAGGAGGAGCACGGTGGACCAAGGAGGAAGAAGAAACTCAATCCAATCGAGCCCAGCAATTTTCTTAGCACCTAGAAAGGATTTACAAGGTAAACAATCAATCAATGATTCAATTCCATTTGAGTTTGATTGAATTTTTGAGTTTTTGGTGTTCTTGAGCTCAAACCATTGGGTTTGAGCATTTCTTGCAATTGTTGTTGTAATTGTTGGTTGTGGTCTATTTTTATTATTACCAAGACATCATGTAAGCTATTAATAACCTCAAAGTAGAACGAAATCAATGAATGATCCGAACCTTGGCATAAAGGATGAAACTTTGGACTTTTTGGACAAAATGACTTTCGGATGATTTAGAGGACTATAAAGCTTTGATTGAGTAATTGTTTGGTCTAATTGATGTTGTAATATTGTAGTTCCATGGGTTATCTTCATAACCCAGTTGGAATGGAGTTAAAACAAAGATTTGGTGTTGATTTTGGTGAAGAACGCCAAGAACACTAAAATAGAGTTTTCATTTTGTACTTTGGCTCACAAATTGGTCATGTTAATGTTCATGGGTGATTCTAAATTTTTGATATGTTGTAGCCTATGAATTAGGACTCCATAGAGTCCGAAATGGACCAATTTGTATGTGTGTAGAAGGAGTTATGAAGGTTGGAGTCGAAGGAGGTCGAGGTCGCGAACTGGGCAAAAGCCTAGAATCCGGCCACTGGATGGTTGACGCTGCAGCGCCAACAACTCACGTTACAGCGTGGCCTATCCAGGGAATGAAGGGGGCTCACGACGCAGCGTGACCTCCAAGCTTTGAGCGTGGCGCCGTAGCGACGCCACTTGGCAGGAAACGGCACGGGACTCACGCCGCAGCGTGAGGTCCAAGTACTAAGGCGCATGCCGCAGCGTGAAGCCTGTCAAGAAGAGACCGGGACTCACACCGCAGCATGAGACCCAAGCACCAAGTGTGACGCTGTAGCTTAAACCCATCATGTGAAAAGCACGGGTCTCGCGCCGCAGCGTGGGAACTAGTATTAAGCGTCACGCCGCAGCGCCAACCCCGTGTCCGACCTGGGTCTAGTCAATCAGACCGGGTCAGGTCAGGTCGAACCTAGTGGACTTTTTCAGCGGGTCCAACACTTATATTTTTGTACAAATGATTAACTAACCTGGTTGCAGCTTATATTTGGCTTCCAGGGGGCGTTGCCCCCTTAGACCCCCGCTAGTTCACCGGCGAGTTGGGCAGCCGCTCGCTCACCGGGGAGTGAGACCCCCGACTGGGTAGTCGTAGTGGCAATTAATGTGTTTTAATGATGCAACGTATGTTTTGAACCTAGTCTTTATGTGACTAATTGTTATATGAATATGTATTTGTATGTGTAGGATATTAAGGAGCGTGTGTTGTAATATTATAGCAGCGCTTCAGGCAAGTTCTTCTTTAACCCTTGTCTAACCCTTGTGTTGGGCAAGTTTCTAAACCTTATGCACTATATTTATTTGGTGCAAACAGGTATATGTTAGGTAAGTTTCCTAACGCTTATCTAACCCTTGTGTTGGGCAAGTTCTATTGTGCTAGTTATTTATTGATTGAGCAATCATTCTATGTTATTGTAAGTTCCTCACTCAACTATTTTATTTGAGCAAGTTTCCTACCTTATACAAATGTTGTATATTATTGCAAGTATTACTCCATTAAGCGAGTTTTTTTATCCTATTCAACATATTCTGGACAGATTCCTGTACTTCAATCATTGTCATGTTGCAAGTACTCTTAGAATGAATTGTTAATCGTTCATGTTACCTAGCTATGCTTCAACGCATGTTATTAAAGCTTTCAAATTCTATATTTCATGAACTGCATAAGATAGATGTCAAAGCCAATTGTTTCTGCTAGACGTATGTTTAATCATCATTGTTGTTAAGTAAAGCCATCCGATCAAATTGTTTGGTTTAGATTCTTATGTATAGCTGAGATTAACAACCCTCATAGCAGGGGAAACAGTATGTATGTCGGGGAACCGACACGCGCACGAACAGTATGAAAAGGGGTTATGCATAACATCGGGTACATTAGGTTGATCACCTATTATATTAGTATGTTGGGTTATGAGATGAATTCCTGGTGATTCTAGTAAAAGTTCAGTGTCATGATGACCACTCAGTATAGAATATTTTCTCCATTTGGAAACATTGAAATCATTCGGTCCATAGCGGCCCTATAATTGTGTTAAAGAGATCATTCGTTGAGATTGTGCAAATTCTTGAGCTATCTTTTAATCTCCTGATCCTTGTAAGCTATAAAGTGTTCATTTGATGATTCACGACTATTGTTATTATACTTGTTGAGCAAATCTGTTGCTCACCCTTGCTTTCCTTAAAACATTTCAGTTAGTGGAGCTCGTGGCGAAGGCTCAAGGAAGGATAAAGGCAAAGGCAAAGCTACTGATTAGCTTTGTACCGTTAAGATTACCATTTTGATCATGTATTAAGACTCGTTGACTTTTGATGTATTAAGACTTAATTATCCTTATGTATTAAGTTACGTTTTGTAGAAGTTTTGGTTTCGAGACTTGGGACAGGATTATTTATGTTATATCAATGTAAATATTCCTCTATTTTCGCTGTAAAATATCGATACTATGATGCATGTATGAGAAAATGACGGACCAGGTCTGTGGTTCGGGTGACCCGGATTTGGGGGCGTCACAGGTTGGTATCAAAGCCTTAGGTTATAAACCTTTAGAGAGAGGTCATTAGGCTATAACCTTAGGAAGTGTATAGAGAATACGGGTAGATAAAACTCATGTAGAGTTTTGGGGCGATCTTAGATAGACGCATCCTAGAGAGTTATGAAAGGTATTTACATTACTTACAATGAAGTTATATTTCATTACGAGTTACTAATAGAGTGTGTCGCTTTATGGTCTGGTTGTAGTACTCATTATAGATATTCTCGTAGTGTGATGAGATGATGACATTAAGCTTTCTTATGTTTAGCAAAAAATGCCGCATAGATGCAACGTACCACCCCCAGCAACACCCGAGGGATCGGTTAACAATGGAGGAGGTCTGATGGACCCCATGCAACGGTTAGCGGATATATTGGAGAGAATGGAAAAGAGAAGTGCGGAAATCATGAATCCCAACCCACCGGTAGTACCCATAACAAGTTTCAAAGACTTCAAAATATAGGACCCTTGACCCCCGCCAGCTCACCGGCGAGTTGGACAGCCGCTCGCTCACCGGGGAGTGAGACCCCCGACTGGGTATTCGTAGTGGCAATTAATGTGTTTTAATGATGCAACGTCTATTTTGAACCTAGTCTTTATGTGACTAATTGTTATATGAATATGTATTTGTATGTGTAGAATATTAAGGAGCGTGTGTTGTAATATTATAGCAGCGCTTCCGGCAAGTTCTTCTTTAACCCTTGTATAACCCTTGTGTTGGGCAGGTTTCTAAACCTTATGCACTATATTTATTTCGTGCAAACAGGTATATGTTAGGTAAGTTTCCTAACGCTTGTCTAACCCTTGTGTTGGGCAAGTTCTATTGTGCTAGTTATTTATTGATTGAGCAATCATTCTATGTTATTGTAAGTTCTGAAAGTAGTATGCACACAAGCCAATCATATTTGATATGATGTAGCATATACTTTGTGATCTTATTCATTTATTAATAAAAGAATTGATTTTCTTAAAAGGCATTTTATATTATCTACATGGTGCTGTTATATTAAATGTGATAAACCCATAGTTTTGAGCAATGCTTTTAGAATCATGATGGTGATCATGCTAATGAGATCTAAATTCAAGATAGCTCACAAACTAAAATTGTTCCTAATCGTTGGATTACTAAATTGGGGATTAGTGAATCCGGATAGATTAGTACATACGTTGCTTGCTCTTATGAAGAGGATGATTGATCTCATAATCATTTGTGTGGAGACACTAAAGCAAGTATGTAGGTGCTTATTGGAGAATAAGTTCACTGAACGTGACTCGCTAAGGAATACCTAATGGAGTTTTACTCGGCTGTCAATAGGAATTCCTCTAGTGATAGTAGTACAAGTGATCCTTAGACTTGAGATCATCATAGTATCTTGTGTATGATAAGTTATACTTTGACATGTCCCTTAAGACCTTTAGGGTATATCAAAGGGTATGATTGGGTATAATAAGTTGTACATGGAGATAGGTGAATGATCAACAAAGAATCTACCACGTCTAGTAAAAGATGTGAATGTCCTATGTGATTCGATAAATGATAACTCAGTAGTCCTTGGCCAAGGCAGAATGAAATTTAGAAAGGAGTTTCTAATTTGCATTATTTAGAGTTGTGCATTTGGGAATCGAAATACATATAATTAAATAAAATAAGACTTGACAGAAATTCCATGTCTTATATTTAATTGGGACATTGTATGGTAGAAGGATTGAATTGTACGGTAACTATTTACTCAAAGGTTCTTTTGTGATTAATGTTGAAATCTATATTATCTGGAAAGTCGTTGATCGCTAAGGGGGCTTACCCTTATTGTAGAATAAATATTATTTATTTAAATGAATTAAATAGTTTAATTTATTTATTTAAATAAGATTAGAATTGTTCTAATTGATTTATTCACAACCGGTTTAATATGGAGAACCTAAAGGGTCACACCGCAAAAGGAAAATATTTATTTAAGAAGTAAATGGCATAATTGTAATAATAAGTTAAGTGTATTTAATTTAATCTATGGAGATAGAATAAATTAAATAGCTTAATATTTATTATTTAATATTTTGGAAATATTAAATATAAATTAATAAAAGGAGTCTTATTATTATTATTACTATTACTATTATTCCTAATAGGGATTGGGAATTAATTAATATTACTATTATTTAATTCCTAATAGGGATTGGGAATTAATTAATATAACTATTATTTAATTGCTAATAGGGATTGAGAATTAATTAATAGAAGTACTCTCTCTCATTAATTCCTAATTGGATTAGGAATATAATTAAAGGAGTTTAATTAAAATAGAAACCCTAATCCTAAATAGTTTAGGGAAGGGGTTTTCCTACATCTATAAATAAGAGAAGTCTTATCATAGATTAGGGTTACACACTCTTACATTAGATTGTGGAGAGTACTTACAATTTCTATAGAGATAGAAACTAGGGTTTTGCCAAACACCCAACTTCTTGAATATTTGTTCTTCCTTGGTGGATCACCTCTAGAGGCCAAACACTTGGGTGGCTAACATTGATCAAAGGAAAGAATCACACCGTTGAATTCAAGGAGAACGCGAAGGAATTGGAGTTGAACTTGTACCCGAGGAAGCTAGAATTCGACAAGGGTATAATTCTTATTCTCCATTTCTTTAGTTTAATTAATAATTGTGCATAAAGAACGATCATGGTGATGGTTTGTATAAAAAAAAATTAAAATCCGTTTTGTCGCGCTTCCGCTATATTTATGTAATTTGATTGCATGCTCGCGTTACATACAAACCTAATAGTGGTATCAAGAGCCAATCTTTATGCGAATTATTAATTGTTTTGATTCTATTTATATATGGGTATGTATTTAGAATAATTTATTGGGCATAATTAGTTGTATAAAATTACTATTTTATGAAAAACGAAATCACTTGATTTAATTAAATCGGTGTAACAGGGATTACATTATATATTATATATATTATATGTAATCCGTATGTTATATATATATTATATGTAATTCGTATGTTATATATATATATATATATATATATATATATATGTAATCCGTATGTTATATATATATATATGTAATCACATTAGTAAAACATATATATAATATATATTATAACGTGATATGTTGGTGTGTTAGATATATATATATATATATATATATATATATATAATATTCTTAATAATTTTATAATTAAAATAAAGAGTTTATTTTAATCTTGAAATTGGATTTCATGCAACTTAAAATTGCCCATTAAATGATACTCATATATATATAGAATGATTTTATTATTCATGAGATGAATGTTATTTATTGATACATATAGAGATATGTATGATAATAAATAGGGATTGATTATGGATTATTGACCAATGTGTGATTGGAATTATTTTAGAGGATGCTTGAATGTATGAGTTTTTATAAATGGGGTCTGCGTACCTCGTCTTATCTAATTTTTCTTAATGTAAATTCTATCTCCCTCCTATGTACTTCCCCTTGACTGCTGATCAAGGTTTCTATTTGTTGTAAATAGTTTATGTAATAGGACTAGTTAGAATTAATTTTTGAAGAATTGGAGACAAAGGAACAAGGAGCGCTTGAAGACCCGTTTGTATTGGAGCCCGGGTTTAAATGTAATAGTTATATTTAAATTTAATTCTTGCACCCTAGGTTTGACCTTTTGGTTCACTTGGTGGCTCTAGTGAACCAAACTAGAATAAAAGTCCATAATCAATCCGGGTAGAATATAGTATTCTATATGTGCATGCTTACTATATATATATATATATATATATATATATATATATATATATATATATATATATATTATATATTATCAAACATGCTTCGCATGTAAAATAATATGACGCGTATTTTATATATATATGTGCATGCGCGCTAAATAAGATGAGACTAATAATAACAAACCCCTCAAAGTTTTATATTAAGTCCTAAGCGTTCAAAGATATTTAGAATATCGAACGTCGCCTTCTAGCATGGTAAAGCGATAGAGTATTAAATATTTAATATGAGTTTGTTGTGTCACACAAGGCAAGTAGTAAATATTTAAGATGTTGCTTTATCACATTTGATGCTTATACATAGACTGAACGATACTGTTTTGTTGTGTTACACAAGGACAGTGTTTTTTCTTTCGAATATATGGAAGTGCTAGGTTGGACTTAACTTAGATAAGTTTGATTCGGATGTGTCACACTTGATCAAAATAATCTAAGAGGCAAAAAAAACAAGGAGTTACATAGTGATGTAATTGACAATAGTTGTCTACCTATTTATTTATATATAGTTTGTTGTGTCACACAAGGCTATATACATTTGAAATGGGATCCTTATTCTCACTAGCAAATCTTTAATTAGATTTGCCGAACTATATAATGAGGGTAATATGGTTTGATGAAAATAGTGGGAGATACCAATTTAAAATAAAGACCTAATTTATTTTGGTAATTAATTAAATGAATGTATGCTAAAAATGTTGTCTATTTCACATGCAGAATTTAAAAATGTCAAACTCACTATCACTGCGTAGCATACTTGATGCTAACAAACTGACCGGACCGAATTATACGGACTGGTTAAGGAATCTGAGAATTGTTCTCACTGCTGAAAAGATTTCTTATGTCCTAAATTCGCCAGTCCCTGCAAGTGTTGCAGAAACAGCCTCTGAGGAAGAGATTGCTACTTATAGAAAGTGGCAAGATGATGCAATCTTGGCTCAATGCATCATGCTCGCATCCATGAGTAACGAGCTTCAACGTCAGCATGAAACTATGGATGCTCCTACTATATTGCTGCATCTCAAAGAGTTGTATGGTGAGCAAAGTAGGACTGCTAGATATCAGATATCTAAGGAGCTCTTCCGATCTCGTATGACTGAGGGTACTACTGTTGAGACTCATGTCCTTAAGATGATCAATTTGATTGAACAACTTGGACAGCTTGGGTTCGTGATGGATGGGGAGTTAAGTCAAGATTTGATCTTGCAGTCACTCCCGGACACCTTCTCACAATTTGTTGTGAATTTTAACATGAATAAGTTGGACGTCAGCTTGCCTGAGTTACTTAACATGCTAAAAACTGCTGAAGGTCACTTCTCATCCAACAAGAACCAAGTCTTACTAGTGGATGATTCTTCCAAGAAAAGGAAGAGGCCCAAGGTATCTTCTGAAAAGAAGAAAAACAAGAAGGCTAAGGGCAAGGCGAAGAAAAAAGATAATAAGAAACCTGATCCAGATAGCAAAGGAATTTGCTACCATTGTAACAAGCCGGGACATTGGAAGAGGAATTGCAAGGAGTATCTTGCGGGCCAAAAGAAGCTTGGAGAAGCTTCGACTTCCAATCTAGGTTTGTTCATGATTGAAATTAATTTTTCTGAAAGTCAAAATTCTACTTGGGTATTGGATACCGGCTGTAGTTCTCACATATGTAATAATATGCAGGGACTAAGCAGAAGTAGGAAGCTGAACAAGGATGAAGTCGTCCTACGAGTGGGAAATGGAGCAAAGGTTGCTGCATTGGCTGTAGGGACTTATTGTTTAGCACTGCCTTCGGGCAAGTTCATTAGTTTAAATAATTGTTATTATGTTCCAACACTCATTAGAAACATTATTTCAATTTCTGTATTGGATATGGATGGTTTTGATATTATAATAAAGAACAACAGTTGTTCTATTTATAATAAAAATGTTTTATATGGTGTTGGCAATTTACTAAATGAACTTTACATACTTGACTTGCATGAAAATATACTTCAAATTGAACAAACTAAGAAAAGAAAAAGAGATGATGTTAATTATACCTTTATGTGGCACTGTAGACTCGGTCATATCAATGAAACAAGATTATCCAAGTTACATAAAGATGGGCTTTTAGAGCTATCAGATTACGAATCATATCCAACTTGTGAATCTTGTCTCATGGGTAAGATGACTAAATCTCCTTTTAGTGGAAAAGGAGAAAGAGTTACAGAGTTGTTAGCATTGGTACACACAGACGTTTGTGGACCTATGACAACGAATGCACGAGGAGGGTATTCTTATTTTATTACTTTCACTGATGATCATTCTAGATTTGGATATGTGTATTTAATGAAATACAAATCTGAATCGTTTGAAAAGTTTAAAGAATTCAGAAGTGAAGTAGAGAAACAAACTGGTAAAAGTATTAAGATTCTTCGATCGGATCGAGGAGGGGAATACTTGACCAATGAGTTTCTCAATTGTCTCAAAGAAAATGGTATAATCTCACAATGGACTCCACCAGGAACGCCACAGTTGAATGGTGTATCTGAAAGGAGAAATCGAACATTGTTGGACATGGTTCGTTCCATGATGAGTTTTTACAGACCGACCTTCCAGTATCATTCTGGGGTTATGCCCTAGAAACGGCTGCATATCTACTTAACAAGGTACCTACCCAAATCCATCCCAAAGACCCCATATGAGATATGGACAGGGAGGAAACCAAATCTTAAGTATGTTAAGACTTGGGGTTGTCCAGCTTATGTCAAAAGGTTTGAACAAGATAAGCTAAAGACTAGATCCGACAAGTGTAGATTTGTGGGATACCCTAAAGAAACTGTAGGGTATTATTTCTATCATCCCAATGATCAAAAGGTGTTTGTAGCGAAACACGCTGCCTTCTTGGAAAAGGAGTTTATCCTCGAAGGGGTCAGTGGGGAGTAAGATATATCTTGAAGAAGTTCAAGAACCACAAAATACTACGGATCAAAGTCAGGTACCTGACCAAGTAGAAGAACCTACTGTACCATTACCTATTCGTAAATCTGGAAGAGTACCTAAGATACCTGAGAGGTATGGATTCATCATAGAGGATGATGATGAGGTACGCATCATAGATGATGATGATCCATTGACTTACGAAGAGGCTATGAGTAGTAATGACTCAGAGAAATGGCTAGAAGCCATGAAATCCGAGATGGACTCCATGTATGAAAACCAAGTAATGGACTTTGGTTTCACCACCTGAGGGCATTAAGCCTATTGGGTGTAAATGGGTCTTTAAGAGAAAGACTGGGGCAGATGGCAAGGTAGAGACCTATAAGGCCCGACTGGTTGCAAAAGGTTTCAAACAAAGACAAGG
This sequence comes from Aralia elata, assembly GCA_034770075.1. Taxonomy (NCBI): domain Eukaryota; kingdom Viridiplantae; phylum Streptophyta; class Magnoliopsida; order Apiales; family Araliaceae; genus Aralia; species Aralia elata. The sequence continues at coordinate 876,766 of JAVJAP010000097.1, read as the reverse complement.
AGTTGACTATGATGAAACCTTCTCGCCAGTAGCTATGCTCAAGTCCATTCGGATTTTGCTTGCAATTGCAGCTTATTATGACTACGAGATCTGGCAAATGGACGTGAAAACGGCCTTCCTCAATGGAGAGCTTGAGGAGAATGTATATATGATACAGCCAGAGGGTTTTGTTTCAACGGTTGGAACAAACCAAGTCTGTAAGCTACAACGATCCATTTATGGATTGAAGCAAGCTTCTCGAAGGTGGAACATCCGTTTTGATGAGATAATCAAAAGGTTTGATTTTATCAAAAATGAGGATGAACCTTGTGCGTACAAGAAGGTTAGTGGGAGCGCTGTTTCATTCCTTGTATTATATGTTGATGACATATTATTGATAGGGAATGATGTTCCTATGCTACAGTCGATCAAAATTTGGTTATCTAAACACTTCTCCATGAAGGACTTGGGTGAGGCATCCTATATTTTGGGGATAAAGATCTATAGAGATAGATCTAAAAAGATGCTGGGCTTGACCCAAGGAAAGTACATTGACTCGATGCTAAAGAAGTTTAGCATGGAAGATTCCAAGAGAAGTCTCATGCCGATGAGCCATGGAATACATCTCTCCAAGAAACAGGCCCCAAAGACACCTGAGGAGAGAGACCGTATGAGTAAGATTCCTTATGCTTCTGCAATAGGTTCTATCATGTACGGTATGATATGTACTAGACCAGATGTCGCTCATGCACTTAGTGTAACAAGCAGATATCAGTCGAATCCAGGAGAAGAGCACTGGAAGGCAGTGAAAAACATCCTAAAGTACTTGAGAAGAACTAAGGATGTATTTCTTGTCTACGGTGGGTCTGAATTGAAACTAGAGGGCTATACAGACTCAAGTTTTCAAACGGACCAAGATGACAGTAAATCCGTTTCAGGGTACGTGTTTACCTTAAACGGTGGCGCAGTGAGTTGGAAGAGTTCCAAGCAGCAAACAGTTGCTGATTCAGTGACAGAGGCAGAGTACATAGCTGCAAGTGAAGCTGCAAAGGAAGCTGTTTGGATGAAAAAGTTCATAACTGAACTTGGAGTGGTTCCTAGCATTAGAGGAGCCGTACCTTTATTCTGTGACAACAACGGAGCTGTTGCGCAGGCTAAGGAACCCAGGTCTCATCAGAAATCCAAACACGTGTTGCGGCGGTTTCATTTTGATTAGAGAGATCATTGAAAGAGGAGATGTCACCCTGGAGCGTGTGGACTCTCAAGACAACATTGCAGATCCATTTACTAAAGCTTTAACACAACAGCAGTTTGATCGTCACTTAGAGAAGATGGGTATTAGATACCATGGCGATTGGCTTTAGTGCAAGTGGGAGATTGAAAGTAGTATGCACACAAGCCAATCATATTTGATATGATGTAGCATATACTTTGTAATCTTATTCATTTATTAATAAAAGAATTGATTTTCTTAAAAGGCATTTTATATTATCTACATGGTGTTGTTATATTAAATGTGATAAACCCATAGTTTTGAGCAATGCTTTTAGAATCATGATGGTGATCATGCTAATGAGATCTAAATTCAAGATAGCTCACAAATTAAAATTGTTCCTAATCGTTGGATTACTAAATTGGGGATTAGTGAATCCGGATAGATTAGTACATACGTTGCTTGCTCTTATGAAGAGGATGATTGATCTCATAATCATTTGTGTGGAGACACTAAAGCAAGTATGTAGGTGCTTATTGGAGAATAAGTTCACTGAACGTGACTCGCTAAGGAATACCTAATGGAGTTTTACTCGGCTGTCAATAGGAATTCCTCTAGTGATAGTAGTACAAGTGATCCTTAGACTTGAGATCATCATAGTATCTTGTGTATGATAAATTATACTTTGACATGTCCCTTAAGACCTTTAGGGTATATCAAAGGGTATGATTGGGTATAATAAGTTGTACATGGAGATAGGTGAATGATCAACAAAGAATCTACCACGTCTAGTAAAAGATGTGAATGTCCTATGTGATTCGATAAATGATAACTCAGTAGTCCTTGGCCAAGGCAGAATGAAATTAGAAAGGAGTTTCTAATTTGCATTATTTAGAGTTGTGCATTTGGGAATCGAAATACATATAATTAAATAAAATAAGACTTGACAGAAATTCCATGTCTTATATTTAATTGGGACATTGTATGGTAGAAGGATTGAATTGTACGGTAACTATTTACTCAAAGGTTCTTTTGTGATTAATGTTGAAATCTATATTATCTGGAAAGTCGTTGATCGCTAAGGGGGCTTACCCTTATTGTAGAATAAATATTATTTATTTAAATGAATTAAATAGTTTAATTTATTTATTTAAATAAGATTAGAATTGTTCTAATTGATTTATTCACAACCGGTTTAATATGGAGAACCTAAAGGGTCACACCGCAAAAGGAAAATATTTATTTAAGAAGTAAATGGCATAATTGTAATAATAAGTTAAGTGTATTTAATTTAATCTATGGAGATAGAATAAATTAAATAGCTTAATATTTATTATTTAATATTTTGGAAATATTAAATATAAATTAATAAGAGGAGTCTTATTATTATTATTACTATTACTATTATTCCTAATAGGGATTGGAAATTAATTAATATTACTATTATTTAATTCCTAATAGGGATTGGGAATTAATTAATATAACTATTATTTAATTCCTAATAGGGATTGAGAATTAATTAATAGAAGTACTCTCTCTCATTAATTCCTAATTGGATTAGGAATATAATTAAAGGAGTTTAATTAAAATAGAAACCCTAATCCTAAATAGTTTAGGGAAGGGGTTTTCCTACATCTATAAATAAGAGAAGTCTTATCATAGATTAGGGTTACACACTCTTACATTAGATTGTGGAGAGTACTTACAATTTCTATAGAGATAGAAACTAGGGTTTTGCCAAACACCCAACTTCTTGAATATTTGTTCTTCCTTGGTGGATCACCTCTAGAGGCCAAACACTTAGGTGGCTAACATTGATCAAAGGAAAGAATCACACCGTTGAATTCAAGGAGAACGCGAAGGAATTGGAGTTGAACTTGTACCCGAGGAAGCTAGAGTTCGACAAGGGTATAATTCTTATTCTCCATCTCTTTAGTTTAATTAATAATTGTGCATAAAGAACGATCATGGTGATGGTTTGTATAAAAAAAAATTAAAATCCGTTTTGTCGCGCTTCCGCTATATTTATGTAATTTGATTGCATGCTCGCGTTACATACAAACCTAATAAGTTCCTCACTCAACTATTTTATTTGAGCAAGTTTCCTACCTTATACAAATGTTGTATATTGTTGCAAGTATTACTCCATTAAGCGAGTTTTTTTATCTTATTCAACATATTCTGGACAGATTCCTGTACTTCAATCATTGTCATGTTGCAAGTACTCTTAGAATGAACTGTTAATCGTTCATGTTACCTAGCTATGCTTCAACGCATGTTATTAAAGCTTTCAAATTCTATATTCGATGAACTGCATAAGATAGATGTCAAAGCCAAATGTTTCTGCTAGACGTATATTTAATCATCATTGTTGTAAGTAAAACTATCCGATTAAATTGTTTGGTTTAGATTCTTATGTAAAGCTGAGATGAACAACCCTCATAGCAGGGGAAACAGTATGTATGTCGGGGAACCGACACGCGCACGAACAGTATGAAAAGGGGTTATGCATAACATCGGGTACATTAGGCTGATCACCTATTGTATTAGTATGTTGGGTTATTAGATGAATTTCTGGTGATTCTAGTAAAAGTTCAGTGTCATGATGACCACTCAGTATAGAATATTTCCTCCATTTGGAAACATTGAAATCATTCGGTCCATAGCGGCCCTATAATTGTGTTAAAGAAATCATTCGTTAAGATTGTGCAAATTCTTGAGCTATCTTTTAATCTCCTGATCCTTGTAAGCTATAAAGTGTTCATTTGATAATTCACGATTATTGTTATTATACTTGTTGAGCAAATCTGTTGCTCACCCTTGCTTTCCTTAAAACATTTCAGTTAGTGGAGCTTGTGGTGAAGGCTCAAGGAAGGATAAAGGCAAAGGCAAAGCTACTGATTAGCTTTGTACTGTTAAGATTACCATTTTGATCATGTATTAAGACTCGTTGACTTTTGTGATGTATTAAGACTTAATTATCCTTATGTATTAAGTTACGTTTTGTAGAAGTTTTGGTTTCGAGACTTGGGACAGGATTATTTATGTTATATCAATGTAAATATTCCTCTATTTTCTCTGTAAAATATCGATAGTATGATGCATGTATGAGAAAGTGACGGACCAGGTCTGTGGTTCGGGTGACCCGAATTTGGGGCATCACAGGTTGGTATCAAAGCCTTAGGTTATAAACCTTTAGAGATAGGTCATTAGGTTATAACCTTAGGAAGTGTATAGAGAATACGGGTAGATAAAACTCATGTAGAGTTTTGGGGCGATCTTAGATAGACGCGTCCTAGAGAGTTGTGAAAGGTATTTACATTCCTTACAATGAAGTTATATTTCATCACGAGTTACTAATAGAGTATGTCGCTTTATGGTCTGGTTGTAGTACTCATGATAGATATTCTCGCAGTATGATGAGATGATGACATTAAGCTTTCTTACGTTTAGCTGAAAATGTCGTATAGATGCAACGTACCATCCCCAGCAACACCCGAGGGATCGGTTAACAATGGAGGAGGTCCGACGGACCCCAATGCAGCGGTTAGTGGATATATTGGAGAGAATAGAAAATAGAAGTGCGAAAATCATGAATCCCAACCCACCGGCAATACCCATAACAAGTTTCAAAGACTTCAAAAGCGTAGGACCCTTAGACCCCTGCCAGCTCACCGGCGAGTTGGACAGCCGCTCGCTCACCACGGAGTGAGACCCCCGACTGGGTAGTCGTAGTGGCAATTAATGTGTTTTAATGATGCAACGTCTGTTTTGAACCTAGTCTTTATGTGACTAATTGTTATATAAATATGTATTTGTATGTGTAGGATATTAAGGAGCGTGTGTTGTAGTATTATAGCAGCGCTTCAGGCAAGTTCTTCTTTAACCCTTGTCTAACCCTTGTGTTGGGCAAGTTTCTAAACCTTATGCACTATTTTTATTTCGTGCAAACAGGTATATGTTAGGCAAGTTTCCTAACGCTTGTCTAACCCTTGTGTTGGGCAAGTTCTATTGTGCTGGTTATTTATTAATTGAGCAATCATTCTAAGTTATTGTAAGTTCCTCACTTAACTATTTTATTTGAGCAAGTTTCCTACCTTATACAAATGTTGTATATTGTTGCAAGTATTACTCCATTAAGCGAGTTTTTTTACCTTATTCAACATATTCTGGACAGATTCCTTTACTTCAATCATTGTCATGTTGCAAGTACTCTTAGAATGAACTGTTAATCGTTCATGTTACCTAGCTATGCTTTAATGCATGTTATTAAAGCTTTCAAATTCTATATTCCATGAACTGCATAAGATAGATGTCAAAGCCAATTGTTTCTGCTAGACGTATATTTAATCATCATTATTGTAAGTTAAGTTATCCGATCAAATTGTTTGGTTTGGATTCTTATGTAAAGATGAGATGAACAACCCTCATAGCAGGGGAAACAGTACGTATGCCGGGTAACCGACACGCGCACGAACAGTATGAAAAGGGGTTATGCATAACATCGGGTACATTAGGCTGATCACCTATTGTATTAGTATGTTGGGTTATTAGATGAATTTCTGGTGATTCTAGTAAAAGTTCAGTGTCAGGATGACCACTCAGTATAGAATATTTCCTCCATTTGGAAACATTGAAATCATTCGGTCCATAACGGCCCTATAATTGTGTTAAGAGATCATTCGTCGAGATTGTGCAAATTCTTGAGCTATCTTTTAATCTCCTGATCCTTGTAAGCTATAAAGTGTTCATTTGATGATTCACGATTATTGTTATTATACTTGTTGAGCAAATCTGTTGCTCACCCTTGCTTTCCTTAAAATATTTCAGTTAGTGGAGCTCGTGGTGAAGGCTCAAGGAAGGATAAAGGCAAAGGCAAAGCTACTGATTAGCTTTGTACTGTAAAGATTACCATTTTGATCATGTATTAAGACTCGTTGACTTTTGTGATGTATTAAGACTTAATTATCCTTATGTATTAAGTTACATTTTGTAGAAGTTTTGGTTTCGAGACTTGGCACAGGATTATTTATGTTATATCACTATAAATATTCCTATATTTTATCTGTAAAATATCGATAGTATGATGCATGTATGAGAAAGTAACGGACCAGGTCTGTGGTTCGGGTGACCCGGATTTGGGGCATCACAGGTTGGTATCAAAGCCTTAGGTTATAAACCTTTAGAGATAGGTCATTAGGCTATAACCTTAGGAAGTGTATAGAGAATACGGGTAGATAAAACTCATGTAGAGTTTTGGGGCGATCTTAGATAGACGCGTCCTAGAGAGTTGTGAAAGGTATTTATATTCCTTACAATGAAGTTATATTTCATTACGAGTTACTAATAGAGTGTGTCGCTTTATGGTCTGGTTGTAGTACTCATGATAGATATTCTCGTAGTATGATGAGATGATGACATTAAGCTTTCTTACGTTTAGCAGAAAATGCCGCATAGATGCAACGTACCACCCCCAGCAACACCCGAGGAATCGGTTAACAATGGAGGAGGTCCGACGGACCCCATGCAGCGGTTAATGGATATATTGGAGAGAATGGAAAAGAGAAGTGCGGAAATCATGAATCTCAACCCACCGGCAGTACCCATAACAAGTTTCAAAGACTTCAAAAGCGTAGGACCCTTAGACCCCCGCCAGCTCACCGGCGAGTTGGACAGCTGATCGCTCACCAGGGAGTGAGACCCCCGACTGGGTAGTCGTAGTGGCAATTAATGTGTTTTAATGATGCAACGTCTGTTTTGAACCTAGTCTTTATGTGACTAATTGTTATATGAATATGTATTTGTATGTGTAGGATATTAAGGAGCGTGTGTTGTAGTATTATAGCAGCGCTTCAGGCAAGTTCTTCTTTAACCCTTGTCTAACCCTTGTGTTGGGCAAATTTCTAAACCTTATGCACTATTTTTATTTCGTGCAAACAGGTATATGTTAGGCAAGTTTCCTAACGCTTGTCTAACCCTTGTGTTGGGCAAGTTCTATTGTGCTAGTTATTTATTAATTGAGCAATCATTCTAAGTTATTGTAAGTTCCTCACTAAACTATTTTATTTGAGCAAGTTTCCTACCTTATACAAATGTTGTATATTGTTGCAAGTATTACTCCATTAAACGAGTTTTTTTACCTTATTCAACATATTCTGGACAGATTCCTTTACTTCAATCATTGTCATGTTGCAAGTACTCTTAGAATGAACTGTTAATCGTTCACGTTACCTAGTTATGCTTCAACGCATGTTATTAAAGCTTTCAAATTCTATATTCCATGAACTGCATAAGATAGATGTCAAAGCCAATTGTTTCGGCTAGACGTATGTTTAATCATCATTGTTGTTAAGTTGAGCTATCTGATCCTATTGTTTGGTTTGGATTCTTATGTAAAGCTGAGATGAACAACCCTCATAGCAGGGGAAACAGTATGTATGTCAGGGAACCGACACGCGCACGAACAGTATGAAAAGGGGTTATGCATAACATCGGGTACATTAGGCTGATCACCTATTATATTAGTATGTTGGGTTATCAGATGAATTTCTGGTGATTCTAGTAAAAGTTCAGTGTCATGATAACCACTCAGTATAGAATATTTCCTTTATTTGGAAACATTGAAATCATTCGGTCCATAGAGGCCCTATAATTGTGTTAAAGAGATCATTCGTCGAGATTGTGCAAATTCTTGAGCTATCTTTTTGGTGTGATGTCGCAAGCACCCAAAAATAAAACCTTACTGCAAAAGATATTAATGTAGTAGTGCAAGTAAGAGTCGCTCCCACAAAGAAAGATTAGTCTAAATTTATACTTTGTAATCCAAAACGGGGGGTTTGGAATTTTATTTAACTAATTAACAAAATAAGAATAAAATAAAGACTCTAGTTCTTCCGTTCAATATCACCTTATCATAACAATATTTATCCTTCAATGAAATTAATAGCCCTAGGTAACAATAAGCTCTACTACCCGAAACTCCCCTTAATTATCACTCAATGAAACAAGCTCTTCACAAGATTCTAACCATTATATAACCTAGAACAAGCTCTCTAGATTTAATATAATAGCAGCATTAAGAACTATGGAATTAGACTATTCCAAACAACAATCACACAAGCTCGGATTATTTAACCTGTCTTCCAATAATCATAGCAATACTCAAAAGCTTGACCACAATCATGTATCACTAATTGCTACTTGTGATTAGGAACAATATCAATTATACGTAATATTATCCATTAATCTAGCAAATGATATTAATCAAATTAACTTAACTGATCACATTAAATCAATCGGAATAAATATCATTCAATAGTTAAAACAGATTATCGAGAATGAACTTCATATAAGAAGGAATAAATAATGTATAAAAAAGTTCAACATCCCATTGGAACTAAATAAAAGAAAAGAGAAGAGTTCATAGCAAATATGCAAATATAATTTACAATATATTCAACAATAATAGAATATAAAAAATAAAGGAAGAGTTTAGAGAAGAAAAACTATGTTTTGGCATCCGACTGTCACTTCGGATCACAATCTTCAATCTCCAAACATTCGCCTTCGATTCTTCGCTTCCATAAATGTTGATCTCTTGCTTGCTCTTGAACTATAAAAATGGAGAGGAGAGTAGCCTCCCCTTGGAGGTCTACTTCCTCTCCCTACTCCTATACTAACAAACTAACGTGGAGAATGCTCTCAAGGATATGATGTGAAGGAGTTGGAATATGAATGTGTAAATTGGTTTGTGAATTGGTGTCTTGGTGTTGAAACACCTCTTGCTATTTATAGGCACTCAAGCATACATGAAGGTCAAGATCCAACAACTAATCTAAGTCATGTGCATCAGCCATCCAAAGCAAATATCAATCCAAAAACGTGCCCATGTGATGTGCTAAAAATCCAAATATGTCAACTAACTGATCAGCACCTTTTAAGCCACTTTTGAATTAGCAAACCACCGAATTTGGACTTGAGAAAAGAACAAAGGTTGTAGCCCTGGAGTTTCTAATGAATTTGGGCTTTTGAATCACCTGATTTGGAGTTGGGAAGTGCAAGTTATGGCCCAAATACTCCAACTGGTCTGAACAAGAATCCAGTCCATGCGGGATTCGGATTAGCTATCTAAAAATCAATATTTGGAGGCCCAAATGAACTCAAAATTTTTCCCACCATACCTTTCCAGAAATCTTGAGAAGTCTACTACAATCTTTAAGAAGAACACATTTTCATTTGGAAACTCTAACACAATTCAAATCTCAACCGAAACCCCAAAGGTCAATCTGTCCAAAGGCTCAATTTCTTGAAATTTTCAGCTTTGACGTATGTTGGTAAAATGGTCATAACTCTCTCATCCGAACTTCGATTTAGGCGTTTCAAGATGATTCCGAAAGCTAAGAAATCGATCTACAACTTTCCTTCTTTGAACGTTGAGAGATAAAGGCTGGACCAAGGACGAAATTGGGCCTCAATGGGCTGCTATGTCAATGATAAATTATGGACATTGATCCAAATACCCTTTTATTCTTTTTTCCTGCAAAACAAAGTAAGAATACATAAAAGTGATACAAAGACATATTTCATAACAATAAGATAAAAACACATAAAAAAGAATATAAATTACTCAAAAACTCACAAATCATCAAGCTAAAAATACTCAATTTATAGGTATAAAATTGACTCATCAAATACCCCCAAACTTGAATCTTTACTTGTCCTCAAGCAAAACAAATACAAACATAAGACTTAAAACTCTTCTAATAAAACCTAACTTGAGCAATGAGACATAAAGTTTTTAAAATGACCTCAAAGATGTCAACACATTATAACTTTAGAAAAACTTTCAAAATGTCGCAATGTCTAGGATTTTAACTTGCTTGTTAGTCATACCTCACTTTAAATCCTTTCCGTGTGTGTGTGTGTATCCAATTGCACTAAACCAAGTATAACTCGGATGAACTTATCTAACCACATTACCTTATAAAGGAAAATAAACTCCAACATCTACATGCTTAACACATCACTCACCGCTAATGTAGACAAATTAGAAATTACAAAAATTGAGATTAAAAGACTCTAGATAAGTGCATTTTATGCTCCATCTTATCATAAGTCATCTCTTATGGCCAAGTGCGTTTTACGCTCCATCTCATCCCATTGCAAGATTTGCGATTAATTGCTTCTCCTTCTTCTTCTTTTTTTCTTTTTTTATATAGGTGAGTGCGTTTTACGCTCTATCTCCCCTAAGCACGTGTTTATGAGTGAGTGTGTTTTACGCTCCATCTCAACTCACCACATGACTAACAAATTAACTTGATTACATTGCTTCGAGTGATGTTTAAACGAGTTATAGAGTTTATTAATATCTCCCACAAGCATTCGGTCATATATAAGTCTTCTCTAAGTGTACCACTAGTTCATTACAAATGGATAAGTGCTCAAATGAGGTAGGATCACAAGCAATGTAATAACCAACAAAAAAGTTAACCACGTAGACTAAGCAATATTTGTCCATTTTTCATGAGTTACAATTTATTCAATCAAGTTTTTTGTTTTTTTTATTTATCATTGGTCATAGTTCTAAATCAAGTCAAACTCAAGAAACACAAAATATTAACCCTAAAATTTTATTTTATTTTAAAAAAAAAATTCATATATTTTTTTTATATATAAAAACACAATTGTTTTTATAAAAACACACAAATACTAAATACTAATAAAAACAGAAATACTAAATACTACCCCCAAACTTAAAACTGACATTGTCCTCAATGTAAGCAATAAACGAATCAAATGCAAAGGACTTCCCTGAAATAATGTCAATTATCGTGGAGCGCTGGAACTGCAGAATGACCTAACACGAAAGATAAAACTAAACAAAAATAAAATCAAGTGATATAAAATTAGATGAAAGGGATGCGAAATTTGGGTTGCCTCACAAGTAGCGCTTGGTTTATAGTCGTCGGCCCGACTTCTTTATTTCTTATTTGAGACCTTGAGATCGTCGCGGACAAAACAAGGGTCCCTGCGAAATTAAAAAGCAATACGATTTTAAATTAAGATAGAAAATTGCTAAAATGAAATAAGATTCACAAAAGCACAAAATAAAACTAAAATCATTCCCCGGTAATGGCGCCAAAATTTGATGTGATGTCGCAAGCACCCAAAAATAAAACCTTACTGCAAAAGATATTAATGTAGTAGTGCAAGTAAGAGTCGATCCCACAAAGAATGATTAGTCTAAATTTATACTTTGTAAACCAAAACGGGGGGTTTGGAATTTTATTTAACTAATTAACAAAATAAGAATAAAATAAAGACTCTAGTTCTTCCGTTCAATATCATCTTATCATAACAATATTTATCCTTCAATGAAATTAATAGCCCTAGGTAACAATAAGCTCTACTACCCGAAACTCCCCTTAATTATCACTCAATGAAACAAGCTCTTCACGAGATTCTAACCATTATATAACCTAGAACAAGCTCTCTAGATTTAATATAATAGCAGCATTAAGAACTAGGGAATTAGACTATTCCAAGCAACAATCACACAAGCTCGGATTATTTAACCTGTCTTCCAATAACCAGAGCAATACTCAAAAGCTTGACCCACAATCATGTATCACTAATTACTACTTGTGATTAGGAACAATATCAATTATACGTAATATTATCCCTTAATCTAGCAAATGATATTAATCAAATTAACTTAACTGATCACATTAAATCAATCGGAATAAATATCATTCAATAGTTAAAACAGATTATCGAGAATGAACTTCATATAAGAAGGAATAAATAATGTATAAAAAAGTTCAACATCCCATTGGAACTAAATAAAAGAAAAGAGAAGAGTTCATAGCAAATATGAAAATATAATTTACAAGATATTCAACAATAATAGAATATAAAAAATAAAGGAAGAGTTTAGAGAAGAAAAACTATGTTTTAACATCCGACTGTCACTTCGGATCACAATCTTCAATCTCCAAACATTCGCCTTCGATTCTTCGCTTCCATAAATGTTGATCTCTTGCTTGCTCTTGAACTATAAAAATTGAGAGGAGAGTAGCCTCCCCTTGGAGGTCTACTTCCTCTCCCTACTCCTATACTAACAAACTAACGTGGAGAATGCTCTGAAGGATATGATGTGAAGGAGTTGGAATATGAATGTGTAAATTAGTTTGTGAATTGGTGTCTTGGTGTTGAAACACCTCTTGCTATTTATAGGCACTCAAGTATATAAGATGGTCAAGATCCAACAACTAATCTAAGTCATGTGCATCAGCCATCCAAAGCAAATATCAAGCCAAAAATGTGCCCATGTGATGTGCTAAAAATCCAAATATGTTAACTAACTGATCAGCACCTTGTAAGCCAATTTTGAATTAGCAAACCACCGAATTTGGACTTGAGAAAAGAACAAAGGTTGTAGCCCTGGAGTTTGTAATGAATTTGGGCTTTTGAATCACCTGATTTGGAGTTGGGAAGCTCAAGTTATGGCCCAAATACTCCAACTGGTCTGAACAGGAATCCAGTCCATGCGAGATTCGGATTAGCTATCTAAAAATCAATATTTGGAGGCCCAAATGAACTCAAAATTTTTCCCACCATACCTTTCCAAAAATCTTGAGAATTCTACTACAATCTTTAAGAAGAACACATTTTCATTTGAAAACTCTAACACAATTCAAATCTCAACCGAAGCCCCAAAGGTCAATCTGTCCAAAGGCTCAATTTCCTAAAATTTTCAGCTTTGACGTATGTTGATAAAATGGTCATAACTCTCTCATCCGAACTTCGATTTAGGCGTTTTAAGATGATTCAGAAAGCTAAGAAATAGATCTACAACTTTCCTTCTTCGAACATTGAGAGATAAAGGCTGGACCAAGGACGAAATTGGGCCTCAATGGGCTACTATGTCAATGATAAATTATGGACATTGATCCAAATACCCTTTTATTCTTTTTTCCTGCAAAACAAAGTAAGAATACATATAAGTGATACAAAGACATATTTCATAACAATAAGATAAAACACATAAAAAAGAATATAAATTACTCAAAAACTCACAAATCATCAAGCTAAAAATACTCAATTTATAGGTATAAAATTGACTTATCACTTTTAATCTCCTGATCCTTGTAAGCTATAAAGTATTCATTTGATGATTCACGATTATTGTTATTATACTTGCTGAGCAAATCTGTTGCTCACCCTTGCTTTCTTAAAACATTTCAGTTAGTGGAGCTCGTGGTGAAGGCTTAAGGAAGGATAAAGGCAAAGGCAAAGCTACTGATTAACTTTGTACCATTAATATTACCATTTTGATCATGTATTAAGACTCGTTGACTTTTGTGATGTATTAAGAATTAATTACCCTTATGTATTAAGTTACGTTTTGTAGAAGTTTTGGTTTCGAGACTTGGGACAGGATTATTTATGTTATATCAATGTAAATATTCCTCTATTTCTACTGTAAAATATCGATAGTATGATGCATGTATGAGAAAGTGACGGACCAGGTCCGCGGTTCGGGTGACCCGGATTTAGGAGCGTCACATTAGAGATCCCGAAGTGGAAGTGGGAGCACATCACTATGGACTTTGTGGTAGGCTTGCCACCAACACAAAAGGGTCTAGACGTAATTTGGGTAATTGTAGATCGTCTAACCAAGTCTGCTCATTTTCTACCGATTAAGATCAGGTACAAACTGGAGCAGTTAGCAAAGTTATATGTGAAAGAAATTGTATCACGACATGGAGTGTCGGTGTCTATTGTGTCCGACAGAGATCCGCGCTTCACGTCAAATTTCTGGAGGAGTCTACAGGAAAGAATGGAAACGCAGTTGAAGTTAAGTACAGCGTACCATCCTCAAACTGATGGCCAGAGCGAGCGAACGATTCAGACTTTAGAGGATATGCTCTGAGCTGTTGTGATGGACTTAAAGGGTAGTTGGGATGACCACTTGCCACTAGTAGAGTTCGCTTACAACAATAGTTATCACGCTAGTATCCGTATGCCACCGTACGAAGCGTTATATGGTAGTAGGTGTGGAACACTATTGTGTTGGGATGAGGTAGGCGAGCGTAGACTGCTGGGACCTGAGATAGTGAAGCAGACAACAGATATGGTGAAGCTGATCAGGAACCGCCTGGTAGCAGCCCAGGACCGTCAGAAGAAGTACGCTGACTTACATCGTAAGGAGCGAGACTTTAAAGTGGGTAGTTTCGTATTCTTGAAGGTATCTCCCTAGAAAGGGAAGATTCATTTTGGTAAGAAGGGCAAGTTAATCCCTAGGTTCATAGGACCGTTCGAGATTTTAAAGCGAGTCAATGAAGTGGCGTACGAAGTAGCGTTACCTCCTGAGCTCAAGCACATTCACAATGTGTTCCACGTGTCAGTGTTACGACCATACAAACCAGACTACAAGCACGTTATATCCTATGAGCCAATTCAAGTCGAGAAGGACTTATCATACGAAGAGATTCCTATCCAAATACTCGATAGGAAGGAACAAAAACTAAGGAATAAGATCATTCATTCTGTTAAAGTTCTCTGGAGAAACCACACAGTTGAGGAAGCTACGTGGGAACTCGAGGAGAAGATGAGGGCGAATTATCCGCAGTTATTTGAGTGATCTTATTTTACAATTCCGAGGACGAAATTTTTATAAGGGGGGAGGATGTAATGACCGTGAATTTTTAAACTCCATTATTAAATAAATATAAATTTAATTTTCAATAAGTTAGTTTCGTATGATTATTTAAAATCTTGTGTATTTGATTGGTTATGTGATTATATGATTTCGCGTAACTGCTAGGATTAATTAAGGGGAGTCACTAATGGTTTAATTAAATTAGTGAACTAACCCTACGATTTTAATGTTGAAAGAATTGATAAAGTGCCGATTAATTAAATATTCAATTTAATTGAATATAGTGTGGAAATAGATATTTAATTAATTTAAAGGGAGTCTCAGTAATAGAATTATTAAATTAATGGACTACCCTAGGTTATTTAATATCTAAAAATTTATGAATAATTAAGAATTTAATATTCAATTATTTTGGATATAGTAAATTAATTAATAGTACCTATTAATTAATAAGGATAATATAATTAATAATATTTATAGTCCCGTTAGTAAATAAATAATAAGTTACTAGTTAAAATTATTTAATTAAATAAGTAACATTTATGTGGGACAAGAATTATGAGACGTATCCCATTTTATTTCCAACTGTGGTCTGCAATTTAGGAAGGGAAAGAATTTAAAATAAAATAAGTTGGGATGAACAGTATTAGCCGCGTATGGATTTTGCTACCGGGATTTCTTGTCGGATTTTGGTGGTTGAAGATATGGGTTATGATTCAGCGGCGTTGCCCATCATCTTCTTCTTGTTCCCACTGGTTAATCAATTCGGGCAAAAGCTTGGCATGGTTAACAAATTGGTTATAAATAGAACCCCAACTCCTCCTTCAGTGGCGCTGAGTTTGTGAAATCCACTAATAGAGGGATTAAGAGTTTAGGAAGGATAGGCCATCTGAAGAAAGGAAGTTGGCACGCGAATGACCTCAGACTACATTGTTTACTGCGGAAAGAGGAGGAAAAATGCGTCTAAGTCTACTAAAAGGTAAGTTTTTTCCTGTTGCAGTAGACATGGACGAAAGCTCTACTTTATGCTTGAAAATTAATTCCTCAAATTAGGTGTATAAAACTTATAATTAATAGTAGTATGTGGTTAATATGGGGTTATGCATGCTTGGAAATTAGTTTTAATAATTAAAATTGAAGAAAATCGCTGAAACGAAATGGAGAAAACGACCTCTGGTTCGTCACGTTGCAGTGCCAACAGATGATGCCGCAGCGATGCGATAAGGGATCTTGGCGCTGCAGCGGCAGCATGACGCCGCAGCGGCACGAATTAAGGTCCTGACGCCGCAGCGTCGGCCTGACTATGGAGCCTCACGCCGCAGCGTGAAGGCTATGTGCCAGCTGGGTTGGCTCGGGCCTGACGCCACAGCGTCGGCCTCGCTTGTATGCTTGGCGTTGCAGCGCCAAGGCCGTGTTCTTGGTCGGGTCGGTCCGGATCGTGGCGGTTCGGGTCGAGTCGTGCAATTTTAATATTAACAATTAGTTAATTATTATTTAATTAATATTAAGTAATAATAAATGTAGTTAGATTAATTATTTATTATTTTGATTAATATTAAATAATAAGTGTGAATAACTAATTAGACATTGTTTAATTAATGTTAAATTAGGATAATTAGTTGATTAATTATTCGATTATTATTTGATAATCACTAAGCAAATGAGGTTAAAAGTGAAACTGTTAGTTTTGAATAATTAATAAACCCAATTAGTTATTCGTTAGTTAATTATATTTTATTAAGCCTTAAAATGCTTAATTATATATCAAGTATCAACCAAAATAGGGTTGTCTTAAGGCAAAAATTAATTAACTTGGTTACAACTCACGTTTGGTTTCCAAGGGGCGCTGCCCCCTTAGACCCCCGCCAGCTCACCGGCGAGCTGGGCAGCCGCTCGCTCACCGGGAAGCGAGACCCCCGACTGGGTAGTCGTAGTGGCAATCAATGTACTTTAATGATGCTACGTCAGTTTTGAATCTAGTATATATATGACTAATTGTTATATAAATATGTACCTAATTGTGTAGGATTTTAAGGAGCGTGTGTTGTATATTATAGCAGACGCACCAGGCAAGTTCCCTAAGTCCAATCACCTTATATGTTGAACGCAAGTTTCCTAACGCTTGTCTAACCCTTGTGTTGGTCAAGTTTCCTATCTTAACTCAAATTATTTATTAAGAAAGTTTTTTCTAACCTTACTTGAGTTAATTATTTTAAGCTGGAACTTTATTGTCATGCATGCTCTAAGTGGTTTAATTACTTAACAATTATTCCACATCGTTGTTATTGGGACTCGCACATTGTGCAATTGTTTTCGCGCAGACGTTGACTTGTACTTTATTTAAAGTTCTAATATAGATGAACTGTCATAGTTAAGTCTTAGCCATTGTCCGGCTAGACATTTGTGGTACAGATTTTTAAAAGCTATCCAAACCAATTGATGGTGCGGAATCTTGGACTTTATGAACACCCCTTCAATATAGGGGAGTATCCCACGTATCGGATATAAGATACAAAGAACAGAAATTAAATGTTATGCATATACATAGTGTACTAGAGGTTGATCCCTTCAAGTACGTATTTCTGAGCCAGTAACCAAAGGGTCAATTAGTTATTGATTCCATTGGAAGTGTATTGTTCATGGTCTACATTGACTATCGTTTATTTTAAAAGCAGTTATTATTCTTGCTTTCGTTATTTTCTTCGTTGAATCGTTTTTAGATATTCATTTCATTCATGATATATATCATTTCTTGTTGTTATTTAAACTTGCTGAGCAAACTAGTTGTTCACCCTTGTTATATCATGAACCCTATTGCAGTTAAGCCCGAGACCTCAGGCAAAGACAAGGGCAAGGAAAAGATGAAGTGATAGACTTCAAGTAGCTGACTTTTATGCTTAATTTAAAGTTATTATTAATGTAATTTGAACCCTGATTCAGTATTTAGGGTACGTTTTGGTTATGTATTAAGGTTATCGAATCTTGAGACTAGTAACACCTTTTAAATGAACAACATATGTTTATTATATTCCGCACTTAGTTATTGTATGTTGTTTGGAGGTGGATGTTTGAATTGGATCGTGATGACCAAATCCGGGTGTTTGAGACCCGAATTTAGGGGCGTCACAACTAATATGAGTCCTCAATTGAAATCCCACATAATTCTAACTTGTTCTTAACTTGTTCTTTGCTTGATACGAGTTCCTCGTATTACATCATCTATAACTCCTCGTGAGTTTATCTTGTACTATATCATAGTACATTCTCTTTATAGCATCAAGCTATAACTATTCAATTATTATAAACCATCTGACTAAAAATCACATCGTGATCTTATTCTATAATCATCTCTCTTATAATTCTTTTCTTATCTCATGATCGTTTGGTTTTACGATCTTCATTCTTTCCCTTTCACCATTTATGATTTCATTTATGCTTTTATCATTATTCGTCATCTTGATTATTGGAGGTAGGTAACTCCTGATTCTTATCTTTTAGATACCTCAAGATTCTTCTTTGAATCTTCCTATATCACATTAACTCGTTTAATACGCATTCCCTAAATTTATCAATAACTAGACTCTATACTCGGTACACATCGAGTCTCTAACAGTGTTCAATATAGTAAGTTGAGTGGTTTCCCACAAACAACCAACAAACTAGTTCCCCGTCTCGTATACACTGTCTTTCACAACGAGTTAGATCGGTTGCTAGTTTGTATTAACCTCCGCTCTCTGAAGGAATCATTTAGCCCAGATACCATACATCAACCATTAAAGAGGACGATTATACCATAACATATATTTAACTTCTTATTCTTATAACTCTACGGGATACTTCTTTGAATCTTCTCATACATGTTTTAATCCCTTATTTATAAATTTCTTAAATTAACTTCTTATTGTTAAAACTTTATCTGAATTTATTCTTTATCATCTTCACCTCTCTTCTCTAAGGTTATAGCCTAAGGTACTCTTACCTAAGGTTTTTAACCTATCAGCTTTGATACCAACTGTAACGACCCCATAATTTGAACAAACCAACTCTCAACATCGGTCGTTATCAATACTCCTTCATTCTGACTTTACAACAATATTCAGTGTTAAACTTAATAAAATGCGGAATAATTTTAAACTTTTCAGTTTTCTTTCTTTGCTTTCCCTGAATCATAACCTTAAATTATTTATATATTCTAGAATCATACTTACTTTATGATTCGCTTCATCAGAGTTAAAATAAAATAAAACTACTTCTAGATTCAATAACCTTTTATACCTCGAATAAAATTAAGTTACAAGTCAATACGAATTTTACAACTCAACATCTGTTACATTTAATACATCATCAAATACATCATCCAGAATCTTAATCATGGTTCAAAAACATTAATTTAAGCTACAACATTTAATCTGCATGCATTGCATCTGATTCATGCCATTGAAGCAGCACATAACGTTACCTTGTATCTTTAGCCTGTAAAAGTGGTTATTTGTAAGAATGAGCTCGACAGCTCAACAAAATCTAACAGTTTGCATATATCACATAACACATAGATAACATGTTCATCATATACGTCATAAACATTTGGCTAAATATATCATACATACTGTACATTAGTTACCAAGTAACAATTGAGTTCCATAACTCAATCAACATTCTAACTCAACGAACGTAGCCATAAATTGACTTTGTCGTTTCATACATACAACACATAGAATACATCATGCTTTTACATCATAGATTTAAAATAATTAATCATTTAGTTCACATAACAAATAGGAACTAAAAGACTTGCCTGGTTCGTAGATTACCAATTACCATAATCAGCTTATACTTATCTGCACTTCACATATCCTACACGATATATAATCATGCATAACATTTATTAGTCACATAGCAACACTGAGTATTAACTCTACTTTACATTTCATAATCCTTCATTTTATTCTCTATACAATTCTCAACTTAGAAATTAAGTCCTCTTCATAAACCTTTTATTTTATTACGTTCCACTTTAATCGACACTTAACATTTATTTAAGTTTTAAACTTTTTCTTTACATCACATTAGATGTATAATGTTTATAAGTTAATATTTGGCTCGTTACATTTTCCTTTTTTTGCTTAAGTCCTATAAATCGCTAAATCCCAACATTTAATCACCAACTGCGTTAATACAATGTGTTATTAAGTCTAATAATATATTTTTCATTTCATTATAATCATTTATTAAGGTTACATATACATTCCTAGGATTGAACAATTAAAATCTCATTTCTGGGCAAAATAGGCTACCGGCACTGCGGCGCCAGTTTTATACTGAGACTCAGCACTGCGGCGCTGGGTCGAGTTTTCAGTTTTCTGGGTAAGGCCGGCGCTGCGGCACTAGATTTGAACTACCATGCGGCGCTGCAGCGCCGCTCATCTGTTCCAGATTCTGACTTCGCAAACTGAGCAGTTCCAAAGCTAAAATCACCCAATTTCTTCATTTAATCAACAAATTAAAATTACCCAATCACTATAATTCATATATGATCATTACCCAAACCTTCTAGCACGATTCTAACATCTTAAACAACTTTAACAACCAATTTCAAGCCTCAAAACTCAATATTCATGCTAGTTTGACAAACTTTTACAAATTTAGCGCAATCGATCACTACGGATTCGTTATTCAACCAAATTGGTCCATTCAACTTCCGTTGTTTTCGTTTTTTAACGCATAACAACAGTCCATCATCAATTTTGACTCCAAAATATGCCAAAACATACATATTATACCAAGACTCAAATTTTCTATTTTCAAACAAGTTTTCAAGGATTTGATAATTCCAAAATCATACATAAACACTATATAACCGATCAAACATGTTTATAAACATATATAACCAACATCTCATCAAATCATCAACCAAAAATCCATTTTAAAGAAAACTAAAGGAATATGAAATTAAGAATCTCAAAACTAAATTATTGCCTTTGATTCTTGCTTAGATTAACTAGATGATGACAAGAATTGCTTGTTTGCTCTCCTTTTTCCTTGTTTTTCTCAGAATTTCTTCTCAATTCCTCAAGAACTCTCTCTCAATTTCTCTCTTCCTCTCCTCTGTGTTTTTGGCTTACAAAACCAACTGATGAAAAGAACGTGACTTTTAGTTGGAGGTTTTGTAACACCCCCAAATCCAGGTACTTAATTCCCACTGATTTGGTGTTCACTATAACACACATTCAAAACTAACTACCCAATAAAATAACAATTAAATAAACTTAGAGAAACATCTTCCCAAAATGGGTTACATCTCCAAACTCTTAAACAAACAAATCCCAAGTTATCTTAACCTTAATACATCAATGCGGAATAAAACATAATTTAAAACAAGTCTTGTTACAAATAATCATCAAGTAAATAGCAGGTCATTAGCTATTTATGCATCTTGCCCTTGCCTTTGCTCGTGGACGGCTCGTCCGACTTCTCAGCCTTAGCTGCAATGATTAGTGCAAGAGTGAGCAAACAATTGCTCACAAGTACGATAACAATAATATTTAAATGAAATGGATTTCAACTGAGGAATAATAATTTTCTGAATCTCAGTCAAAAAATGATCAAAGTTTAAAAGCTCGTTAGAATGCTTGATTCCAAAAATATAGAATTCAAGATTTAGAAATTATATCTGAGGGTCACAAGACCTCGAACTATATCCTAGGTTGACAAGTATTTCTACTGTAACCTTTAACAATCATATAGACTATGGACCAACATCTCGTACTCAGGGGGATCAGCCCTTTGTACAATGTATTGTGCACAAACATTTTAACGTTGTCGCGTAAGTAATCCCCTCTATTAAGGTTGTTCATCTCAGTTTATCGTCTGAATCCGTACCAAAAGGAACTTGGCATGGAACAAGTATAGAAAATATTCTAAGTCTTTGAAATCGCTCATCAACTAAGGACTAGCTGAATCAATAAGGGTTTGCTAGTCTAATTCATCAATAGAGTTCGTTCAATAGAAACTATACTCGAAATTTGAATAATAAACAATGTTTGGAATAAATCTTAAGTACGTAACATGATAGTAACCTTGTTTGAATATCAATAAGCTAAGGTCCATAAGCTTGCGCAATATAAATAAACTTGTTTTGAATAAATTAACAAGTTAAAAGGAAAGAACAACTTGTTCAACGTAAAAGTATTGAATTGAGATAAGGAACTTGCCTCAAGCGTAGATTACAAATTTAAGTAATTCACGATCCTTAAACAACCTAAATATTTAATTGTAAAATGGTAATATAATTAGTCACAAGATTAAAAGCATTCTAAGCTTGCTCTTTTATCATAACATCTCATTTAGCAAACCATAGTCAACAAGTACTAGTTAGCAACCATCTTGGAAATTCTTTAGTCATTTAATACGTTAATATAAGTTTAATTATGCATCATAACTTCCAAGAAAAGAAAACAAAATAATTAAATTTTTTTTTAACAGTAGTGATTCTCGCCGGGGCGAGAAAAAGCTTAAGAAAATTGTCGCCGGGGCGAAGGTATGCTTAACAAATTTGTCGCCGGGGCGAAGAAATCAGTTCATTTCTCTCGCCAGGGCGAGAGACTTGACTGTCGTCTTCCCCAGCTCGCGAACCAGTGAAAACTTAGGCCAATTTGGCCAAATTTTCTGAATTCTACCATCCAGAAAATAAATTAGATATACCCAGACATCATATATGATACAAAACATTTACCCAACATGTTTCTAATCAATCTAAGCATTATAAAACACATAATCAACCAATTTAAAACCAAAAATTCACTGTTAAAACCAAATATTCAAGTTTTAACCATTTTCATGAAATCAAGCTCTGTAAATTCATTTTTCAACCAATTAAAATCATTCTTCTTGCATTATTCTTGTTTTTCATCAAATAATCATAAACAATTATTAACCTACCGAATAACAACTAATTTAAGCATCAATTTTCATACATATATACAATTCATGAAGTAAACTCTGTAAAAACTAAAAACTAATTTCAAAGACATATTTTCATGAATTAACCATTCAAATTAATCTATAATCATCACATAATCTCTAATACATGCTTACTAACAATTATAACCAAGTAATTCATGTATTTAGCATATAAATTCATATACAGTGAAATAAAAATCATATTCAGAGAAGTAAAATAATAAGGATATAATGAAGAACAAAACTAAAAGAATTATACCTTCAAGCTATATGATTCTTAGTTAAGCACTTCTTTTCCTTTTCACTCACAATTCTCAAAGCTCTCAAACTCTCAATTTTTTTTCTCTCTATTTCTCTCTTCTTCTCTGCATATTCTTTCTTCTCTAAACTCTGTTCTTTTCTTTCTCTTTTGTTCTTCTTTTTACAACTGACGTAACTTAAAAATAAAACTGATAGAATAAAGAAAATAAAAACTGATAATTAAATCAAATAATAACGTATAATCTAAATTTAATCCATCAGTTATAAAATTTCAAAAGCCATAAGGCTTGTTTGGCAAACTAATTTAAAAATAACCCATTATTCTAACTAAAGGTCTTAAGTCCTTGTTTGGTAAAACACAAATAAAATAACCCATTATTCCCAAACAAAGATCATAGGGCCTTGTTTGGTGAAACTAAATTAAACACTTTCTCATTTATTTTAATAAGCCAATATAACATATATTTTAAAATGTCACACTTCTAATTTAATTGAACTTATTATTAAATAAATTCAATTAAACCTTACCAACTCAAATAATAATTTCATTTAACAAATAACAATAATACCAAATAAATTCTCTTATTCAAATAAATCATTTATTCAAATAAATCTCTTCATCATCTAATTTAATCATTAAATTAAATTAGAATAAACATAACAAATCACATTCAAATAACATTTAACATTATTAAGCTTAACATACACTCATTTCACAAAAACTTAATAAATTATTTATTAAGCTCAATAAATTAATAAAAATATTTATATAACTCAATAAATATTTTTATTCAATTACAAAAATTACATTCGTTACATCTTTCCCTCCTTAAAAGGATTCTGTCCCCAGAATCACAACGCAATTAAATCATCTGTTACAGGTTTTCAGCAGTTAGAAAGCCAAAGAGTCACAAGGCCATGTTTGGCTAAACTCAATAAAACCCATTTTAGCTTATTTTAAAAATCTTCTTATTATATGATATTGTCACACTTTAATTTAATTAAACTTACTTTCTTAATAAGTCCAATTAAACTTTACTAATAAAATTATAACTACTATTTAATAAATCATTTTAATAAACCATTAATCCTCTAATTTAATTATTCAATTAAATTAGAATATTTATGTAACGTATGGGTAGTTAGATGTATGTCAGATGAATGGATTGTGAGCGCCAAGTTCGAGGTAAGAGTACCTTAATTTGGGGGTGTCATAGGTTGGTATCAAAGCTGTAGGTTATAAGTCTTAGGTTAGGGAAGACCTTAGGATATAACCTTCGAGAAGTTGACGAAGTAGCATTAGAGAAACTCAAGATTGAGTATAGGTGATGGATTATGGAAATTCATCAAAGGAAAAACGTAGTTATATTAAAAGGATAATAGTAATGTCAAGAGACATTAATAGATGTTTATGTGTTATGATCTTAATTAAGTTGGCTATGTTAATAGATAGATTTTATTGAGAGATACTGATATAGTTCCCTCTATGTTTGTGGTCGTAGGATGTCGAAATATGGTGAGTCGAGTCGCTTGATGGTGGAAAAGCCACGTGACATATATGTGGTTTGGGAGGAGCAGCCCATAGTTGTAGTCCCTGAGTCAGACCCTGAGGAGGATTTAGAGGCTAAGGAGGACCCAGCTGGTGAGCCGATGGAAGAGCCAAAGCCGGCATCCCCTGAGCACACTGCCTTTGAGGTGGGAGTGATAGAGCAGATGAAGGATCATATTATATTGAGCTTAAGGGAGAGATCTATCACCGACAGGAGGAGGAGACCCAGCTAGGGGCGATGGTGCGCTTCTGGCTAGATCAGCATTTGCAGGCGGTAGAGAGGATAGAGCGACTAGAGCAGCAGCTCCAGGCGGAGAGGGCTGAGAAGGAGGCTCTAAGAGCCTAGTTAGAGAATGAGGTTGTAGCGAGGATCTAGATAGAGGAGCAGCGAGACACTGCTAGACTAATAGTGAGAGACCTTGAGGGCGAGGTGACTAGGGAGAAGGAGAAGACGACCCGTATAGGTTATGCTTTTCACACAGCTTTTGGCAGATGGATAGAGGGCATTAGGCACTATCCAGTGGAGCAAGGACAGACACATCACACCCTGAGCCAAGAGGTAGTTGTTCAGATAGGACGGTTATAGTATGGTAGTGTTATGGAGCGTAGTCATGAACTTATGTAGGTAGCTGTAAATCACAGCTTTTGTGATGGCATATGGGATGGTTGTTGTAAACCCTAACTTTTGTATTGACCGCGGGGTAGTATGATGGTAAATCCCCTTTTTGTTCACTAGGGGATAGATATCAGACACTGACTATGAGGATTATACTAGATGATAGATGGATAGATGACTGTAAGGCATTTGTAGAGTATGCCCCGTGATGCTTGTGTACTATGTACCCAATCATGGGCATATAAATATAAATGTGTATTTAATATGTTTTATGATATTGAGTTGTCGCTTTAAATACGGTTGATTACGATAGATGATAGAATAATAATATAGAATTGTCATGAATCAAAACATGTCGCCAAGACGTAAAGTGCCACCACAACCTACACCAGAAGAGTCAGTCAACAACGAAGGGGGCCAAGTAGACCCTATGCAGAGACTCGTAGATTTGCTAGAAGGGGCGTTCCAACGCCAAAATCTTGAACTAGTAAATCCCAATCCCATAGTGGCTCCGGTAGCCAGTTTTAAGGATTTCAAGACAGTAGGACCGCCTGAATTCAAAGGGACGACAGGCCCGATTGAAGCCCAGTTCTGGGTAAAGGAAATGGAGAAGGCGTTCGAGATCGCCAGAATTGAGGAGAATCAGAAGACCGCATTTGCGGCATATCTGATTAAAGGAGAAGTCAATTTCTAGTGGGAGGCAAATAAACAACGGCCAGAAGAAGGAGTGATAACCTGGGAAAGATTAAAGGAGTTATTCTTCGAGAATTACTTCCCGAAAAGTATGCAAACAAGAATGGAGATGAAATTTCTGTGTTTGAAGCAGGAAGAGATGACGGTGGCCAAATACGCCGCAAAGTTTAATGAACTTGCGCGCTTCGCGCCGCATCAAGTCGACATAGAGGAGAGGAAAACTAGGAGGTTTGAGCAAGGCTTGAAGCCATGGTTGTACAACAAAGTGGCAGTTCTACAGATCGATTCATTTGGGAATCTATTGGAAAAGGCAATAATCG
The DNA here is from genome assembly GCA_034770075.1 of Aralia elata. Taxonomy (NCBI): domain Eukaryota; kingdom Viridiplantae; phylum Streptophyta; class Magnoliopsida; order Apiales; family Araliaceae; genus Aralia; species Aralia elata. The sequence continues at coordinate 850,513 of JAVJAP010000097.1, read as the reverse complement.
TAGAAGGAGGCAGTGAGGCGCTGAGTCAGTGCCAGTTTAAAGGGATAAGTTAATGTAATGTCCAGAAAATTTTAAACACTGTATCAAATTTATTTTAATAAATAAATTCATCATATTTAATTTTACAAATTTAATTGGATCCATGTGGGTACTATTATTTAATTATATAAATACGTGATCCCAAAATTTTATGTACATTAAAAGGACTCACTGATAGTTTAAATAAATTAGTGAGTTAACCCTGAGAATTTATTTGCAAGAAAATTTGGAAGTTAATAAATCTATCATTATCGGATTTAAATAATTCGAATAAAGAATTATTGTTAAAATAAATACGTTGGATAATTAAATTATTGGTTTAGTTAATTTAAATGTTAGGACATGAGGGTATCAATTTAATGAGCCCCATTTCTTTCACATTGGGCTGGTCCATTCTTCCTTCCAGCCATTCCTTTTCTTTTGCCGGCCCAATCAAGGGAAGCCCATCCCTTGTTTTTCTTTACCAGCCGGGTTAAGGTTTGCAAATGGGTCGACCCAAGTAAATTGGGGAAAACCGGTTAATGTGGAGAGAACCGGTTAAGTATGAAGGGAAAGGCCTCAAATCAAGACCATTGGGTAAATCAAATTGGGGAAGATCTCAAACCCTCAGCCAAAACCAAATAGCAACAGAGACGGGAGTAAATCAGGGGAAATGACTGAGTGAAGGAGAAGAGAGAATCAAACCCTAGCAAACCCCAAGCCCTCAAATCGACAGCGAAGCAAGACGGAAGGAAGAGCTGTCAGTCGCCGGTGACAGCAAGGCGAACGAGCGGCGTGACGAAAGGACCCGCGAACGACCAAGGGTCAACCAACGCAACCAAGCGAGTGGCTAACGGACCGGAGGAGGTCCCTAAAATTCGGCGACACGACCAGGCGATTTGACCGGTGAGAAGTACGCGGCTCGAGGGGTTGGCCGGCGATTCCACAGCTGGGCTCGGATGGACTGATGAGACTTACCGTCTACTCCTCTCCTACCGTCAGTTAATGACTCAGCCTTAGGGTATTGTCCGCGCGCGATTTGGGTAATTTTCCCTCTATAAATTGCAGCCCATCCCCATACCATAGTTACTGATTTCTTGCTGGTGAGACCCAAATTTGAGAGAAATTTTAGGGTTCAGAACTCAGTCAGAGAGAGAGAGAGCAGGGGTACCCAGGTTGGAGTTTCAATTTCCAATTCGGAGGTACCGGCAGTGGAGTGGATGTCCTATTGGGTGAATTATTTTGGAAGGAGGAGAAAAACCGCGCTAAGGTCGAGCTCAAGGTATCAGTGAACTGTTGTAGCATAATTGGTTTGTGTGGTGTTTCCTTTTCTTTCCTTTCTTAGTTCGACATTTGGATTGTGTGACTCAAACTGTATTGGGCATAATGCTCTGGTATTGTAATTTTGTGGGTTTGGGTTCTTTGAAAATCTCTATAATTAGTTTGGTATTGCTGACTGTATTAGCTTGGTTGATTTGTATTACACAGTGTAATTGGTATGAAATTGGAAACTTTATTATAAGTTTGGGGTTTTAAAATCTGTTACCAGTTGGTGTAAATTTTTGTTTGGATTTATTTTGGAAAATCTGGTATTAGAATGCTCTGGGAATGGGGAGTTGGTGTTGTGTTGGGCTAGTTATAGGCTGTGAAATCAGTGTTGCGTACATGTTGTGTTATTTACAGCTTGTGCTATGAGTCCCAACTGTAGGTAGTGAATGTGATAGTGTATGTATTTGCAAGCTTTGAAGCAGGAGGGAGTACATTATATAGCAGCACTCTGCAGAATTTTTATTGGTGTGGATGGGATTCGAACCCAGCTGTTGGGTAGGGACTTGTTGAGCAAACTGCCAACAATGAGTCAATAAAATGATCACTCACTATTTATTAATAAATAATAAATAAAGATAATCAATATTTAATTATTATTTAATTAATATTAAATAATAATTAAGTATGAAATAAAGTTATTAAATAATAAGGATGATAGTTACTTAATCATTAATGAAATAATGATTAAGTATAAGGGAAATTATTAAGTTAATTATTTATTCTTGGTCCTTAATAAATAATAATAAACACTTAAGGATTTCTTAATAATAATTAAGTGTGTGTAGAATTTGTACATTGAGTATCTAATTAAGGTTGAATAAGGATATCAGTGTAATAATTACTCAATTACCATTAAGGTAAATAGTAACTAAGTAAATAAAAGATTTAGTAAGAGATCAACTACTATTTGGTTATTATCAAATCATGTTAAATTCATTAATTATCTTGCAACTGATAGATAAGGGATTTAACCCACATTTAGAAGGGTACTCATATGATAGGTAACCAGGACTAACTATTATTTATCTTAAATAATAGCTATAGGCCATTAAAATTTTGTTTAGCTGATGGCTAGGTAGTAATTAAATTCGGTGAATTGTTTATAATTACGCAATGCTAATGGATAAACCAACTCTACCAACTGATAGGTTATCCAAGGTCAAGTAATTAAAGCTAAGATTTAATTGTAGCTGAGCAAATAGGCAAGTTCCTAACCCTAAACTTCTTTCATTTTTGCAAGTTCTTCTCACTCAATTTTTGCATTGAGCAAGCTTTTAAACCTTATGCATTGTTTTAATTCGTGCAAAAAGGTATATATTGTTGCAAGTTATTCTTTAAGCTTGAATCTTATTTCCGAGCACGCTTTAAGTGATCTAATTACTTTTAAAATTATTCCACGTCTGTATATTTATTGACATTCGCACTCGCGCATTTGATTTCATATAATTATTTAAATTCAGAAATTTTGAACTACTCATGGTTAAGTCTGAACCCTTGTTCGGTCAGGCAAGTATGAATTTATAAAAGCTATCCGAACCAATCAATGGTAAGGATTCTTAGACTGTATGAACACCCCTTTATGTATAGGGGAGTACCCCACGTACCGTATATAAGGTACAAAGAGCAGAATTAAATGTTATGCATATACATAGGGTACGCGAGGCTGATCCCCTCAAGTACGTTATTCTGTAGCCAGTAACCAGAGGGTCAACTAGCTATTGACTCCTCTGGAAGTTATCGTTCAAAGTCTATTTGACTATCAATTGTTCTAAAAGCATTTAATGTTCTTGCTTCTGATTATTCTATTGTTGAAATCCCTTTAATATCCCTTCATCATGATATATCTTTATTGTTGCACTTTAAACTTGCTGGGCAAACTCGTTGCTCATTCTTGCTATATCATGACTTCATTGCAGCTAAACCCGAGACGTCAGGGAAGAACAAAGGGAAAGAAAAGATGAAATGATAGACTTCTCGTAGCAGACTTTAGGTTCATGTGTTAGTTAATTACTGTTAATGTAATTTAAACCCTGATAGCTATTTAGGGTATGGATTGTGTAAATGTTTAAGGTTAATCGTATTCTGGGACTAGTAACACCTTGTAATGAACAACGTATGTTTATTTTATTCCGCATTTTAGATACCATATGTTGTTATAGGTGGATGTTTATGTTGGATCGTGATGACCGGATCCGGGTATTTGGAGACCCGAATTTGGGGGCGTCACAGGTTGGTATCAAAGCTGTAGGTTATAAACTTTAGGATCGCGAAACCTAGGTTATAACTTTCATAGCAAACTCGTATCGAGCATTAGGAGATAAATCGAGGAGATTTATCATATGTGGTTTTGATGAATTGGGAAATTCATCGAGTCGAGTAGTACCCAATGAAATATAACTTCATTTCTTCAATGAATATATTTTATTGCTGTACTAATGTTAGTTTTTGTGTGTTTGTAGGATGGCTGCTGTAGGGGAGACCAGTGGAGCCCGTGAGGAGGAGGAGACATTTACAGACATACCAGTAGTTTCGGAGCAGCTGGTGGGCTATGCCCCTATTGCCCCGGGATTGTTACAGGAGGAGTCCTAGTCGGAGGAGGACTACCAGAGGGAGCTACCAGAGCCAGTGGTAGGTAGGGTGATGAGGTCCGGTAGTCAGGACCCTGATGCTGAGGAGGAGGATCCCGAGGCCGAGGGAGAGGAGCCACCTGCCTACGTGGATGGCATGGGGTCCACTACTGATGATATCATCGAGGGGTTGACTGACAGAAATGAGGAGCTGGAGGCTCGGATTGCTCATTTGGAGGAGCAAAACCAGACCCATCAGTTTATGGAGGACCAGTACAGAGACCTGGCCTACCAGCTCGAGCATGACTTAGGGGTGGCTAAGGTATAGCTGCAGGGCTACGAGTCCTCAGCACAGCAGGTCGGACCACTGCTACATCAGTTAGTGGCCTGAAACGCTGAGTTGAGGGAGAGACTGGGGCAGAGGGATTTACAGATCGCCCACCTGAGGGCGAAACAGGAGGCTATGAGGTTCGAGGCTGGACTGGAGGTGGCTGCGAGGATGCGCGTCAGGGAGGCCTGGGCCAGGGAGGCCAGGAGGGTTGATCAGCTAGAGGACCAGCTGGAGGCCAGATCTGTGAGGATAGAGACCCTAGGCCATGCCCTAGATGCAGCCTACAGGAGACCCCGGACTGAGGTAGGGGAGTCCAGTCGCTCTGTTCGTCGCAAGGTCGGGGATGGAGCATTCTCTGGTCAGCAGGCTCGGATCCGTCACGACATGCCGTGACTTGATATGATGGTTACTTTGTCTTTAGTTCAGTCAGTCCCACCTTTTGTTATATTAGGGACGTATTCATGTTTGATTTGTGAAACTTTATATTGTATTTAGACTTGGGGTAGCAGTTAAACCCCAACTTTTGTGGATTTTAGGGATGAAAAGTTAGGATTCCCCACTTTTGTCTAGGGGGAAAGGTGATTGATGGGTAGGGCACACAGTGGCGCATTTATAGCAGTATGCCACAGGTTTAGTTTTGTAACAAACAGTGGTATATGAATATAAATGCAGATGTTTCACTTAAATCAAATGTGTTGATAGATATTTTACCTTTGATTGCTTATTTTAATAACATGACGTGTAAAATGTAAATCTATAGGTAAAAGTCATCAGTTTCCTCATTCAAACCATGTCGAGAGGAAGGCCATTTAACCAACGAGTTGAGGAATCAGAGAGCGAAGTTGGAAATCAATCCAACCCAATGAGGATGTTCGCCGAAATGCTGGCAGAAGCCATGCAATCAAGGCCGCCACAGAGAGGGGCCCAAGCAGCGGCCGAGCCAGTGCATCATCTGGCAAATTTCAAGGATTTCAAATTGGTCGGACCACCCGAGTTCAAGGGAACTCTTAACCCAATAGAAGCACAGACCTGGATAGAAGAGATAGAGAAGGTCTTTGAGGTGGCAAGGGTGGCAGAGGAACAGAAAACGAGTTTTGCTACCTTCATGTTAAAAGGCGAGGCAAACTACTGGTGGAAGGCCAACAGAGGCCGAGTGGAAGAAGGCACTGTCGCTTGGGATCGTTTTAAGGAAATGTTCTTGGAAAATTACTTTCCAGAGAGCATGAAGCAAGAGATGGAGATCAAGTTCCTGGAACAAAAACAAGGGAACATGTCTGTGGCGGAGTACGCAGCTAAGTTCAATGAGTTGGCACGGTTTGCAACTCACCAGGTCAGCACCGAGGAAAGGAAAGCTCGTAGGTTTGAGCAAGGGTTGAAACCATGGTTATACCGTTCTGTTGCGGTACTAAAAATCAAGACATTTGCAGAGTTGATGGAGAGGGCAATCATTGCAGAGGGTGGCAGTGAGGCTCTGGCTAAGTATAATCAGGAAAAGAAAAAGGGTCATGAAGGCCAGAAGTCAGGAAGCAGCGGGGGCAGCAACCCCAATAAGCGCAAATGGAATGAAAGCCAATCACTCGGGAGTAATAAACCCGGAGGAAACCAGTCTAGAGGAGAGGCGAAGAAGCCAGGCAGGTGCAGTAATTGTGGCAAGAACCATATGGGGGAATGCATGAAGGGAAAGAGTGTTTGTTACCGGTGTGGGCAACCGGGGCACATGGCTCCCCAATGTCAGAATAAGCCAAAGGGGGGATGTTTTTCATGTGGAGCACCCGACCACCAAATAAGGGATTGTCCGAAGAAGAAGGGGGACGCCGGGAGTGGCAACAGGAACAACAACAGCGGGAACAATAACCGGCTGAGCTATGGGACACCAGCCAGTCAAGCTAACAGACCGACAGCCCGCACGTTCAACATGACTGTCCAGGACGCAATGGAATCCAAGGACGTGGTGTCATGTATCATCCCAATCAATGATATAAATGCATATGTGTTATTTGATTCGGGTGCTACTTGCTCTTTCGTTTCCGAAGAATTTTCTAGTCAGTTAAAGTCACCTTGTGAAAAATTAGAACACCCTATGAACGTAGAAGTAGCAAACAAAGAAATTGTCCCTGTAGAATACATTCATAGGAATTGTTGTGTTGAATTGCGAGGATTTAAGCTCAATGTGGATTTGATACCAATTCGGCTGGGAGAATTTGATGTAATCCTGGGAATGGATTGGCTATCAACCCACGGAGCAGTTATTGACTGTAAGGAAAAGTGTGTACACCTGAAGACTCCTAATAAGTCGAAGGTGGTATTCTACGGCAGTAAGTCACCAAGACAATCTTGTTGTCTTACTATGATGCAGACGAGAAGATTGCTTAAGAAAGGTTGCGTATGTTATTTAGCCCATGTGGTTGATACCCGTCGAGTAGGGGATGAGATGAGTCGAATACCGGTCGTGAGAGAGTTCACCGATGTTTTTCCCGAAGAGCTTCCAGGATTGCCACCGGACAGAGATATTGAATTCGTTATCGATTTGGTACCGGGAACCGCACCAATATCGAAGCCGCCGTATCGAATGGCACCTGTAGAAATGAAAGAGTTGATGGTGCAACTGCAGGAACTATTAGATAAAGGTTATATCAGACCGAGCGTGTCCCCGTGGGGAGCGCCAGTTCTGTTTGTAAAGAAGAAAGACGGTTCAATGAGGCTTTGTATCGACTATCGGGAGTTGAACAAAGTTACGATTAAGAATAGGTATCCACTTCCTAGAATTGACGATCTGTTCGATCAACTCAAGGGAGCGAAGTACTTTTCAAAGATCGACTTAAGAATAGGCTACCATCAGCTGAAGGTGAGACAGGAAGATATCCCGAAGACTGCATTCAGGACTCGTTATGGGCACTTCGAGTTCCTGGTAATGTCATTTGGATTGACAAACGCACCAGCAGCATTTATGGATATGATGAACAGAGTGTTCAAGCAATACTTGGATAAATTCGTAGTCGTATTCATCGATGACATCTTGGTGTATTCAGAAACAGAGGGGGAGCATGTTGAACATTTAAAGATTGTATTAGAAGCTCTCAGGAGGGAGAGATTGTATGCAAAGTTTTCTAAGTGTGAGTTTTGGTTACAGAGAGTGCAGTTTCTGGGTCATGTCATAGATAAGAATGGTGTTTCGGTGGACCCAGCAAAAGTAGAAGCAGTTATCAACTGGGAACAGCTGAAGACGCCGACAGAGATCCGGAGTTTCTTGGGATTAGCGGGATACTATCGAAGGTTCATACAGGATTTTTCCAAGATAGCATCGCCATTGACCAATCTCACCAGGAAAACAGTTAAATTTGTTTGGTCGGAGAAATGTGAGGAAAGTTTCATGGAGTTGAAAAAAGAGACATAGCCAAGCACCAGTGTTAACCTTACCGGACAACACTGGGGGTTTCGTAGTGTATAGCGATGCATCACACAAGGGTCTTGGTTGTGTACTGATGCAACACGGCAAGGTCGTGGCGTACGCATCGCGTCAGCTGAAGGATTATGAGAAGGGTTATCTGACTCACGACCTGGAGTTAGCCGCGGTGGTGTTCGCCTTGAAGATTTGGAGGCACTACCTATACGGGGAGAAGTGCGAGATATATACAGATCACAAAAGTCTGAAATATATCTTCACCCAAAAGGAGCTGAACATGAGGCAACGCCGATGGTTAGAATTGATCAAGGACTACGACTGTGAAATTCTGTACCATCCGGGCAAGGCAAATGTAGTGGCTGATGCCTTGAGTAGAAAAGGCAAGGTGGAATTGATGCAGCTAACAGTCCAGGAGGAATTGATACGGGACTTCGAACGCCTGGAACTGGAGGTTAAGTATCCAATGGAGACGGACGAAAAGTTGTGTACCGTAACGGCAGGTCCGACTCTACTGGATAAGATAAAGGAGGCTCAAGAATTTGACGAGGAATGCATTGACATTATGAAGCAGTTATCGGAGGGAAAAGCCTCGAAGTATAAGGTTGACAGCACAGGATTACTGAGATTCGAGGGAAGGATTTGGATACCCTACGTACCAGACCTAAGGGAAGAAATTTTGCAGGAAGCCCATAATACGATATTTTCGGTACATCCAGGTAGCACCAAGATGTATCAAGATCTTCGTCAACATTATTGGTGGCCGCATTTGAAAGGAGAAGTTGCAGAGTTCGTCAGCCGGTGTTTAACCTGTCAGAGGATCAAGGCGGAGCACCAACGGCCGAGCGGATTGTTGCAACCCTTAGAGATTCTCGAATGGAAGTGGGAGCACATCACAATGGATTTTGTGGTGGGACTTCCAACAACGCAAAAGGGTCTAGACGCCATCTGGGTGATCGTAGACCGGTTGACCAAGTCTGCCCATTTTCTACCGATCAAGATCAGGTACAAATTGGAGAAGTTGGCGAAACTTTACGTGAAGGAAATAGTATCACGACATGGAGTGCCGGTATCTATTGTGTCTGACAGGGATCCGCGCTTCACGTCAAATTTTTGGAGAAGTCTACAGGAGAGACTGGGAACACAGTTAAGAATGAGTACGGCGTATCACCCTTAGACTGATGGTCAGAGTGAGCGAACAATTCAGACTCTAGAGGATATGCTCCGAGCAGTGGTGATGGACTTAAGTGGCAGCTGGGACGATCATTTGCCACTGGTAGAGTTTGCCTACAACAATAGTTACCATGCTAGCATTGGTATGCCACCGTACGAAGCGTTGTATGGAAGGAAGTGTCGAACGCCGTTGTGTTGGGATGAAGTTGGTGAACGGAGATTGTTGGGGCCAGAATTGGTACAACAAACCGTGAAAATTATTAAAGTAATAAGACAACGGTTAGTAGCAGCACAGGACCGCCAAAAGAAGTATGCCGACCTACATCGTCAGAAACGAGACTTTGAAGTTGGTAGCTTTGTGTTCTTGAAAGTATCTCCCTGGAAAGGGAAGATCCGCTTTGGGAAGAAGGGTAAATTGAGCCCTAGGTTCATAGGACCGTTCGAAATTTTGAGGCGGATCGGCGAAGTTTAGTGGCGTACGAGGTAGCATTACCTCCTGAGCTTGAGCACATTCACAACGTGTTTCATGTGTCAGTGTTGCGACCATATAAGCCAGACTACAAGCATGTCATCTCCTATGAACCAATTCAAGTCGAAAGGGATTTATCGTACGAGGAGATCCCTGTTCAAATACTGGATAGAAAAGAGCAGAGGCTGAGGAATAAAATCATTCACTCGGTGAAAGTTCTCTGGAGAAATCACGCGGTGGAAGAAGCCACGTGGGAACTCGAAGAGAAAATGAGAGCGAATTACCCCCAGTTATTTGAGTAACCTTAGATTGAAATTCCGGGGACGGAATTTTTATAAGGGGGAGGAGAATGTAATGTCCAGAAAATTTTAAACACTGTATCAAATTTATTTTAATAAATAAATTCATCATATTTAATTTTACAAATTTAATTGGATCCATGTGGGTACTATTATTTAATTATATAAATACGTGATCCCAAAATTTTCTGTACATTAAAAGGACTCACTGATAGTTTAAATAAATTAGTGAGTTAACCGTGAGAATTTATTTGCAAGAAAATTTGGAAGTTAATAAATCTATCATTATCGGATTTAAATAATTCGAATAAAGAATTATTGTTAAAATAAATACGTTGGATAATTAAATTATTGGTTTAGTTAATTTAAATGTTAGGACATGAGGGTATCAATTTAATGAGCCCCATTTCTTTCACATTGGGCTGGTCCATTCTTCCTTCCAGCCATTCCTTTTCTTTTGCCGGCCCAATCAAGGGAAGCCCATCCCTTGTTTTTCTTTACCAGCCGGGTTAAGGTTTGCAAATGGGTCGACCCAAGTAAATTGGGGAAAACCGGTTAATGTGGAGAGAACCGGTTAAGTATGAAGGGAAAGGCCTCAAATCAAGACCATTGGGTAAATCAAATTGGGGAAGATCTCAAACCCTCAGCCAAAACCAAATAGCAACAGAGACGGGAGTAAATCAGGGGAAATGACTGAGTGAAGGAGAAGAGAGAATCAAACCCTAGCAAACCCCAAGCCCTCAAATCGACAGCGAAGCAAGACGGAAGGAAGAGCTATCAGTCGCCGGTGACAGCAAGGCGAACGAGCGGTGTGACGAAAGGACCCGGGAACGACCAAGGGTCAACCAACGCAACCAAGCGAGTGGCTAACAGACCGGAGGTCCCTAAAATCCGGCGACACGACCAGGCGATTTGACCGGTGAGAAGTACGCGGCTCGAGGGGTTGGCCGGCGATTCCACAGCTGGGCTCGGATGGACTGATGAGACTTACCGTCTACTCCTCTCCTACCGTCAGTTAATGACTCAGCCTTTAGGGTATTGTCCGCACGATTTGGGTAATTTTCCCTCTATAAATTTGCAAGCCCATCCCCATACCATAGTTACTGATTTCTTGCTGGTGAGACCCAAATTTGAGAGAAATTTTAGGGTTCAGAACTCAGTCCAGAGAGAGAGAGAGAGCAGGGGTACCCAGGTTGGAGTTTCAATTTCCAATTCGGAGGTACCGGCAGTGGAGTGGATGTCCTATTGGGTGAATTATTTTGGAAGGAGGAGAAAAAACCGCGCTAAGGTCGAGCTCAAGGTATCAGTGAACTGTTGTAGCATAATTGGTTTGTGTGGTGTTTCCTTTTCTTTCCTTTCTTAGTTCGACATTTGGATTGTGTGACTCAAACTGTATTGGGCATAATGCTCTGGTATTGTAATTTTGTGGGTTTGGGTTCTTTGAAAATCTCTATAATTAGTTTGGTATTACTGACTGTATTAGCTTGGTTGATTTGTATTACACAGTGTAATTGGTATGAAATTGGAAACTTTATTATAAGTTTGGGGTTTTAAAATCTGTTACCAGTTGGTGTAAATTTTTGTTTGGATTTATTTTGGAAAATCTGGTATTAGAATGCTCTGGGAATGGGGAGTTGTTGTTGTGTTGGGCTAGTTATAGGCTGTGTGAAATCAGTGTTGCGTACATATTGTGTTATTTACAGCTTGTGCTATGAGTCCCAACTGTAGGTAGTGAGTGTGATAGTGTAATGTATTTGCAAGCTTTGAAGCAGGAGGGAGTACATTATATAGCAGCACTCTGCAGAATTTTTATTGGTGTGGATGGGATTCGAACCCAGCTGTTGGGTAGGGACTTGTTGAGCAAACTGCCAACAATGAGTCAATAAAATGATCACTCACTATTTATTAATAAATAATAAATAAAGATAATCAATATTTAATTATTATTTAATTAATATTAAATAATAATTAAGTATGAATAAAGTTATTAAATAATAAGGATGATAGTTACTTAATCATTAATGAAATAATGATTAAGTATAAGGGAAATTATTAAGTTAATTATTTATTCTTGGTCCTTAATAAATAATAATAAACACTTAAGGATTTCTTAATAATAATTAAGTGTGTGTAGAATTTGTACATTGAGTATCTAATTAAGGTTGAATAAGGATATCAGTGTAATAATTACTCAATTACCATTAAGGTAAATAGTAACTAAGTAAATAAAAGATTTAGTAAGAGATCAACTACTATTTGGTTATTATCAAATCATGTTAAATTCATTAATTATCTTGCAACTGATAGATAAGGGATTTAACCCACATTTAGAAGGGTACTCATATGATAGGTAACCAGGACTAACTATTATTTATCTTAAATAATAGCTATAGGCCATTAAAATTTTGTTTAGCTGATGGCTAGGTAGTAATTAAATTCGGTGAATTGTTTATAATTACGCAATGCTAATGGATAAACCAACTCTACCAACTGATAGGTTATCCAAGGTCAAGTAATTAAAGCTAAGATTTAATTGTAGCTGAGCAAACAGGCAAGTTCCTAACCCTAAACTTCTTTCATTTTTGCAAGTTCTTCTCACTCAATTTTTGCATTGAGCAAGCTTTTAAACCTTATGCATTGTTTTAATTCGTGCAAAAAGGTATATATTGTTGCAAGTTATTCTTTAAGCTTGAATCTTATTTCCGAGCACGCTTTAAGTGATCTAATTACTTTTAAAATTATTCCACATCTGTATATTTATTGACATTCGCACTCGCGCATTTGATTTCATATAATTATTTAAATTCAGAAATTTTGAACTACTCATGGTTAAGTCTGAACCCTTGTTCGGTCAGGCAAGTATGAATTTATAAAAGCTATCTGAACCAATCAATGGTAAGGATTCTTAGACTGTATGAACACCCCTTTATGTATAGGGGAGTACCCCACGTACCGTATATAAGGTACAAACAGCAGAATTAAATGTTATGCATATACATAGGGTACGCGAGGCTGATCCCCTCAAGTACGTTATTCTGTAGCCAGTAACCAGAGGGTCAACTAGCTATTGACTCCTCTGGAAGTTATCGTTCAAAGTCTATTTGACTATCAATTGTTCTAAAAGCATTTAATGTTCTTGCTTCTGATTATTCTATTGTTGAAATCCCTTTAATATCCCTTCATCATGATATATCTTTATTGTTGCACTTTAAACTTGCTGGGCAAACTCGTTGCTCATTCTTGCTATATCATGACTTCATTGCAGCTAAACCCGAGACGTCAGGGAAGAACAAAGGGAAAGAAAAGATGAAATGATAGACTTCTCGTAGCAGACTTTAGGTTCATGTGTTAGTTAATTACTGTTAATGTAATTTAAACCCTGATAGCTATTTAGGGTATGGATTGTGTAAATGTTTAAGGTTAATCGTATTCTGGGACTAGTAACACCTTGTAATGAACAACGTATGTTTATTTTATTCCGCATTTTAGATACCATATGTTGTTATAGGTGGATGTTTATGTTGGATCGTGAAGACCGGATCCCGGTATTTGGAGACCCGAATTTGGGGGCGTCACAGGTTGGTATCAAAGCTGTAGGTTATAAACTTTAGGATCGCGAAACCTAGGTTATAACTTTCATAGCAAACTCGTATCGAGCATTAGGAGATAAATCGAGGAGATTTATCATATGTGGTTTTGATGAATTGGGAAATTCATCGAGTCGAGTAGTACCCAATGAAATATAACTTCATTTCTTCAATGAATATATTTTATTGCTGTACTAATGTTAGTTTTTGTGTGTTTGTAGGATGGCTGCTGTAGGGGAGACCAGTGGAGCCCGTGAGGAGGAGGAGACATTTACAGACATACCAATAGTTTCGGAGCAGCTGGTGGGCTATGCCCCTATTGCCCCGGGATTGTTACAGGAGGAGTCCTAGTCGGAGGAGGACTACCAGAGGGAGCTACCAGAGCCAGTGGTAGGTAGGGTGATGAGGTCCGGTAGTCAGGACCCTGATGCTGAGGAGGAGGATCCCGAGGCCGAGGGAGAGGAGCCACCTGCCTACGTGGATGGCATGGGGTCCACTGCTGATGATATCATCGAGGGGTTGACTGACAGAAATGAGGAGCTGGAGGCTCGGATTGCTCATTTGGAGGAGCAAAACCAGACCCATCAGTTTATGGAGGACCAGTACAGAGACCTGGCCTACCAGCTCGAGCATGACTTAGGGGTGGCTAAGGTACAGCTGCAGGGCTACGAGTCCTCAGCACAGCAGGTCGGACCACTGCTACATCAGTTAGTGGCCTGAAACGCTGAGTTGAGGGAGAGACTGGGGCAGAGGGATTTACAGATCGCCCACCTGAGGGCGAAACAGGAGGCTATGAGGTTCGAGGCTGGACTGGAGGTGGCTGCGAGGATGCGCGTCAGGGAGGCCTGGGCCAGGGAGGCCAGGAGGGTTGATCAGCTAGAGGACCAGCTGGAGGCCAGATCTGTGAGGATAGAGACCCTAGGCCATGCCCTAGATGCAGCCTACAGGAGACCCCGGACTGAGGTAGGGGAGTCCAGTCGCTCTGTTCGTCGCAAGGTCGGGGATGGAGCATTCTCTGGTCAGCAGGCTCGGATCCGTCACGACATGCCGTGACTTGATATGATGGTTACTTTGTCTTTAGTTCAGTCAGTCCCACCTTTTGTTATATTAGGGACGTATTCATGTTTGATTTGTGAAACTTTATATTGTATTTAGACTTGGTGGTGGTAGCAGTTAAACCCCAACTTTTATGGATTTTAGGGATGAAAAGTTAGGATTCCCCACTTTTGTCTAGGGGGAAAGGTTATTGATGGATAGGGCACACAGTGGCGCATTTATAGCAGTATGCCACAGGTTTAGTTTTGTAACAAACAGTGGTATATGAATATAAATGCAGATGTTTCACTTAAATCAAATGTGTTGATAGATATTTTACCTTTGATTGCTTATTTTAATAACATGACGTGTAAAATGTAAATCTATAGGTAAAAGTCATCAGTTTCCTCATTCAAACCATGCCGAGAGGAAGGCCACGTAACCAACGAGTTGAGGAATCAGAGAGCGAAGTTGGAAATCAATCCAACCCAATGAGGATGTTCGCCGAAATGCTGGCAGAAGCCATGCAATCAAGGCCGCCACAGGGAGGGGCCCAAGCAGCGGCCGAGCCAGTGCATCATCTGGCAAATTTCAAGGATTTCAAATTGGTCGGACCACCCGAGTTCAAGGGAACTCTTAACCCAATAGAAGCACAGACCTGGATAGAAGAGATAGAGAAGGTCTTTGAGGTGGCAAGGGTGGCAGAGGAACAGAACACGAGTTTTGCTACCTTCATGTTAAAAGGCGAGGCAAACTACTGGTGGAAGGCCAACAGAGGCCGATTGGAAGAAGGCACTGTCGCTTGGGATCGTTTTAAGGAAATGTTCTTGGAAAATTACTTTCCAGAGAGCATGAAGCAAGAGATGGAGATCAAGTTCCTGGAACAAAAACAAGGGAACATGTCTGTGGCGGAGTACGCAGCTAAGTTCAATGAGTTGGCACGGTTTGCAACTCACCAGGTCAGCACCGAGGAAAGGAAAGCTCGTAGGTTTGAGCAAGGGTTGAAACCATGGTTATACCGTTCTGTTGCGGTACTAAAAATCAAGACATTTGCAGAGTTAATGGAGAGGGCAATCATTGCAGAGGGTGGCAGTGAGGCTCTGGCTAAGTATAATCAGGAAAAGAAAAAGGGTCATGAAGGCCAGAAGTCAGGAAGCAGCGGGGGGGGGGCAGCAACCCCAATACGCGCAAATGGAATGAAAGCCAATCACTCGGGAGTAATAAACCCGGAGGAAACCAGTCTGGAGGAGAGGCGAAGAAGCCAGGCAGGTGCAGTAATTGTGGCAAGAACCATATGGGGGAATGCATGAAGGGAAAGAGTGTTTGTTACCGGTGTGGGCAACCGGGGCACATGGCTCCCCAATGTCAGAATAAGCCAAAGGGGGGATGTTTTTCATGTGGAGCACCCGACCACCAAATAAGGGATTGTCCGAAGAAGAAGGGGGACGCTGGGATAGTGGCAACAGGAACAACAACAGCGGGAACAATAACCGGCTGAGCTATGGGACACCAGCCAGTCAAGCTAACAGACCGACAGCCCGCACGTTCAACATGACTGTCCAGGACGCAATGGAATCCAAGGACGTGGTGTCATGTATCATCCCAATCAATGATATAAATGCATATGTGTTATTTGATTCGGGTGCTACTTGCTCTTTCGTTTCCGAAGAATTTTCTAGTCAGTTAAAGTTACCTTGTGAAAAGTTAGAACACCCTATGAACGTAGAAGTAGCAAACAAAGAAATTGTCCCTGTAGAATACATTCATAGGAATTGTTGTGTTGAATTGCGAGGATTTAAGCTCAATGTGGATTTGATACCAATTCGGCTGGGAGAATTTGATGTAATCCTGGGAATGGATTGGCTATCAACCCACGGAGCAGTTATTGACTGTAAGGAAAAGTGTGTACACCTGAAGACTCCTAATAAGTCGAAGGTGGTATTCTACGGCAGTAAGTCACCAAGACAATCTTGTTGTCTTACTATAATGCAGACGAGAAGATTGCTTAAGAAAGGTTGCGTATGTTATTTAGCCCATGTGGTTGATACCCGTCGAGTAGGGGATGAGATGAGTCGAATACCGGTCGTGAGAGAGTTCACCGATGTTTTTCCCGAAGAGCTTCCAGGATTGCCACCGGACAGAGATATTGAATTCGTTATCGATTTGGTACCGGGAACCGCACCAATATCGAAGCCGCCGTATCGAATGGCACCTGTAGAAATGAAAGAGTTAATGTTGCAACTGCAGGAACTATTAGATAAAGGTTATATCAGACCGAGCGTGTCCCCGTGGGGAGCGCCAGTTCTGTTTGTAAAGAAGAAAGACGGTTCAATGAGGCTTTGTATCGACTATCGGGAGTTGAACAAAGTTACGATTAAGAATAGGTATCCACTTCCTAGAATTGACGATCTGTTCGATCAACTCAAGGGAGCGAAGTACTTTTCAAAGATCGACTTAAGAACACAGGCTTATCATCAGCTGAAGGTGAGACAGGAAGATATCCCGAAGACTGCATTCAGGACTCGTTATGGGCACTTCGAGTTCCTGGTAATGTCATTTGGATTGACAAACGCACCAGCAGCATTTATGGATATGATGAAACAGAGTGTTCAAGCAATACTTGGATAAATTCGTAGTCGTATTCATCGATGACATCTTGGTGTATTCAGAAACAGAAGGGGAGCATGTTGAACATTTAAAGATTGTATTAGAAGCTCTCAGGAGGGAGAGATTGTATGCAAAGTTTTTCTAAGTGTGAGTTTTGGTTACAGAGAGTGCAGTTTCTGGGTCATGTCATAGATAAGAATGGTGTTTCGGTGGACCCAGCAAAAGTAGAAGAAGCAGTTATCAACTGGGAACAGCTGAAGACGCCGACAGAGATCCGGAGTTTCTTGGGATTTAGCGGGGGATACTATCGAAGGTTCATACAGGATTTTTTCCAAGATAGCATCGCCATTGACCAATCTCACCAGGAAAACAGTTAAATTTGTTTGGTCGGAGAAATGTGAGGAAAGTTTCATGGAGTTGAAAAAGAGACTTAGCCAAGCACCAGTGTTAACCTTACCGGACAACACTGGGGGTTTCGTAGTGTTATAGCGATGCATCACACAAGGGTCTTGGTTGTGTACTGATGCAACACGGCAAGGTCGTGGCGTACGCATCGCGTCAGCTGAAGGATTATGAGAAGGGTTATCTGACTCACGACCTGGAGTTAGCCGCGGTGGTGTTCGCCTTGAAGATTTGGAGGCACTACCTATACGGGGAGAAGTGCGAGATATATACAGATCACAAAAGTCTGAAATATATCTTCACCCAAAAGGAGCTGAACATGAGGCAGCGCCGATGGTTAGAATTGATCAAGGACTACGACTGTGAAATTCTGTACCATCCGGGCAAGGCAAATGTAGTGGCTGATGCCTTGAGTAGAAAAGGCAAGGTGGAATTGATGCAGCTAACAGTCCAGGAGGAATTGATACGGGACTTCGAACGCCTGGAACTGGAGGTTAAGTATCCAATGGAGACGGACGAAAAGTTGTATACCGTAACGGCAGGTCCGACTCTACTGGATAAGATAAAGGAGGCTCAAGAATTTGACGAGGAATGCATTGACATTATGAAGCAGTTATCGGAGGGAAAAGCCTCGAAGTATAAGGTTGACAGCACAGGATTACTGAGATTCGAGGGAAGGATTTGGATACCCTACGTACCAGACCTAAGGGAAGAAATTTTGCAGGAAGCCCATAATACGAGATTTTCGGTACATCCAGGTAGCACCAAGATGTATCAAGATCTTCGTCAACATTATTGGTGGCCGCATTTGAAAGGAGAAGTTGCAGAGTTCGTCAGCCGGTGTTTAACCTGTCAGAGGATCAAGGCGGAGCACCAACGGCCGAGCGGATTGTTGCAACCCTTAGAGATTCTCGAATGGAAGTGGGAGCACATCACAATGGATTTTGTGGTGGGACTTCCAACAACGCAAAAGGGTCTAGACGCCATCTGGGTGATCGTAGGACCGGTTGACCAAGTCTGCCCATTTTCTACCGATCAAGATCAGGTACAAATTGGAGAAGTTGGCGAAACTTTACGTGAAGGAAATAGTATCACGACATGGAGTGCCGGTATCTATTGTGTCTGACAGGGATCCGCGCTTCACGTCAAATTTTTGGAGAAGTCTACAGGAGAGACTGGGAACACAGTTAAGAATGAGTACGGCGTATCACCCTTAGACTGATGGTCAGAGTGAGCGAACAATTCAGACTCTAGAGGATATGCTCCGAGCAGTGGTGATGGACTTAAGTGGCAGCTGGGACGATCATTTGCCACTGGTAGAGTTTGCCTACAACAATAGTTACCATGCTAGCATTGGTATGCCACCGTACGAAGCGTTGTATGGAAGGAAGTGTCGAACGCCGTTGTGTTGGGATGAAGTTGGTGAACGGAGATTGTTGGGGGCCAGAATTGGTACAACAAACCGTGAAAATTATTAAAGTAATAAGACAACGGTTAGTAGCAGCACAGGACCGCCAAAAGAAGTATGCCGACTTACATCGTCAGAAACGAGACTTTGAAGTTGGTAGCTTTGTGTTCTTGAAAGTATCTCCCTGGAAAGGGAAGATCCGCTTTGGGAAGAAGGGTAAATTGAGCCCTAGGTTCATAGGACCGTTTCGAAATTTTGAGGCGGATCGGCGAAGTGGCGTACGAGGTAGCATTACCTCCTGAGCTTGAGCACATTCACAACGTGTTTCATGTGTCAGTGTTGCGACCATATAAGCCAGACTACAAGCATGTCATCTCCTATGAACCAATTCAAGTCGAAAGGGATTTATCGTACGAGGAGATCCCTGTTCAAATACTGGATAGAAAAGAGCAGAGGCTGAGGAATAAAATCATTCACTCGGTGAAAGTTCTCTGGAGAAATCACGCGGTGGAAGAAGCCACGTGGGAACTCGAAGAGAAAATGAGAGCGAATTACCCCCAGTTATTTGAGTAACCTTAGATTGAAATTCCGGGGACGGAATTTTTATAAGGGGGAGAGAATGTAATGTCCAGAAAATTTTAAACACTGTATCAAATTTATTTTAATAAATAAATTCATCATATTTAATTTTACAAATTTAATTGGATCCATGTGGGTACTATTATTTAATTATATAAATACGTGATCCCAAAATTTTCTGTACATTAAAAGGACTCACTGATAGTTTAAATAAATTAGTGAGTTAACCGTGAGAATTTATTTGCAAGAAAATTTGGAAGTTAATAAATCTATCATTATCGGATTTAAATAATTCGAATAAAGAATTATTGTTAAAATAAATACGTTGGATAATTAAATTATTGGTTTAGTTAATTTAAATGTTAGGACATGAGGGTATCAATTTAATGAGCCCCATTTCTTTCACATTGGGCTGGTCCATTCTTCCTTCCAGCCATTCCTTTTCTTTTGCCGGCCCAATCAAGGGAAGCCTATCCCTTGTTTTTCTTTACCAGCCGGGTTAAGGTTTGCAAATGGGTCGACCCAAGTAAATTGGGGAAAACCGGTTAATGTGGAGAGAACCGGTTAAGTATGAAGGGAAAGGCCTCAAATCAAGACCATTGGGTAAATCAAATTGGGGAAGATCTCAAACCCTCAGCCAAAACCAAATAGCAACAGAGACGGGAGTAAATCAGGGGAAATGACTGAGTGAAGGAGAAGAGAGAATCAAAACCCTAGCAAACCCCAAGCCCTCAAATCGACAGCGAAGCAAGACGGAAGGAAGAGCTATCAGTCGCCGGTGACAGCAAGGCGAACGAGCGGTGTGACGAAAGGACCCGGGAACGACCAAGGGTCAACCAACGCAACCAAGCGAGTGGCTAACAGACCGGAGGTCCCTAAAATCCGGCGACACGACCAGGCGATTTGACCGGTGAGAAGTACGCGGCTCGAGGGGTTGGCCGGCGATTCCACAGCTGGGCTCGGATGGACTGATGAGACTTACCGTCTACTCCTCTCCTACCGTCAGTTAATGACTCAGCCTTAGGGTATTGTCCGCACGATTTGGGTAATTTTCCCTCTATAAATTGCAGCCCATCCCCATACCATAGTTACTGATTTCTTGCTGGTGAGACCCAAATTTGAGAGAAATTTTAGGGTTCAGAACTCAGTCAGAGAGAGAGAGAGAGCAGGGGTACCCAGGTTGGAGTTTCAATTTCCAATTCGGAGGTACCGGCAGTGGAGTGGATGTCCTATTGGGTGAATTATTTTGGAAGGAGGAGAAAAACCGCGCTAAGGTCGAGCTCAAGGTATCAGTGAACTGTTGTAGCATAATTGGTTTGTGTGGTGTTTCCTTTTCTTTCCTTTCTTAGTTCGACATTTGGATTGTGTGACTCAAACTGTATTGGGCATAATGCTCTGGTATTGTAATTTTGTGGGTTTGGGTTCTTTGAAAATCTCTATAATTAGTTTGGTATTACTGACTGTATTAGCTTGGTTGATTTGTATTACACAGTGTAATTGGTATGAAATTGGAAACTTTATTATAAGTTTGGGGTTTTAAAATCTGTTACCAGTTGGTGTAAATTTTTGTTTGGATTTATTTTGGAAAATCTGGTATTAGAATGCTCTGGGAATGGGGAGTTGTTGTTGTGTTGGGCTAGTTATAGGCTGTGAAATCAGTGTTGCGTACATATTGTGTTATTTACAGCTTGTGCTATGAGTCCCAACTGTAGGTAGTGAGTGTGATAGTGTATGTATTTGCAAGCTTTGAAGCAGGAGGGAGTACATTATATAGCAGCACTCTGCAGAATTTTTATTGGTGTGGATGGGATTCGAACCCAGCTGTTGGGTAGGGACTTGTTGAGCAAACTGCCAACAATGAGTCAATAAAATGATCACTCACTATTTATTAATAAATAATAAATAAAGATAATCAATATTTAATTATTATTTAATTAATATTAAATAATAATTAAGTATGAATAAAGTTATTAAATAATAAGGATGATAGTTACTTAATCATTAATGAAATAATGATTAAGTATAAGGGAAATTATTAAGTTAATTATTTATTCTTGGTCCTTAATAAATAATAATAAACACTTAAGGATTTCTTAATAATAATTAAGTGTGTGTAGAATTTGTACATTGAGTATCTAATTAAGGTTGAATAAGGATATCAGTGTAATAATTACTCAATTACCATTAAGGTAAATAGTAACTAAGTAAATAAAAGATTTAGTAAGAGATCAACTACTATTTGGTTATTATCAAATCATGTTAAATTCATTAATTATCTTGCAACTGATAGATAAGGGATTTAACCCACATTTAGAAGGGTACTCATATGATAGGTAACCAGGACTAACTATTATTTATCTTAAATAATAGCTATAGGCCATTAAAATTTTGTTTAGCTGATGGCTAGGTAGTAATTAAATTCGGTGAATTGTTTATAATTACGCAATGCTAATGGATAAACCAACTCTACCCAACTGATAGGTTATCCAAGGTCAAGTAATTAAAGCTAAGATTTAATTGTAGCTGAGCAAACAGGCAAGTTCCTAACCCTAAACTTCTTTCATTTTTGCAAGTTCTTCTCACTCAATTTTTGCATTGAGCAAGCTTTTAAACCTTATGCATTGTTTTAATTCGTGCAAAAAGGTATATATTGTTGCAAGTTATTCTTTAAGCTTGAATCTTATTTCCGAGCACGCTTTAAGTGATCTAATTACTTTTAAAATTATTCCACATCTGTATATTTATTGACATTCGCACTCGCGCATTTGATTTCATATAATTATTTAAATTCAGAAATTTTGAACTACTCATGGTTAAGTCTGAACCCTTGTTCGGTCAGGCAAGTATGAATTTATAAAAGCTATCTGAACCAATCAATGGTAAGGATTCTTAGACTGTATGAACACCCCTTTATGTATAGGGGAGTACCCCACGTACCGTATATTAGGTACAAACAGCAGAATTAAATGTTATGCATATACATAGGGTACGCGAGGCTGATCCCCTCAAGTACGTTATTCTGTAGCCAGTAACCAGAGGGTCAACTAGCTATTGACTCCTCTGGAAGTTATCGTTCAAAGTCTATTTGACTATCAATTGTTCTAAAAGCATTTAATGTTCTTGCTTCTGATTATTCTATTGTTTGAAATCCCTTTAATATCCCTTCATCATGATATATCTTTATTGTTGCACTTTAAACTTGCTGGGCAAACTCGTTGCTCATTCTTGCTATATCATGACTTCATTGCAGCTAAACCCGAGACGTCAGGGAAGAACAAAGGGAAAGAAAAGATGAAATGATAGACTTCTCGTAGCAGACTTTAGGTTCATGTGTTAGTTAATTACTGTTAATGTAATTTAAACCCTGATAGCTATTTAGGGTATGGATTGTGTAAATGTTTAAGGTTAATCGTATTCTGGGACTAGTAACACCTTGTAATGAACAACGTATGTTTATTTTATTCCGCATTTTAGATACCATATGTTGTTATAAGTGGATGTTTATGTTGGATCGTGAAGACCGGATCCCGGTATTTGGAGACCCGAATTTGGGGGCGTCACAGGTTGGTATCAAAGCTGTAGGTTATAAACTTTAGGATCGCGAAACCTAGGTTATAACTTTCATAGCAAACTCGTATCGAGCATTAGGAGATAAATCGAGGAGATTTATCATATGTGGTTTTGATGAATTGGGAAATTCATCGAGTCGAGTAGTACCCAATGAAATATAACTTCATTTCTTCAATGAATATATTTTATTGCTGTACTAATGTTAGTTTTTGTGTGTTTGTAGGATGGCTGCTGTAGGGGAGACCAGTGGAGCCCGTGAGGAGGAGGAGACATTTACAGACATACCAATAGTTTCGGAGCAGCTGGTGGGCTATGCCCCTATTGCCCCGGGATTGTTACAGGAGGAGTCCTAGTCGGAGGAGGACTACCAGAGGGAGCTACCAGAGCCAGTGGTAGGTAGGGTGATGAGGTCCGGTAGTCAGGACCCTGATGC
Organism: Aralia elata; assembly: GCA_034770075.1. Classification (NCBI taxonomy): domain Eukaryota; kingdom Viridiplantae; phylum Streptophyta; class Magnoliopsida; order Apiales; family Araliaceae; genus Aralia; species Aralia elata. Next base: position 827,306 of record JAVJAP010000097.1, on the reverse strand, counting down.
TGAGGAGGAGGATCCCGAGGCCGAGGGAGAGGAGCCACCTGCCTACGTGGATGGCATGGGGTCCACTGCTGATGATATCATCGAGGGGTTGACTGACAGAAATGAGGAGCTGGAGGCTCGGATTGCTCATTTGGAGGGGCAAAAACCAGACCCATCAGTTTATGGAGGACCAGTACAGAGACCTGGCCTACCAGCTCGAGCATGACTTAGGGGTGGCTAAGGTACAGCTGCAGGGCTACGAGTCCTCAGCACAGCAGGTCGGACCACTGCTACATCAGTTAGTGGCCTGAAACGCTGAGTTGAGGGAGAGACTGGGGCAGAGGGATTTACAGATCGCCCACCTGAGGGCGAAACAGGAGGCTATGAGGTTCGAGGCTGGACTGGAGGTGGCTGCGAGGATGCGCGTCAGGGAGGCCTGGGCCAGGGAGGCCAGGAGGGTTGATCAGCTAGAGGACCAGCTGGAGGCCAGATCTGTGAGGATAGAGACCCTAGGCCATGCCCTAGATGCAGCCTACAGGAGACCCCGGACTGAGGTAGGGGAGTCCAGTCGCTCTGTTCGTCGCAAGGTCGGGGATGGAGCATTCTCTGGTCAGCAGGCTCGGATCCGTCACGACATGCCGTGACTTGATATGATGGTTACTTTGTCTTTAGTTCAGTCAGTCCCACCTTTTGTTATATTAGGGACGTATTCATGTTTGATTTGTGAAACTTTATATTGTATTTAGACTTGGGGTAGCAGTTAAACCCCAACTTTTATGGATTTTAGGGATGAAAAGTTAGGATTCCCCACTTTTGTCTAGGGGGAAAGGTTATTGATGGATAGGGCACACAGTGGCGCATTTATAGCAGTATGCCACAGGTTTAGTTTTGTAACAAACAGTGGTATATGAATATAAATGCAGATGTTTCACTTAAATCAAATGTGTTGATAGATATTTTACCTTTGATTGCTTATTTTAATAACATGACGTGTAAAATGTAAATCTATAGGTAAAAGTCATCAGTTTCCTCATTCAAACCATGCCGAGAGGAAGGCCACGTAACCAACGAGTTGAGGAATCAGAGAGCGAAGTTGGAAATCAATCCAACCCAATGAGGATGTTCGCCGAAATGCTGGCAGAAGCCATGCAATCAAGGCCGCCACAGGGAGGGGCCCAAGCAGCAGCCGAGCCAGTGCATCATCTGGCAAATTTCAAGGATTTCAAATTGGTCGGACCACCCGAGTTCAAGGGAACTCTTAACCCAATAGAAGCACAGACCTGGATAGAAGAGATAGAGAAGGTCTTTGAGGTGGCAAGGGTGGCAGAGGAACAGAACACGAGTTTTGCTACCTTCATGTTAAAAGGCGAGGCAAACTACTGGTGGAAGGCCAACAGAGGCCGATTGGAAGAAGGCACTGTCGCTTGGGATCGTTTTAAGGAAATGTTCTTGGAAAATTACTTTCCAGAGAGCATGAAGCAAGAGATGGAGATCAAGTTCCTGGAACAAAAACAAGGGAACATGTCTGTGGCGGAGTACGCAGCTAAGTTCAATGAGTTGGCACGATTTGCAACTCACCAGGTCAGCACCGAGGAAAGGAAAGCTCGTAGGTTTGAGCAAGGGTTGAAACCATGGTTATACCGTTCTGTTGCGGTACTAAAAATCAAGACATTTGCAGAGTTAATGGAGAGGGCAATCATTGCAGAGGGTGGCAGTGAGGCTCTGGCTAAGTATAATCAGGAAAAGAAAAAGGGTCATGAAGGCCAGAAGTCAGGAAGCAGCGGGGGCAGCAACCCCAATAAGCGCAAATGGAATGAAAGCCAATCACTCGGGAGTAATAAACCCGGAGGAAACCAGTCTGGAGGAGAGGCGAAGAAGCCAGGCAGGTGCAGTAATTGTGGCAAGAACCATATGGGGGAATGCATGAAGGGAAAGAGTGTTTGTTACCGGTGTGGGCAACCGGGGCACATGGCTCCCCAATGTCAGAATAAGCCAAAGGGGGGATGTTTTTCATGTGGAGCACCCGACCACCAAATAAGGGATTGTCCGAAGAAGAAGGGGGACGCTGGGAGTGGCAACAGGAACAACAACAGCGGGAACAATAACCGGCTGAGCTATGGGACACCAGCCAGTCAAGCTAACAGACCGACAGCCCGCACGTTCAACATGACTGTCCAGGACGCAATGGAATCCAAGGACGTGGTGTCATGTATCATCCCAATCAATGATATAAATGCATATGTGTTATTTGATTCGGGTGCTACTTGCTCTTTCGTTTCCGAAGAATTTTCTAGTCAGTTAAAGTTACCTTGTGAAAAGTTAGAACACCCTATGAACGTAGAAGTAGCAAACAAAGAAATTGTCCCTGTAGAATACATTCATAGGAATTGTTGTGTTGAATTGCGAGGATTTAAGCTCAATGTGGATTTGATACCAATTCGGCTGGGAGAATTTGATGTAATCCTGGGAATGGATTGGCTATCAACCCACGGAGCAGTTATTGACTGTAAGGAAAAGTGTGTACACCTGAAGACTCCTAATAAGTCGAAGGTGGTATTCTACGGCAGTAAGTCACCAAGACAATCTTGTTGTCTTACTATAATGCAGACGAGAAGATTGCTTAAGAAAGGTTGCGTATGTTATTTAGCCCATGTGGTTGATACCCGTCGAGTAGGGGATGAGATGAGTCGAATACCGGTCGTGAGAGAGTTCACCGATGTTTTTCCCGAAGAGCTTCCAGGATTGCCACCGGACAGAGATATTGAATTCGTTATCGATTTGGTACCGGGAACCGCACCAATATCGAAGCCGCCGTATCGAATGGCACCTGTAGAAATGAAAGAGTTAATGTTGCAACTGCAGGAACTATTAGATAAAGGTTATATCAGACCGAGCGTGTCCCCGTGGGGAGCGCCAGTTCTGTTTGTAAAGAAGAAAGACGGTTCAATGAGGCTTTGTATCGACTATCGGGAGTTGAACAAAGTTACGATTAAGAATAGGTATCCACTTCCTAGAATTGACGATCTGTTCGATCAACTCAAGGGAGCGAAGTACTTTTCAAAGATCGACTTAAGAACAGGCTATCATCAGCTGAAGGTGAGACAGGAAGATATCCCGAAGACTGCATTCAGGACTCGTTATGGGCACTTCGAGTTCCTGGTAATGTCATTTGGATTGACAAACGCACCAGCAGCATTTATGGATATGATGAACAGAGTGTTCAAGCAATACTTGGATAAATTCGTAGTCGTATTCATCGATGACATCTTGGTGTATTCAGAAACAGAAGGGGAGCATGTTGAACATTTAAAGATTGTATTAGAAGCTCTCAGGAGGGAGAGATTGTATGCAAAGTTTTCTAAGTGTGAGTTTTGGTTACAGAGAGTGCAGTTTCTGGGTCATGTCATAGATAAGAATGGTGTTTCGGTGGACCCAGCAAAAGTAGAAGCAGTTATCAACTGGGAACAGCTGAAGACGCCGACAGAGATCCGGAGTTTCTTGGGATTAGCGGGATACTATCGAAGGTTCATACAGGATTTTTCCAAGATAGCATCGCCATTGACCAATCTCACCAGGAAAACAGTTAAATTTGTTTGGTCGGAGAAATGTGAGGAAAGTTTCATGGAGTTGAAAAAGAGACTTAGCCAAGCACCAGTGTTAACCTTACCGGACAACACTGGGGGTTTCGTAGTGTATAGCGATGCATCACACAAGGGTCTTGGTTGTGTACTGATGCAACACGGCAAGGTCGTGGCGTACGCATCGCGTCAGCTGAAGGATTATGAGAAGGGTTATCTGACTCACGACCTGGAGTTAGCCGCGGTGGTGTTCGCCTTGAAGATTTGGAGGCACTACCTATACGGGGAGAAGTGCGAGATATATACAGATCACAAAAGTCTGAAATATATCTTCACCCAAAAGGAGCTGAACATGAGGCAGCGCCGATGGTTAGAATTGATCAAGGACTACGACTGTGAAATTCTGTACCATCCGGGCAAGGCAAATGTAGTGGCTGATGCCTTGAGTAGAAAAGGCAAGGTGGAATTGATGCAGCTAACAGTCCAGGAGGAATTGATACGGGACTTCGAACGCCTGGAACTGGAGGTTAAGTATCCAATGGAGACGGACGAAAAGTTGTGTACCGTAACGGCAGGTCCGACTCTACTGGATAAGATAAAGGAGGCTCAAGAATTTGACGAGGAATGCATTGACATTATGAAGCAGTTATCGGAGGGAAAAGCCTCGAAGTATAAGGTTGACAGCACAGGATTACTGAGATTCGAGGGAAGGATTTGGATACCCTACGTACCAGACCTAAGGGAAGAAATTTTGCAGGAAGCCCATAATACGAGATTTTCGGTACATCCAGGTAGCACCAAGATGTATCAAGATCTTCGTCAACATTATTGGTGGCCGCATCTGAAAGGAGAAGTTGCAGAGTTCGTCAGCCGGTGTTTAACCTGTCAGAGGATCAAGGCGGAGCACCAACGGCCGAGCGGATTGTTGCAACCCTTAGAGATTCTCGAATGGAAGTGGGAGCACATCACAATGGATTTTGTGGTGGGACTTCCAACAACGCAAAAGGGTCTAGACGCCATCTGGGTGATCGTAGACCGGTTGACCAAGTCTGCCCATTTTCTACCGATCAAGATCAGGTACAAATTGGAGAAGTTGGCGAAACTTTACGTGAAGGAAATAGTATCACGACATGGAGTGCCGGTATCTATTGTGTCTGACAGGGATCCGCGCTTCACGTCAAATTTTTGGAGAAGTCTACAGGAGAGACTGGGAACACAGTTAAGAATGAGTACGGCGTATCACCCTTAGACTGATGGTCAGAGTGAGCGAACAATTCAGACTCTAGAGGATATGCTCCGAGCAGTGGTGATGGACTTAAGTGGCAGCTGGGACGATCATTTGCCACTGGTAGAGTTTGCCTACAACAATAGTTACCATGCTAGCATTGGTATGCCACCGTACGAAGCGTTGTATGGAAGGAAGTGTCGAACGCCGTTGTGTTGGGATGAAGTTGGTGAACGGAGATTGTTGGGGCCAGAATTGGTACAACAAACCGTGAAAATTATTAAAGTAATAAGACAACGGTTAGTAGCAGCACAGGACCGCCAAAAGAAGTATGCCGACTTACATCGTCAGAAACGAGACTTTGAAGTTGGTAGCTTTGTGTTCTTGAAAGTATCTCCCTGGAAAGGGAAGATCCGCTTTGGGAAGAAGGGTAAATTGAGCCCTAGGTTCATAGGACCGTTCGAAATTTTGAGGCGGATCGGCGAAGTGGCGTACGAGGTAGCATTACCTCCTGAGCTTGAGCACATTCACAACGTGTTTCATGTGTCAGTGTTGCGACCATATAAGCCAGACTACAAGCATGTCATCTCCTATGAACCAATTCAAGTCGAAAGGGATTTATCGTACGAGGAGATCCCTGTTCAAATACTGGATAGAAAAGAGCAGAGGCTGAGGAATAAAATCATTCACTCGGTGAAAGTTCTCTGGAGAAATCACGCGGTGGAAGAAGCCACGTGGGAACTCGAAGAGAAAATGAGAGCGAATTACCCCCAGTTATTTGAGTAACCTTAGATTGAAATTCCGGGGACGGAATTTTTATAAGGGGGAGAGAATGTAATGTCCAGAAAATTTTAAACACTGTATCAAATTTATTTTAATAAATAAATTCATCATATTTAATTTTACAAATTTAATTGGATCCATATGGGTACTATTATTTAATTATATAAATACGTGATCCCAAAATTTTCTGTACATTAAAAGGACTCACTGATAGTTTAAATAAATTAGTGAGTTAACCTTGAGAATTTATTTGCAAGAAAATTTGGAAGTTAATAAATCTATCATTATCGGATTTAAATAATTCGAATAAAGAATTATTGTTAAAATAAATACGTTGGATAATTAAATTATTGGTTTAGTTAATTTAAATGTTAGGACATGAGGGTATCAATTTAATGAGCCCCATTTCTTTCACATTGGGCTGGTCCATTCTTCCTTCCAGCCATTCCTTTTCTTTTGCCGGCCCAATCAAGGGAAGCCCATCCCTTGTTTTTCTTTACCAGCCGGGTTAAGGTTTGCAAATGGGTCGACCCAAGTAAATTGGGGAAAACCGGTTAATGTGGAGAGAACCGGTTAAGTATGAAGGGAAAGGCCTCAAATCAAGACCATTGGGTAAATCAAATTGGGGAAGATCTCAAACCCTCAGCCAAAACCAAATAGCAACAGAGACGGGAGTAAATCAGGGGAAATGACTGAGTGAAGGAGAAGAGAGAATCAAACCCTAGCAAACCCCAAGCCCTCAAATCGACAGCGAAGCAAGACGGAAGGAAGAGCTATCAGTCGCCCTTGGTTGACAGCAAGGCGAACGAGCGGTGTGACGAAAGGACCCGGGAACGACCAAGGGTCAACCAACGCAACCAAGCGAGTGGCTAACAGACCGGAGGTCCCTAAAATCCGGCGACACGACCAGGCGATTTGACCGGTGAGAAGTACGCGGCTCGAGGGGTTGGCCGGCGATTCCACAGCTGGGCTCGGATGGACTGATGAGACTTACCGTCTACTCCTCTCCTACCGTCAGTTAATGACTCAGCCTTAGGGTATTGTCCGCACGATTTGGGTAATTTTCCCTCTATAAATTGCAGCCCATCCCCATACCATAGTTACTGATTTCTTGCTGGTGAGACCCAAATTTGAGAGAAATTTTAGGGTTCAGAACTCAGTCAGAGAGAGAGAGAGAGCAGGGGTACCCAGGTTGGAGTTTCAATTTCCAATTCGGAGGTACCGGCAGTGGAGTGGATGTCCTATTGGGTGAATTATTTTGGAAGGAGGAGAAAAAACCGCGCTAAGGTCGAGCTCAAGGTATCAGTGAACTGTTGTAGCATAATTGGTTTGTGTGGTGTTTCCTTTTCTTTCCTTTCTTAGTTCGACATTTGGATTGTGTGACTCAAACTGTATTGGGCATAATGCTCTGATATTGTAATTTTGTGGGTTTGGGTTCTTTGAAAATCTCTATAATTAGTTTGGTATTACTGACTGTATTAGCTTGGTTGATTTGTATTACACAGTGTAATTGGTATGAAATTGGAAACTTTATTATAAGTTTGGGGTTTTAAAATCTGTTACCAGTTGGTGTAAATTTTTGTTTGGATTTATTTTGGAAAATCTGGTATTAGAATGCTCTGGGAATGGGGAGTTGTTGTTGTGTTGGGCTAGTTATAGGCTGTGAAATCAGTGTTGCGTACATATTGTGTTATTTACAGCTTGTGCTATGAGTCCCAACTGTAAGTAGTGAGTGTGATAGTGTATGTATTTGCAAGCTTTGAAGCAGGAGGGAGTACATTATATAGCAGCACTCTGCAGAATTTTTATTGGTGTGGATGGGATTCGAACCCAGCTGTTGGGTAGGGACTTGTTGAGCAAACTGCCAACAATGAGTCAATAAAATGATCACTCACTATTTATTAATAAATAATAAATAAAGATAATCAATATTTAATTATTATTTAATTAATATTAAATAATAATTAAGTATGAATAAAGTTATTAAATAATAAGGATGATAGTTACTTAATCATTAATGAAATAATGATTAAGTATAAGGGAAATTATTAAGTTAATTATTTATTCTTGGTCCTTAATAAATAATAATAAACACTTAAGGATTTCTTAATAATAATTAAGTGTGTGTAGAATTTGTACATTGAGTATCTAATTAAGGTTGAATAAGGATATCAGTGTAATAATTACTCAATTACCATTAAGGTAAATAGTAACTAAGTAAATAAAAGATTTAGTAAGAGATCAACTACTATTTGGTTATTATCAAATCATGTTAAATTCATTAATTATCTTGCAACTGATAGATAAGGGATTTAACCCATATTTAGAAGGGTACTCATATGATAGGTAACCAGGACTAACTATTATTTATCTTAAATAATAGCTATAGGCCATTAAAATTTTGTTTAGCTGATGGCTAGGTAGTAATTAAATTCGGTGAATTATTTATAATTACGCAATGCTAATGGATAAACCAACTCTACCAACTGATAGGTTATCCAAGGTCAAGTAATTAAAGCTAAGATTTAATTGTAGCTGAGCAAACAGGCAAGTTCTTAACCCTAAACTTCTTTCATTTTTGCAAGTTCTTCTCACTCAATTTTTGCATTGAGCAAGCTTTTAAACCTTATGCATTGTTTTAATTCGTGCAAAAAGGTATATATTGTTGCAAGTTATTCTTTAAGCTTGAATCTTATTTCCGAGCACGCTTTAAGTGGTCTAATTACTTTTAAAATTATTCCACATCTGTATATTTATTGACATTCGCACTCGCAAGCGCATTTGATTTCATATAATTATTTAAATTCAGAAATTTTGAACTACTCATGGTTAAGTCTGAACCCTTGTTCGGTCAGGCAAGTATGAATTTATAAAAGCTATCCGAACCAATCAATGGTAAGGATTCTTAGACTGTATGAACACCCCTTTATGTATAGGGGAGTACCCCACGTACCGTATATAAGGTACAAACAGCAGAATTAAATGTTATGCATATACATAGGGTACGCGAGGCTGATCCCCTCAAGTACGTTATTCTGTAGCCAGTAACCAGAGGGTCAACTAGCTATTGACTCCTCTGGAAGTTATCGTTCAAAGTCTATTTGACTATCAATTGTTCTAAAAGTATTTAATGTTCTTGCTTCTGATTATTCTATTGTTGAAATCCCTTTAATATCCCTTCATCATGATATATCTTTATTGTTGCACTTTAAACTTGTTGGGCAAACTCGTTGCTCATTCTTGCTATATCATGACTTCATTGCAGCTAAACCCGAGACGTCAGGGAAGAACAAAGGGAAAGAAAAGATGAAATGATAGACTTCTCGTAGCAGACTTTAGGTTCATGTGTTAGTTAATTACTGTTAATGTAATTTAAACCCTGATAGCTATTTAGGGTATGGATTGTGTAAATGTTTAAGGTTAATCGTATTCTGGGACTAGTAACACCTTGTAATGAACAACGTATGTTTATTTTATTCCGCATTTTAGATACCATATGTTGTTATAGGTGGATGTTTATGTTGGATCGTGATGACCGGATCCGGGTATTTGGAGACCTGAATTTGGGGGCGTCACAGTTAAGAACAAAACTTCATTAGAATCGTTTAAAAAGAAGTTAAAATGAGTAAGATATGAAAGTTTTACCAAAATATGTTAATTGTTGGAGCAATGTTAGATCAGTCCACTTCTGGGCAATTTTCAGTGACCAAAACATGTCCAAATTTAGATTTTGATGATGGAAAATTGTAGTTCGGAAAGAAACGAATCCAACGAGACCGACTAGACATCGATCTGAGTTATAGATTTTATTTTATTCATGTTTCCGTGAATGACCCCAAATCTGGAAAACAAAAGGAAAGCACTGCCGATTTTTATTTAAGGAAATCCGGTCCGGTCCGGTTCTGCGGGAACTTCGGACAGCCGGTTCACCCCTTTTCCGGCCAGTTCTTGGGTCGGGTCTTGGACCAAAATTTTTTTAAAATGATAAATAATATTATAATATTTAATTTAGAATTTTTAGTGTAATTAAGTAATTATTAGTATAATTAATGGTTTAAACCCTTTTAAATCATTTAAAATTACTAACTAATAAATTTTTAATGCTACTAATTAATAACTACACTAATTAAATATTATTGAAGTGTAATTAACTATTTAATTATTATTTAATTAACATTGAGTGATAATTAAATAGAGTTAGTGTTATTAAGCTAACTACTTATTATTTAATTAAGAGTAAATAATAAATAGGGTTAAATAATTAATTAATTAATATTTAATTAATATTAAATAATGATTAAAGAATGTTTAAGTTAATAAATTAATTTAAGTAAGATTAAATAATTAATAATGATAATTACTTACTCATATGTTAGTTAACTAACATAAAATTTATAAATTAATTATTTATTATTTAAATGATATTAAATAATAAATAAGGACAAATAATTAATTAATTAATATTAAATTAATATTAAATAATAATTAAAGACAAATAAAGTTAATAAATTAATTGTTTATTATTTAATTAAGATTAAATAATAAATAAGGATAATTAATTAATTAATTATTAATTAAATAATATTAAATAATAATTAAAGACAAATAAGATTTACAATTTGATTATTCATTATTTGATTAACAATAAATGATGGGTAAATATAATTAGTTATTATTTAAGGTAATTAATTAATTACTATTTAACTAATATTAAATAGTAATTAAATGGAGATAGAGATTGTAAAATGAGTAGAATTTAAATAACACATTAATTAAACAAGTATAATAAATTGTTTAAGAGTTTAATAAGTGTAGAACATTATTAATTAATTAAATCGTTGATCTAAGATAAATTAAATGTCTTATAGGATTAATGATAGTATATTAAATTATGGGTGTTATGTGATTGACTTATTTGCTAGATAAATAGCATAAGCAAGCATATAGATATGCAATTATACTCAGTACTAATTGATAGACCAACATTATCAATGCTAAGTCATTCAAAGAGTATTATTTAAAGCTAGATATTTGTAGCTCGTCAGACAGGCAAGTTTTCTAACTCAAACTTGAGTTATTATTTCAAATCATGTTAATGGATAATTATTTTTGATTATTCCACATCTATAATGATTATTGACATTCGCACTTTGTGTAATTGAATTCCTGTTCTATTATTATTGAACTGTGAATTAGTTAAAGTTCTTTCATTCATGAACTGTTTATGAGATAGATCTATGCTAGTTGTATCAGCTAGATCAAGCATGTTTAAATTTGTTAAATCAAATCGTTTTTAAAAGCTGTTCCTAACCAATTAATTTGGTGAGGATTCTAGACTATGAAAAAGAACAATTTTATTAAAGCATTATATTAGAAAACAATTGTTGCTCGATTATTAAGTGTTTATGCATATTCACCGGGTATGAAAGGCTGATCCCCTTGATTACCAAAATTTATTTAGAGGACCAGTTTAAATACTGACAACCTCCGTATACATTTATGGTCATTGTTGACCACTCAGCTTAATCTTTCAATTATTGAAACTTGAATTCTTATTCTTTCACAATTGATATTCATTGTTGAAAGTTTCAAAAGTCAAACTCATTTCTAATCATGATATATCTTCTTTGTATATAAACTTGCTAAGCAAATTAGTTGCTTATCCTTACTATATCATGACGTTTATTTCAGCTAAGCCGGAAAGTTCCAAGAAGAATAAGAGAAAAGGCAAAGCTCAAGAATAGATTTATATGAACGTTTAATTATCTTATTTTCTGATGTACTTATTTATATTAACCTTTTGTAATATCAAGGGCATGTTTTAAGTTAAGGTTATTAGACCTTGGGATTTATTGTAGAACCTCATTATAATGAACAATGTATGTTTATTATTTCCGTTGTAGTTATAAAATGTGTATGTTGATGATGGATCGTGAGCACTGAATCCGGGGTTAGAGAACCTGAATTTGAGGGCGCCACATATATAAGCCATGTATCAAAAGTACAAATTTGTTACCTAGTGCTTGGTTGGATTAGCACGATTTAATATCCGTACAGTCTTTTTGTATCCTCAAGATCTTTCTTCCTATAACTTTATACTGAACCTAGAGTGTGGTCTCCAAAGTCTCCTTCTAAAAAACCCTAACTTTGTTTTTCTTAGGCTGAAAGAGAGAATACGAATTTTTGTTTTTTCTTCTGATGGAAAAAAACTGCCAAATACGTTTCTGATCAATGATATATATAATAACATTGATCATTATCATCTCTTATGAATCTGGTCCATATTAGGCTAGGAAGAGGATCCTAAGGGGAATCTTTTCTGACTCCAATACTTATCTAAATATTATTATCTAGTAATAATATTCAAAATAAATATTAATTACAATTAATTCCACTAAATAATTGTAATTACACTTCAGTCCAAGAATTAATTAAATAAACCCTTTACTAATAAACTGTAAATATTTCAGAATCAATTAATATAATTCTGATACATTTAAACTAATTTCATAAGTCCACAATTTATCTCTATTTGATCATAAATTGATTTAACAATTAAATCAATCCTTTTAATAATAAATATTAAAAGATTTGGCCAAGATTCTATGATCAATGATAAATTATCTTATGAAAATTTTTATAGATGTTTTGACAATAATAATGTTCTTAATATTAATTAAATATATTAATCGACATTCCAAGGTATTAATTAACACGATGTAATCTCACTCATTGGAACATCAAATTAATATATATAATAATATTAAGTCCACTATTATTTCAAAATTAAGAAATTTTACAAATTAGTATTTATGTGAAAATATTTTATAAATAAAACATTGTCACATGATCCGTTTAATACATGTTGTTAATGCACTAGTACTTTAACTAGAAGTCCAACTTCTATGATTAAGATAAATCATCAATGTTAAAGCACTATAACCTATGTTGTCGATTTTAGATACAATCAATTACGCGCAAGTGCACACGATCAACAAGTAATATAGAATAAGTAACGAGTGTCGAACCCACAAGGAATCCAGTTAAATAAATTCCAACTACTAGTTTTTTACCAAATCAGCTTCTATTTAAACAATCACAATTTTCAAAAGTTATTTGACTAATAGAATTAACTAAGGAAATTATCTAACACAAAATTGAATTTCAGACGATTAAGACTTAAGACTACAGTATTCCCAATTATGTCATATGAACCATTATATTCAATCTAACCAATTATCACATTCATCGAAGTTATTAACAGGAATTCAACTTTATTTATAAGCCCTTTTCCAAGTGATCAAATAAAATTATCTAAATCAATTAATTCTGCAATATTCCTATGCAAAACAAAGAATCAGATTCATTAAGCATCAATTCCCCAAATTGTTACATGCAGCGAAGAGATATTCCTATTCACTTCACAACCCTAATTATTCATCCCATGCAAATAATTAAGAATACATGCTATCATGTCATGATCTAACCCTAGATTTCATCTCCCGAATTCACCTAGCGTATCCCACTAATTGTTGGCCAGACAATTAATTAATTAATACAAACATGATAGACAACTTGATAATGAAAGAATAATTGGAATTAAATAAGTAATTAATTCATAATCAATAATGGTTCAATTGTAGCCTTAATTGAAAAGTTAGTTCATGCTGAGAATTAAAACCAAATATTCCATGAAAAACATCTTAATTCAAATTACAAACAGAGGAGAAGAATGAAATCTTGATAAAAGCCTCCAATCTTCAATCTCCAGTTGCATTCCCTTCAAGAGCTCTCCTAGTCTTCAGCCAAAATTTCTCTCCTCCTTCCCTACTTAATTGTTACCCTATTTATATCAGTCAAAAAACCTTCTCCCATTCCAAATTGGCTTCTTTTTAATGCCCCAGCCGCACCACAATCTGCCTCCAGCGCCCCGACGCTAGACCTCGTACAAATTCAGCGCCCCGGCGCTCAGTCCAAAACACTAACATATTCTCAGCTTCAAGTTCAATTCCCATTAATCTTCATTATGCCTCATTCTTCACCCGAAATGACTTTGATACCCCTCCAATTCCTTCCTACATAAAATAAACACAAAAACGAATAAAATGATAATAAAAATACTCAAGAATAACAATAAATTAAGCTAAAAGATACTAGATTCGTAGGTATGAAATCCACTCATCAGATACCCCCAAACTTAATTGATTGCTTGTCCCCAAGCAATGCAATATACAAATCACCCTAACTATATGACTACTAATCAAGTAACCAAACAACTTAGTATCCAACTCCGGCCTCAAAGATAATACAATTATTCAAATAGAATATTCAACTAATGCAAAATTTTCAACACGAACCAATTAGCCAAATTACACTTGTCATCACCCATGTTATGTGAGTGTGTGTCAACCACTCCAATCAATCATAACTCAAATCACTAACATACTCAGTTTCTTAGAAAGAACTCCAGCTAGACTTAATTCCACCAGTGAACACAACCAATTCAACGACTGCAAGCATTGACTAAGCACAGGGATATCACCAAGGTTTATTAACGACATACTTTATTCTCTAACGAGTGCGTTTTACGCTCCATCTCGCTTCTAAACTCGACTCGTGCAATGTCTAGTTTCCTTAGGCTTACAGAGCTACCCATGTATCGAGTTTTCAATCAATGACTCCCAAACCAGATGGTTTTAGGGCACTAGGTGTTCAAACACCCCTACGGATCTAATAACCCCAGTAGCAAAGGCCACAAAACTAAACTAGCCAAGTTAGATTATTAATTCATATTTTTCTGATTTTTTTTTCCTTCTTCTTTTTTTTTACCTTAATGCACCCCCAAACTTAAGGTCTAGCTTACGTTCGCTTTCATAAAGGATTCACTGAATTCATCAAATTTTATCCCACAGTTACTTACCAGAAATAGAGTATGTAAAGATTTGAATCAGATTGACCAGACCATAAATTTTTGTGCTTTCCTTGCTAACATGAGTTTCAGACAAGCATAATTAACTTCACTGTTTCCATCATCACTCCACATTAGTTTTCAATCCCATTTAAAATCTCAAACGATCAATCAATTCTTATCATTGGCCACAATTAAAAAACTTCATCATTTATTACTTGATTTATGCAACTAAATGCAAAACACACCTAAAAATGCAAACTTGCAATCCTAAGCTACCAATGTCATGCAACCTATACTATAATGACACATGCATAAATGCATAACTAAACGACATGCTCCTACTCTATATGCACTAACTATTAACAAGAAAACATAAAGCACCCCCAAACTTAAATGACGCAATGTCCGCATTGTGTAAACATAAATATACGAAGAATGGAGGACTTCCCTGACTTGGTCACTCGTCCGGAGGAACCTCATCATCATCGCTTCTCTCCAGATCAGATGGGGGAAAATAGGCAAAACGGGTGCAATCGAAAACTGACTTGAATCAACTGAAGGGTTCAAACGAGCAAACATATTTACCATTGAATTATGGAAGGCAACAGTGTACCCATACATAGTATCTTGTCGCTCAGCCAAACGAACATTCTGTGCCTCGATATTATAAAACCACCCATCAATTTGACGCTGGACCTCATAAGGAACTTCAAAACGAGGCCGCGCAGCATAAGAACTTGACGGCACAGGGTCAGGCACTTGCTGAGGGTCTGGCTGTGAAATTATGAATCCTAAGCCACGTGGATGATTTTCACCTCCCGTCCATTTAACCGTGTATCGCATTATCATCTTATGGTCTAAAACTGGTAGGGGTGGCTGAATCATCTCATCATCCTTCCAATGTACCCCCGCCCGTGCACAGAGAGCACAAATAAGAGAGGGGTGTGGCAACCCACCAGTAGTGCCGCCCTCTGTTGCACGCAGGATAGAGTTCCTAATGATGAGGCCGACATTCATCGACTTTCCTGTCAGTAAGCAATACAGAAGCATTGCCCTCTCCTTCGTCACATCGCTAACATGAGTACACGGCATTAATTTTGCGCATAAGAAAGCATACCAAGCCTTTACATACTTACTGAGCCTCGATTGCGGAAAAGTCATACCACCACGCTCACGAGTTTTCCATGTGGTATTTGGCTGGCACAATTCTTGAATGATTCGATCATAATCCGGTCCCTCATTCACAAAACTTGCGTATTGGGTACGGGAACCCAAATCTTCCAAGTCGTAGATGTGGTTGATATCACCACAGTCAAAGTCCACATGCTTCCCTCGCACATGTACTCTAAACTGGACATGTTCCTTGACATTTGCGTAAAACTCCTTCACCACCGCAATAATCGCTGGGTCGAGGTGTGCAGTGAAGGTACCCCATCTACGCTCAGCTATCATGATAGCCATCTCTCCGTCATGCGCGTCTGGTTGCAAACCCCTTTCCGGAACTAGTGACCGCTGCGTCAGTTTAGTATATCTGTCTTGAGCCGCGGCACTGACAAATCACTTTTTATCAAATGACTTGATTGGGGCAGAGGAAGAACCTTCACCTCTACACCTTTTGGACGCCATGCTTACCTAAAAGCAAGAGATAGCAAAAATCAGTCCAATACACCATGAAAATTTGCACAAATAATATATTAAGCTAAGAGTAAATGAACACAAATGACTTAAAACGACTACATAGCCTATACCCCCAAACTTAAGGTCTAATGCAATCACATGGTGAAGTAAGCCAAAATGGCGTCCTGTAGTTTGGGCACATTACGCAATACATTATAGAGCCACACGAGCGGCACCTTGCCCATAGTTACCACAATAGCCAGAATAGAAATCAATGACATTGCCAAATAAGTTAAGCAAGCATACACCATAAAAGTTATTCCATATGTCACAATTACCATGATGCCATACATTATAGAGTCATCCCAGAACTTGTGTTGTAATGCAATTTCGAAGGCAATCAAAACAATTGGATGGCATAGTTAAACATCAATGAGAGTTAATTTTATGTCATGAGCCAATAAGCCTTCAATTGCACATTTTCTCAAAGGAAGTTCTCACAAACATATTATCAAACACCTGGCGATCGACAAAGAATTTCAATATGCTATGCTAATAGGCATGAAAGAATAAACCCAAATCATAGCATTCACACACCCAATCAAGGTATTATAGAAACAAAGGATAATTCTTGATGAATTAGCACCATACCTTACAGGCCTAACTCAAGTTCAAACTAGAAACAAAATAAACTCACCTTGATATATCTTTGAAAGGGAGAGAGAACGGTGGGTAGAGTGAACAAGTGATACCGACTCCTTGATATATGGGAGCACGAAGTTACTGATGCGTGGAACCAAATTGGAACGGGAATGGGGAGGGAGTGTGCGATTGTGAGGGTGGAGAAAAAGAACAAGAAATAGGAGAAGGAGTGTGGCAGCTTACCTGATTAGGGCGAAAAACCCTAATTTTTTTCATTTAACTGCTCATAGCGTCGGGGCACTGGAACGTAACTTACCTATAGCGTCGGGGCACTGGAGCTGCTTGGGAGGTACTGCCTTTAGCGCCGGGGCGCTGGAATGCAAATGAGTATAGCGTCGGGGCATTGGAAGCAGTTTTGAACTTCCCTATTGCTCTTTTCCAATGCTCCTTCACTCATCCTTTTTATTCTACTGCAGAGATTAAAACACAGTAATAGAAATAGATTAATAGAAAATAAAACATAAAAATAACTAGTTATTCTATAATTTGAAAATTGAAATTGCTATAGTAAAATTAAACGTTGGGTTGCCTCCCAATAGCGCTTAGTTTAAAGTCCTCAGCCCGACTGTGCTACTGTACTTAGGAAACAGGTGCTTCTATCAAATAGATCGATGTTGGGTTATGTCGACGTCTTCCCCCCAATAGTGTTTCAAACGTTGACCATTAACTGTAACGACCGTGAATTTTGCATGACTTTGTAATATACGCTTATAATTATTATTTAATGAATGAATTTTTATTAATATTATTTTATGTGATGTGATTAAAGGTTATGTAATAACCTAGATTATGTGTTTGCAATGATATTAAGTGTTGTTATTTGGTAGGACTTATTAAAATGATTTCGGAGAAATATCGCCAAAATTCTATTCGCGGGTTACTATTCGCTCGGGCACTATTCGCCCCAAAAATATCTTTTTCGTTTATTTCGAATTTTCTAATTTTTGTCATGGTGTTAATGTGATAGGTTAATAATCCAAGTGTTGGATTTTATTTTAGCCAAATTTGGGATTTAATTAGAAGCCCCAAATTGCTTAATGGTGGCCCAAACCCATGACCCATGACCCACGACCCGACCCACGACCCAACCCATGACCCATGAGGGAAATGGGTAATAACCATCAGCTGATCAATTGAATGGAGAAGAAGGAGATGAACGGGAGAATGAAGAGAGGAGGGACAAAGGGAATAAGAACTTCTTGGTTGGAGCAATTCTTGCATTTGGGAGAGGAAAAGGGATGAAGAACAATTGGGGAGAAGGAGAGGGGGAGTTACCCATATATGGGGGAGTTCAATTCCAGCCTCCCATGTATAGGGAGCTGATCCTACATGCTCAGCACATTTCTTCACTCACCCATGAAGCTCAGCTCATTTCTTCTATATATACTCCTCCCTTGCTATTCATGCATTCCTTTGCTCATTGTTGCTAAGTTAGAATCCAGAAATTTAGAGAGAGTTGTGAGAGTTGGTGCACGGGTGGTTTGAAGGAAGAAGAAGAAGTGGTGTAGCAGTTGGTTATCAATCCTATTTTCATCCTAGAAGTTGCTTCAAGAGGTTAGTGTTTTGGAACCAAACTCATTTCCATGGTTGCTTCAGTTTTCAGTTTCATATTGCTTGTTTATGAGAGTATATGTTGCTGAAATTGTTTGGTTAGTTCATGAGTTGATATGAATGTGGTTAACTCTTTAAAAGCCTTAATAATGATCAATGAAAGTGGAACAATGTTTGATAATCAAAACCTTTGCATAAGGAATCAAGAATGGACATTAATGGACTGTTGGACAATTATGGACTGATTTGGACAATTTATGTACTTTGTTGTAAATATAGCTTTTGGTTGGTTATTTTGGTTGTGTTAGATGGTAGAGAATTGTTGCCATGTTCTTAGAGGCATGTGGGTAATGATTTCATTTGGAAATCTGGACTAGAACATAATTAAACTCTACTCCAATATGAGTTTGTAAGTTATGCCCACAAACTGTTTGATTTAATGCCCAAGAGAAGAATTTCTCTAAGAACTTGAGAATTAGGTGTTGATTAATTAATGAAAGGATGTTATGTTTCTTTGCTTAGTTGGGTATTGAAAGCATGTTTTAAGTCATATTGACTTGTTGCATAATAGCTAAGACACAAGGAGGATTAATGAATTGGCCTAACCTTGAGTTTCGTTGAAAACTAGTGTGAACTGTGGCCTTTGATTTAATTCTGGTAATGTTATGTTATGTGTGTAATTTTAAGCTTTTGGGGTAATGCCCTGAGTTAGTAAGCCGTAGGCTTTGGAACGAACGCATTTCGACCTCGGATGAGGGAGTTATGGCGTTTGGGAGCAAAGGTGCCCAATCTGTCCAAAATAGTGAAAATTTAGCCTTGGAGGGACTTTCGGGACAATTTTATGGGTAGTAAATGAGTCTGTAAAATTATGAATCCATGAGGGTTTTGTAGTCCATGTTATAAGCTTTCCATAGCCTCCGGAACGGCCTAATTCCGATTTATAACGAAGAAGTTATGAAGGTTTGAAGTTTGTATGTCAAACTGCCAAAATTGGAAGGAAACCAAGCCTTGGGGGCCAGGCCATGGGCGCGGGCGCAGTGGGGCGCCACGCGGGCGCGCTGGGGGCTGCTGGGCGCAGCTGGGCGCAGGTGGGGCGCGCGCGGGCGCGCGCTGGGCGCATGGGCTTGACAGCTCTGACATCCTTTACTAAAATGGGCCTAACTTTCTCATACGAACTCCAAATTGGACGATTCAAGATGATCCGGAAAGCTAAGAAGTAGAGCTATAACTTCCATTATTTATAACTGAAATTTAATGTCTTGACAAATTTCTAAATTGGCCATTTTTAGGACTATTGTGCATTAGGAAGCAAATAGAGGGCGTCGTACATGCACGTATGTAACGTGTAATGTTTCCAACGCTAAAAGTTATTGTTTTAAGTTCTAGAACTTGTACATTATGGTTTATAATGACCTTTAGCTTTTATCAATGATGAACTAGACAAGTGTATGAGCATGCTAAGCTTATGCAAATGAGGCGAATCGAGTGTGCGTTGTGCAAACGCCAAAACATCGTATCATGTATGTGTAACCTTATTTGATATTATGTTTCTAATTAGAATGAAACCTTATTGAGTAATGTAAACCAATATTTAACATCAATTATGTGGCTAATTGGTATGTGGATATGTACTTAAATGTGTAGGACTTTTGAAGGACGATTAACGTCGAGTTATTAGCAAGCGCGTAAGGCAAGTTCTTCTTTAACCCTTGTCTAACCCTTGTGTTGGGCAAGTTCTAATGTGCGAGTTAATTATTGATTAAGCAATCCTTCTATGTTATTGCAAGTTCCTCACTCAACTATTTTATTTGAGCAAGTTCCTAACCCTTGTCTAACCCTTTTGTTGGACAAGTTCTCTAACTTCATTCATTCTAAGTATTGAATGCAAGTTTCTTATCTTTCCCTAAAGACGTATATTGTGCAAGTTTTCTAACTCTTGTTTAATTTGATATTGAACGAGGTTTCTATATTATGCAAGTTACCTAACTTCGTTCTTTCTATATATTGAATGCAAGTGTTCTACCTTACTTAAGTTAAATTTGAGTAAGTCTTCTAACGTTTGTCTAGTCCTCGTGCTAAACAAGCTTATCAACTTCGTTCGATTATATTCTTACGGATGCTATTTAATGTTCAAAGTTCATATTTACGCAGTACATATATGATTGTGTGAACCACATACTTATGTAAATCCTTAGTATTTGCACAAGTGTTCAAGATACGTTATTGCCATAAACTGTTAAAGCTTTTGAATTCAAATTATGCATGAACTGTTTATGAAGAGTGTCGATGCCATTTGATTCGGCTAGACCAATATCCATAATTTAGAAAGCGATCCAAACCAATTGCTTTGGTGCGGACTTTTATATCTGCTGAGATGAACAACCCTCATAGAAGGGGAAATTATATTTTTGTCGAGGGACCGACATGCGCGCAAGTTGAATGTAAGTTGAATGTTTGAGGGTTATGCATAACGCCGGGTATTTTAGGCTGATCACCTATTGTACCTGTTTTTGGGTTATCAGTGTAATGCTGGTGATTCTAGTAAGAGTTCTTGGTCCTTAATGACCACTCAGTTTTGGGTTATCATTGTAATATTGCTAAGTCTAGTCAGATTTTTCGGTCTATAGAGGCCACTCAGTGTTGAACGTTCATTACCTTGAAATCATTGAAATCTTTAGATTTTTCTAATAATCCATCGGTCCATAGTGACTCATCGGTGATAATAGAGAATAGTATTGAAACTTTGTTCACAATCTACATATTTATTTCCCGAGCTATTCAATCTTCGTCGTAGCCCTTTGAGATTGTGAAACCTAACTCATGGTTATTCATTTTTATTGTTATTGTGCTTGCTGGGCAAATTTGTTGCTCACCCTTGCTTTCCTTAAAAACATTTCAGTTGTTACCGAAAGAGGCGAGAGCTTGGGAAAGGATAAAGGCAAAGGCAAAGCTACGGATTAGCTTTGTCCTACTATGTTATATTTCTGTCATGCACTAAGACTTAATTAAGATTATGTATTCTGATGTGTTGTATTAAGACTTAATTATAGTGTGTACTATGTTATGTCAGTCATTTGTATTGGAATAGACTTGGGACGAGAGTATTTATGTTATATCAATGTAAATATTTCTATTATTCCGCAATTAGTTGTTAATAGTATTTGTTTGAGTTGCACAGTGATGCACCGAATTCGAGGTTAAGGCAACCCGAATTTGGGGGCGTCACATTAACCTTGAATGTACGCTTCGAGCTAGGTTCTTCAACCTCAATGGCTCCATGCGGCGTGACTGAAGTAACCACAAATGGTCCCGACCATCTTGACTTTAATTTTCCATGAAAAAGACGCAACCGAGAATTAAATAGCAATACTGTCTGGCCCGGCTCAAACTTCCGATCAAGGATGTGTTTGTCATGTCATTTCTTTACTTTCTCCTTATAGAGTTTATCATTTTCATACGCATGATGTCGAAATTCCTCCATCTCGTTCAATTGAAGAAGTCGTTTCTCGCCTGATGCTTGGAGATCAAAATTTAACTTACGAATAGCCCAATACGCATTATGTTCCAGCTCCATCGGTAAATGACATGCTTTTCCATAAACCATTCGATACAGTGACATTCCGATGGGGTTCTTATATGCTGTGCGATACGCCCATAAAGCATCATCTAACTTCATCGCCCAATCCTTATGTGACGGATTCACGACTTTCTCCAATATGCTCTTGATCTCACGATTCGACACTTCGACTTGACCATTTGTTTGAGGGTGGTAAGCCGTAGCTATTTTGTGTTTAACCCCATACGTAGCAAGAAGCTTGGTGAAGTGTTTGTTGCAGAAATGGGTGCCTTCATCACTAATTATGGCTCGTGGTGTTCCGAATCGGGTGAAAATGTTCTTCCGTAAGAATCGCAAAACAACCTTGGCATTGTTTGTTGGTAATGCGGCGGCCTCAACCCATTTGGACACATAGTCCACTGCCAATAATATATATTGATTGTTAACTGATGAAGGAAATGGTCCCATAAAGTCAATGCCCCATACATCAAAAAGCTCAACTTCAAGGATGTTGTTGAGAGGCATTTCGTTCCGTTTTGAGATATTTCCAACTCGTTGACATCGGTCGCACTTTAGAACAAAAAGATGAGCATCTTTAAACAACGAGGGCCAGAAAAATCCTGATTGGAGCACTTTTGCCGCTGTTCTCTCTCCTCCATAGTGCCCACCATACTCTGAAGAATGACAACGATTTAAGATGCTATCCATCTCATCACCGGGCACACATCGCCTGATCATTTGATCCGCACAAGTTTTGAACAAGAATGGCTCCTCCCAGAAATATTGCTTGACATCATGAAGAAATTTCTTGCATTGTTGAAAATTCAAATCCAGAGGGAGTACGTTGCTTACCAGATAATTGGCAAAATCCGCATACCAAGGCACTGTCATAGTGATCCGTAATAATTGCTCATCTGGAAAAGACTCGTTGATCACTAATTCATCCGTTCTCACATCTGGGTTTTCTAATCTTGAAAGATGATCAGCAACCTGATTTTCTGTGCCTTTCCTATCTCGGATCTCTAAGTCGAATTCTTGTAAAAGAAGAACCCATCGAATCAACCTAGGCTTCACATCCTTCTTCTCAATCAGATATTTTATAGCTGAATGATCGGTATACACTATCACCTTGGTCCCTACTAGATATGCCCGGAACTTATCAAAGGCAAACACAACCGCAAGCAATTCCTTTTCGGTGGTGGTGTAATTCGTTTGCGCTCCCGTAAGCGTCTTGCTTGCATAGTAGATTGTGTGAAAGATCTTATCTCTGCGTTGTCCCAACACCGCACCCACAGCAAAGTCACTCGCATCACACATCAATTCAAACGGTAGAGACCAATCTGGAGCAACCATTATCGGAGCGGATATTAATTTCTGTTTCAACACTTCAAATGCATTAATACAAGACTGATCGATTTTGAACGGTACATCGTTCTCAAGGAGCGAACATAGTGGCTTTGAAATTTTTGAAAAATCTTTGATGAAACGTCTGTAAAAACCCGCATGTCTCAAAAAACTCCTTATACCCTTCACAGATGTTGGCGGAGGTAGCTTTTCAATTGTTTCAATTTTCGCTTTATCTACCTCTAGGCCAGCTGCAGAAACCTTGTGACCCAATATAATTCCTTCTTTGACCATGAAGTGACACTTTTCCCAGTTAAGCACCAAGTTTGTTTCCACGCATCGTGTCAGCACTAGGATCAAATTGTTAAGGCACAAATCAAAACTATCACCGAATACCGAAAAATCATCCATAAACACTTCCACATTCTGCTCGACCATATCGGAAAAAATCGCCATCATGCATCTCTGGAATGTGGCTGGTGCGTTGCAAAGGCCAAAAGACATCCTCCGGAATGCGAAGGTTCCATACGGACAAGTAAACGTAGTCTTCTTTTGGTCTTCCGGAGCAATTGCAATCTGATTATAACCCGAATATCCGTCCAACAAACAGTAAAATTGATGACCCGCTAATCTATCCAACATCTGATCAATGAATGGCAAAGGGAAGTGATCCTTGCGAGTCGCCTTGTTCAACTTTCGGTAATCGATGCACACTTTCCACCCGGTCACAGTCCTCGTAGGAATGAGCTCGTTATGTTCATTTTCTACAACAGTCATTCCGCCTTTCTTTGGTACACAATGCACGGGACTGACCCAAGAGCTATCTGAAATCGGATAAATTATTCCCGCATCCAACCACTTGATGATTTCCTTCTTCACCACATCCTTCATGATAGGATTTAATCTTCGTTGTTGCTCAATCACTAATTTTTCCCCTTCCTCAGGCAGAATTGTATGCATGCAAAATGACGGGCTAATTCCCTTTATATCGGCTATGGTCCACCCAAATGCCGTCTTATACTGACGCAACACCCTTAACAGTTTTTCTTCTTGAACTTCAGTTAAATGAGCAGAAACTATTATAGGTAAGGTGTTTGAATCGCCCAAGTAAGCATACCTCAAATGATTTGGAAGGGGTTTAAGTTCTAATACCGGCGGTTCCTCCATTGAAGTTTTAGAAATCTTCCCTACTCCTTCGGGACGATCAAGACTATCAAATCGCTTGTTAAATTCTCGAGAAATCGGAACCGCATCCAATATTTTCACGTAATCCTTACGATCCAAGTCATCATTAGCCTCATAACCAGTTATGCCGCTTCAAGTGAATCTGCTGAATAAGTTTTGTTGAATACTTCAATCACCGCCTCGTCCACTATATCAAGCCGCGAACATTCCTCGGTTTCTTTAGGGAACTTCATTGATTTAAACACGTTGAAAGTTACTTCCTGATCTTGAACTCTCATTGTCAATTCCCCCTTTTGCACATCTATTAATGTCCTCCCAGTAGCTAGGAATGGCCGACCCAATATAATTGGAATTTTTTTATCCTCCTCGTAATCCAGAATGATGAAATCAGCCGGAAAGATGAACTTATCAACCTTTACCAGAATGTCTTCCACTATTCCCCTCGGATAAGTTACTGACCGGTCTGCTAACTGCAAGCTGATATTTGTCGGTTTTGGTGCTTTCAACCCAAGTTGAGTGTAAACTGACAACGGCATTAAATTGATACTTGCTCCCAAATCACACAATGCCCTCCCAGAGAACTAATTACCTATTACGCACGGAATAGTGAAACTACCCGGATCCTTCAACTTCGGTGGTAATTTCTTTTGCAAAATTGCACTACACTCTTCGGTTAGAGCAACTGTTTCAAACTCGCCCAACTTCCTCTTTTTAGACAAAACTTCCTTCATGAATTTGGCATAACTGGACATTTGTTCCAAAGCTGCTGCAAACGGAATGTTGATATGAAGCTTTTTGAAAACCTCCAAAAATTTTGAGAACTGTTTGTCTAATTTGGACTTCTGAAATCTCTGCGGGAATGGAAGAGGAGGCACTGTACTGCTTTGCTCATTTTCATTAAGTTTAACCTCCACTTCTGAATTCTTTCCCAAATTAGTACCATCGCTCACAGTTTTCTCGGTAACTTTCTCCTTATCCTCAGTAGATTTCAGCTGGTCACTTCCTTTCACCACCTCGGATAGCTCTTTTCCGCTTCTCAAAGTTACAGCCTTGCAATGCTCTTTTCTGTCTCTTCTTGGATTTATTTCAGTATCGCTCGGTAATGCTCCTTGTGGACGAACATTCAGAGCATGAGCTAACTGCCCCATCTGATTCTCCAAATTTTTGATTGACACTGCCTGGCTTTTCATATTTAAGTCTACCTGATTCAACAGCTTATCTTGCTCTGCCATCCTCTTATCGGTAGCTGCAACGAACTTTGCCAGCACATCTTCTAAGTTCGTCTTCCTTTCTGCCTGCTGTGGGCCTTGATTCTGAAAATCGGGTGGATTCTGTGGTCGTGGAGCCTAAGTTTAAGCTTGATTATTACTTCAAGAGAAACCCGGATGATTCCTCCACCCCTGAGTATAAGCATTCGGATACGGTGTCGGCGGTCTATTATAGCTTCCTACAAACTGAGCTGACTCTGCATTTATGGGACACTGATCTATAGAATGCTCTCCTGCACACTGTTCACAAATTACCGCCACTTGTGCAACCGACCGCGGCCCCCATGAATCTATCTTCCTTGTTAGAGCGGACATTTGAGCTGATAAAGCTGTAATTGCATCTACTTCTATCGTCCCGGCTGCTTTTAACTGACTCAACCTTACTGTGGGCCACTGGTAGTTATTAGTTGCCATGGTTTCTATCAATTGGAAAGCTTCATCAATATTCTTACCCATGATGGCACCTCCAGCAGCTGCTTCAACACTAGCCCTCGTAGGAGCATTCAACCCATCACAAAACGTTTGTATCTGCAACCAATCCTGGATCCCATGGTGCGGACACTTGCGAAGCAATTCCTTAAACCGTTCCCATGCCTCATACAATGTTTCAGAGTCGAACTGGGTGAACGTGTGAATTTCATTCCTAAATCTTGTCGTCTTTGCTGGTGGGAAGAACTTAGCCAGAAATTTTTGAGCTAAATCGTCCCAAGTTGTGATTGAACCTGGTGGCAAGGAATGTAGCCAACTCTTCGCTTTATCTCTCAGTGAAAACGGGAAAAGTCTTAACCTTACAGCTTCTTCTGTAACATTGTTGAACTTGAAGGTGTCGCAGATTTCTAAAAAATTCCTTATGTGTTCACTCGGATCATCATTCGTACTACCCCCAAACTGTACTGAATTCTGCAACATTTGAATCATCCCCGATTTTATCTCAAAGTTGTTCGCGTTGATTGCAGGTCTCTGAATGCTAAACTGAATATCCGTTACTGTCGGCATTGCGTAATCCCTAATTGATCTTTGCTCTTCCCTAGCCATGTTTATGGAAATTTCTTCTTCCTCTGCCAATTTTTCTTCCGTATATACTCCCTCACTAGTCAATCTTACTTTCCGTAACTGCTTCTCAATATCCTCGGTGTATAGCAAAACCTCCTTTTTACCCTTAGACCTAGTGTGCATGCACAAATAAGCCACCTGCGAAAAGAAGAAACTCAATAAGAAGAGTTCAAAAAGAAATAAAAAAAAATAAAAAATAAAAAGAAAATGTTTAAATTAAAACTGAATCGATTGTAACTAATATGGAATTAATATTTAAACAAAGGTTCCCCGGCAACAGCGCCAAAAACTTGTTGTCGATTTTAGATACAATCAATTACGCGCAAGTGCACACGATCAACAAGTAATATAGAATAAGTAACGAGTGTCGAACCCACAAGGAATCCAGTTAAATAAATTCCAACTACTAGTTTTTTACCAAATCAGCTTCTATTTAAACGATCACAATTTTCAAAAGTTATTTGACTAATAGAATTAACTAAGGAAATTGTCTAACACAAAATTGAATTTTAGACGATTAAGACTTAAGACTATAATATTCCCAATTATGTAATACGAACCATTATATTTAATCTAACCAATTATCACATTCATCCAAGTTATTAACAGGAATTCAACTTTATTTATAAGCCCTTTTCCAAGTGATCAAATAAAATTATCTAACTCAATTAATTCTGCAATATTCCTATGCAAAACAAAGAATCAGATTCATTAAGCATCAATTCCCCAAATTGTTACATGCAGCGAAGAGATATTCCTATTCACTTCACATCCCTAATTATTCATTCCATGCAAATAATTAAGAATACATGCTATCATGTCATGATCTAACCCTAGATTTCATCTCCCGAATTCACCTAGCGTATCCCACTAATTGTTGGCCAGACAATTAATTAATTAATACAAACATGATAGACAACTTGATAATGAAAGAATAATTGGAATTAAATAAGTAATTAATTCATAATCAATAATGGTTCAATTGTAGCCTTAATTGAAAAGTTAGTTCATGCTGAGAATTAAAACCAAATATTCCATGAAAAACATCTTAATTCAAATTACAAACAGAGGAGAAGAATGAAATCTTGATAAAAGCCTCCAATCTTCAAGCTCCAGTTGTAATCCCTTCAAGAGCTCTCCTAGTCTTCAGCCAAAATTTCTCTCCTCCTTCCCTACTTAATTGTTACACTATTTATATCAGTCAAAAAACCTTCTCCCATTCCAAATTGGCTTCTTTTTAATGCCCCAGTCGCACCACAATCTGCCTCCAGCGCCCCGGTGCTAGACCTCGTACAAATTCAGCGCCCCGGCGCTCGGTCCAAAACACTAACATATTCTCAGCTTCAAGTTCAATTCCCATTAATCTTCATTATGCCTCATTCTTCACCCGAAATGACTTTGATACCCCTCCAATTCCTTCCTACATAAAATAAACACAAAAACGAATAAAATGATAATAAAAATACTCAAGAATAACAATAAATTAAGCTAAAAGATACTAGATTCGTAGGTATGAAACCCACTCATCAACCTACAAGATAATATCTCCAAATTATCCTAGGTTATAAACCATTATTTTTTTATTTATATATTAGATATGATTTATATCTTCTGTGTATAACATTTATTTAGACACATAAACCATAACATATATAATATGGAGATATATATAAACAAACTAAATGATCTTTTAATGAATGATAAATGATGTACTTTTATTAATAAACCAATGTCCAACACAAATAAATAAAAATTAAATAAATAGATAAATAAAATTTCTATAAAAAAATCCAACAAAACCTTGCGTTGAAGATCTATAAAATACAAAAACATTCCAAGTGAAATCATCAAAATCGGAGTTAAAATGAATTCATGACAAATCATTTAGTAAAACATGTCGGAATGAAAACTCTGATTTAAAAAATCAATGTTTTGATCCAATAAGTATTTGAAAAAATGGTTTACAAGGATAAATGTTGAAAATATACAAGTTTGGGGAATAATAAAATTGATTTAAGCTCATTTGGATAAGAAATGAGCAAGTTATGAAAGAAGGAAACAAAATGGGTTAAAGATCAAAAAAAATTACTTGTTGGGAATTAACTCAATGTTAACCACACAATAAAATAAACAAACAAAACAACAAAAGATTTAATGCGGAAAACCCTTAAATGGAAAACCCATAGTCCAAACTCTTAATCCCCATTATATCAAATAATAGGTTTACAATAATACTGCCAAGTTTTACGCCCTAAAACTTGAGGTTCCACAATACCGCGACATAACGTTTTGCACAGATTAAAAGCTGTAAAACCCTCCAACCCACAATACTTTTTTACACGAAATATAAAAGCTGCAAAAACCCTCTCCCTCACACAAATACAAAACCCACTCACACCCTCTCTCCACTCTTGGGATGCTACATGACTCATGGTTGTGCTACACTACAACAACTCAACATAATACTCTATTTATAAAGTACCCACAATTCTCCTCTTCCTATTCAAAATAGGACACTTCCAAAATAAAACACCTACTACAAATATATTCCTTCTTATAATAGGACTCCAGCATATAATAAATATCCAATTAAAAATAGGACACCTTTCTTTCCATAATAACAATTCTTTTCTGAATAGGATTTGAGCGCTAACCTAACAATTCCTCCCTCGACTTAAATCCCCGAATACTTCAACTTCATATCTGAATAGAAATTGAAGAGTTTCCTAACAATTCTTCCATTGACTCGAATTCGCAAACACTTCAACTTCATCACTCTCACCGTTATCGTAGTTGCCACCACTGATGAGGTCATCACAAGCTCGGAAATGCATGGCGGCTATGGAGCGGACTCGGTGCAAGTTCCGGTTGGACTCGTGACGAGAGCACGAGCTAAACGCTTCAAGGAAGGGCTTCATGGTTTGATTCGAGAGATGAGGGACGAAATTGGTTCGAGTTCGAAGGCTAGTAAGATGGAATATAAATACGTAAATGTATTGCAAGTGTACGAGCCAAGTCAAGACACGAAGGAAGCAAGAGAATCCAGAGTTTTTGAGAAAGTCGAATCCGAATTGGAAGGATTCCAGCTACTTTTCTAATTCAAATATGGACATGGATTTTCTTAATTATTCGGCTATTTATTTTCAGCATGTTTTAGATTCCTACTATAATTAGAATGTTTGATAAGTAGGATTTAATTTCCTTATTGTTTATTAGTTAGGATTTGGTTTCCAAATTAATTTGGTAAGCTAGGATTTGATTTCCAGTTGATTTTATAATTCCTATTAGGATTAGAATTACTTTTGAGTAGTATAAATAGGGGACATAGATGATGTACTTGATACACTTCAATCAGATTTATTCAATACAATTATTTGTGAGATTATTCTCTACTTTTGATTCTTTGAGAATTTCTAGGTTACTTCTAGTTTTTCTTTGAGATTCAAGTTTGACTTATCATACAACAATATATAGTTGTGTGTGGCGTCTTCTACCGCACTAATCGTCGATTGTACCGAGATTATCGCTTACATATAAGCGAGGGGTCAAGGTGTCGTTGGTGTCCATTCAATGCAGATTTCCAAGGCGAGAAATTGTACCAAGATTACCGTCTACATATAGGCAAGGGGTTAAGGTGTTGCAACCTATCCACCGTTCAACTTTGTTAGAAACGATCCGGGCGACGACCACCTCACGCAAACGTGTCGTGGAGTCTATCAACCACCATCCGAATTATCATTATTCTCTGCATCATTTGCATCCTCTGCATGATCCGCATCATCCAAATTACCCGCACTATCTGTATCATCCTTGTAATATGCATCATCCGTATCATCCACATCATTGACATTACTTGCATCATAGTTACCATCATCATCTTCTTTTTAACAAAATCATCTTTTTCAATAGTAACATCATCAACATCATTGTCTTCATCAGCATATCCATTATCTTCATCATCGAGCGACTTCAATGGTGATCCTTCATAACTACAAAATATCTTATTCATCCTCATCATGATGAAACTCAAATTCAACTCCTTCATTCTTCACTCTCTTTATTTGTCACACCAATGCGACTAATTCCCCTCTACCTTGGATCCAAACAAGCTCTAATACCACTTGTTGGGAATTAAGCCAATGCAAACCACACAATAAAATAAAGAAAGACAAAACAACACAAGATTTAATGTGAAAAAACCCTTAAAGGAAAAACCATAGGCAAAACTCCAAATCTCCACTATATCAAATAATGGGCTTAATAATCCTCTGAAGTTTTACGCCTTAAAACTTGAGGTTCCACAATACCGCGACATAACTTTTTGCATGGACTAAAAGCTGCAAAATCCTCCCAACCACAATACAACTTTTTTGCACGGAAAATAAAAGTTGCAAAAACCCTCTCCCTCACAAAAACACAAAACTCACTCACACCCTCTCATACTTCTTTGGAAGCTACATGACTTTTTGTTGTGCTACACTACAATAACTCAACATAGTACTCTATTTATAGAGTACCCACAATTCTCCTCTTCATATTCAAAATATGACACTTCCAAAATAAAAATCCTACTACAAATAGATTCTTTCTCATAATAGGACTCCAACATTTAATAAATATCCTATTAAAAATAGGACACCATCATTTCCATAATAGCAATTATTTTCTGAATAGGATACAAGGAGTTTCCAAACAATTTCTCCCTCGACTCGAATCCGCAAACACTTCAACTTGATCACTGTCACCGTTGTAGTATTCGCCACCATTAACAGTATTATTGTAACACCCCATTTACAAAATAGAAAGAGAGGTTACGCACAAAACAGAACAAAACTGATGAAATTATAATAAGGCTCTAAGCCACAAAAGAATAATCTCAATATCTGATAAATACCACAAGTCAAACCATAAAAGAAATACCAAGCTGGCTTAAACCACAATCTAAGTATTTATTACAACTCTAAATAAACCATTGGTTCACAACCTAAGCAAAATATCTAAGCCATTTGGATAAAAGGGAGCTCTCGTCACACTTGCCCTTGATTCTCCTGATTACCTGCCGGAAGAAAAACACAGCAAGAGCCAAATGCCCAGTACGGATATAGAGTACAAGAAGAATGAAACGAAATAACTAACTCAAATAAATGAACCGAACTGGTATGAACAAAACTAACACAATAAAATTATAGGCTGAACCAAATGGCCGGGTTGTTATTTCATACCGAGCTCAGAACAAAATAGAAATATACCTTGTCACACAGGCAATCAAAATAATGCTACACAGGCAATCATACATTGGACCGCGAATCCAAATGCATGTAAAATCGGAGGGTGTGTTCGGCACAAACATCACCAATCCGCATAACAGAACAGAAAGCTAGGGTCGACTCATACGCCTCTCACAGCAAATCACCAAATGGCCAACTCCCACCGGAGTACAAAACGGAGACGTCGTGGACTAATCACACCGCCACGAAAAGTTTCATGCCTCGGTGCCAAGAAGACATGCCTGTGATACCTCCACAAGTGGTTATAGCTCAGGTATACCCTATAGTAAATTCTAACAAAATACCATGTCACAACACATACGACACAATATCAACACAAATGGTTCTAATACGTACATGTTAAACTGAAACGAATTATCAATATAAAATCTCCAAAAATATATATTAACATGTACATTACTACGAACATCAAATTAAATTCTATACATGATGTACTAGTCTAAAGAGTACAAATATGAGTTTCAATATAAACGCCCAAGGAAACTATCATAAAGAATTCGACAAGGAATAACCATGAGAGGCAATACCAAATTTATAAATGGGTAGCAAAATGAATAAATTAAAATCACAAGAGTTTCGCTGAAAGAGTACGAAATCCATACCTGGAATAAGCAATGTAATACCCAAAATTATATTTCAAATTCGACTCGTTTAGACTTCCCCCGTTCGAACTAATTAAATAAAATAAATTAATTAATTAACTTATAAACTTAATGATAATTATATTATTAAATTTAATAATCCTCTTTTTTTTGTAACCCTATTACTATGACATATATTAATTAACCAATACTTTTGTCTAATTATTATACTTTATTTCTTTACAACACACATGCGGCTCACTTATTGTTGGACATGAATATTTGTCCAAGTTTTGATCCATTAACCAATTAATTAAAAAAATATAAATAAAATAAATAAAATAACTACAGCAACCGCAAACCATACATACTTTATGCAAAATTTACTTTGACTTTTATTCGCATGGAACCAACATGGAATCATTAATTAGTATTTATATATACAACATACCACTATTGCCACATACTAATAATAATCCTACACTGAATTCTTTTGATTTATATCATATAAAATTATGAATATATGCATCAATAGAAAGTAATATGCCCATACTCGTTTTACGAAATTCCATGATTGAATTCAATATTACATTCACAATTATCATTGACTTGAGATTGCAAAAGATACACATTAATATATATATATATAGGGATTAATGGGTATGCACAGCCGTGTTTTTGTTTTTACACAGTCTCCAAAACGACGTCATTTTGGAGATTTGTTTTTAAAAGAAACACGGCTTCTCTCCTTTCTCCTCCCCAATAGCGCATCTCCTCCCATCTCCTCCCCAGCCGCATAAGGGCTTCATCTTCATCCTCCCAAATCAATCGCGCATCAGGGCTTTTCCTCTAATTCCTGTAATTCCTTCTTCTTCCCATCCAAATCAGAAATCAAACTCTTTTTCCTGTAATTCCTTCTTCTTCCCAAATCAATCGCGCATCAGGGCAAAGACGGTTGCAATTACTACTCCTGTTGCTCCCTTGCACCTCCATCTCACCGGTCTCTTCCTCTTCTTCATCTTCATAATCTCCCATGTCGTCGTCGGCGGAAGTCAGTAAAGAGGCGGCAGAATCTTGCGTCAACTTGGGACTGTCCCTCTTCTCAAGAGGAAGGGTACTTTCTATATTATCTTTCAAAGCTTAATTGTTTCTTCTTTGTATATCTGAGCATTAATCATGATATTGTAAACTAGGCATGTTAAATTTTAGTGTATTGGGTACTAAATGTGTGCCAATTTTGATGTTCTAGCCCAAAGGTCTAATTCCATGAAATGGGTATTACCACTAAATGGGTATTCTCTTTCTCTCTTCTCTGCTTTATTCGTAGAAAGTTTTTTGTTATTCTACTTTAAATTCTGCAGGTGTGTGGTTTTTGCATTGTCATTTGGAAGTGCACACTTCATGGGGGCTTAAGATGGCATTTTTGGTGGATAATGGTAAAGGACCAAATGAGTCAATTCTACCTCCTCCAAGTGACCTCCCAACATGTTAGGCGCGTCAGGAAAATTGAAATGGAAAAACATCAAACTTTTAGAGAGATTGAGCCTGGTGAGGTTGGTTAAAAAAAATTGAGAAATGAAGAAGAACAAAACAAGAAGGCCAAGTTGCGAAAGAGGAAATAAAACAGTTAGGGGAGAAAGGGTTGATCATTTAGGAGATGTAATTTAAATTCTTTAGCTTATGAATTTCTGTTTTGAGTGTTGGAAGAGAAATTTGTTTGTACCTTCCAGTTATTGAATCTGAAGGGTTGTGTTGAAGACAATGCAAAGTTCTTGATGTATTAGTTCAGTATTTGCCATTTTTAACTGCTGCATATATCTAATAAGGAACCTATTTCAAAATCTTTGTACTGAACTTTAGAAATAAAGCACGAACTACCATTGATTTGCAACCAGAAAATCAACTAGCAATATCGAACAAATTTGCCGACAAAAAATGCAGCAACACAGGGAAATGCACTAGTGTTAGCAACGCAAGTAATTACATTCCACAAAAACAAGAAGTTTTAATGTTGTATAATAATTTTTACATCAACTGCTCTCAGGATTTCAGTATTGAATTGTCATATAGATTAATAATCTTTTGTAATAGAATACAACAATCTCATTTATGTTTCGGTATTCTATAAGTGCATT
Organism: Aralia elata; assembly: GCA_034770075.1. Lineage (NCBI taxonomy): Eukaryota > Viridiplantae > Streptophyta > Magnoliopsida > Apiales > Araliaceae > Aralia > Aralia elata. Next base: position 792,550 of record JAVJAP010000097.1, on the reverse strand, counting down.
AATCTGTCTATGCTAAGTATGCGAATTTCTGACTTGTAAGTCAATTGACAATTTTGTCAACATTACAAATTCACAATAACACTTGATCTATAAAATTATAATATCTAGTTTCAAAGGGCATCAAACAGTTTGTCTTGAGGTGCATCAACAGTTTGAGAGGAATCATCTCTTGATCCTGTAAAACGGGAAGAGAAAAGGAGATCATATTAGCAAGCTAGCTAATTGATATGTTAATAACAACAATAATGAATCAGCTAATTTATAATTTCTATAGTTTTTCTCATCCACATTTCTGAATAAATAAATTCATATCATTCTCTCCCAAGACATACACAGAGTGCTGTTATTAAGCAAAATTCAAATCCTCTAAAATCCTTTTGTGGGACAAAGCAAAATTTATATATATATAATATAAATGTGAGATTTCCTTTACTTATTTGTGCCTTATACAAAGGGATGAAAGGTTATTAGGTTTCTCATCTTCAAAAGATACAACTACAACCAGTTAAACACATAAATCACAAGTAACATAAATTGATAACCACTAATTTAAAGAATCCAGAAATGGGCATGATTAATTTCTTGGAAATCAAAGACGAATAAAGCAGCAAAGAGAGAGAAAGAGAATAGCCATTTAGTGGTAATACCCATTTCATGGAATTAGACCTTTGGGCTAGAACATCAAAATTGGCACACATTTAGTACCCAATACACCAAAATTTAACATGCCTAGTTTGCAATATCATGATTAATGCTCAGATATACAAAGAAGAAACAATTAAGCTTTGAAAGATAATATAGAAAGTACCCTTCCTCTTGAGAAGGACAGTCCCAAGTTGACGCAAGATTCTGCCGTCTCTTTACTAACTTCCGCCGCCGACGACATGGTAGATTGTGAAGATGAAGAAGAGGAAGAGACGGGTGAGATGGCAGTGCAAGGGAGCAGCAAGAGTAGCAGTTGCAACCCTCTTTGCCCTGATGTGCAATTGATTTGGGAAGAAAAAGGAATTAGAGGAAAAAGAGTTTGATTTCTGATTTGGATGGGAAGAAGAAGGAATTACAGGAATTAGAGGAAAAGCCCTGATGTGCGATTGATTTGGGAGGATGAAGATGAAGCCCTTATGCGACTGGGGAGGAGACGGGAGGAGATGCGCTATTGGGGAGAAGAAAGGAGAGAAGCCGTGTTTTTTTAAAAACAAATCTCCAAAACGACGTCGTTTTGGAGACTGTGTAAAAAAACAAATGCACGGCTGTGCATACCCATTAATCCCATATATATATATATATATATATATATATATATATATATACACATAACTTGTATCCGGATATCAAATCCCTTGTTCCTTAATCCTCACAAACAGTACAATCCAATTTCTCCCTTTTTGCTTCTTCCGTAGCAGTGACTTCGATTTTTTTTTATTTGTCAATTCGATTAAGAGATATGTGAGGTAGATTAGGTTTTAATTATTTACTATTTAATTAATATACTTAACATATAAATTAAACCCAATTTATTTTAAAGCCCAATTTTACCAAGTTAATTAATCACTTATTAGCACTTGTTAGCCCACATAAATTAAATGACTTCTTTGACCCAAATAAATGGCAAAGTCCAATTAATATATTTATAAAAATATAAATATCATTATTATTATTATTTTCTGGGTATTACAATTATCTGTATTCTCTACATCATTTGCATCATCTGCATGATCCGCACCATCCGCATTACCCGCACTATCTGCATTATCCTCTTAATCTGCGCCATCCACATCATTGACATTACTTGAATCATAGTTACCATCATCATCTTCTTTTTTAACAATATTATCTTCTTCAATAGCAGCATCAACATCGTTGTCTTCATCTTCTTCAGCATCTCAATTATCTTCATCATCGAGCGACTACAACAGTGATCCTCCATAATTACAAAATATCATATTCATCCTTATCATAATGAACTCAAATTCAACTTCTTCATTCTTCAATCTCTTTATTTGTCACACCAATACGACTAATTTCCCCTACCTTGGATCCAAGCAACCTAGCTCTGATACCACTTGTTGGAAATTAAGTCAACGTAAACCACACAATAAAATATAGATAAATAAAACAACACAAGATTAAATATGCAAAACCCTTAAAGAAAAAACCACAGGCCAAACTCAGATTCTCCACTATATCAAAATAATGTGCTTATAATAATCCTCCCTATTTTTACGCACTAAAACTTGAGGTTCCAAAACACCACGACACAATTTTTTGCACAGACTAAAAGCTGCAAAACCCTCTCACCCACAATATAACTTTTTTGCACGGAATATAAAAGCTGCAAAATCCCTCTCCCCTCACAAAAACACAAAACCCACTCATACACTCTCTCAATTCTTAAGATGTTACATGACTTTTGATTGTGTTATTTCAACAACTCAACATATACTCTATTTATAAAGTATCCACAATTCTCCTTCCTATTCAAAATATGACACTTTCAAATTAAAACTCCTACTACAAATAAATTTCTTCTCATAATAGGACTCCAGCATATAATAAATATCCAATTAAAAATAGGACACCTTTCTTTCTATAATAGCAATTCTTTTCTGAATAAGATTCGAGGAGTAACCCAACAATTCCTCCCTCGACTCGAATCCCTGAATACTTCAACTTCATATCTGAATAGGATTTGAGGAGTTTCCCGATAATTCCTCCCTCGACTCGAATTCGCAAACACTTCAACTTCATCGTTGTCACCGTTGTCATAGTCTCCACCATCATTCGCATTATCTATATTCTTTGCATCATTTGCATCCTCTGCATAATCCGCATCAGATGCATGATCCGAATCATCCACATTACCAGAACTATTTGTATCATCCTCGTAATCTGTGTCATCCGCATCATCCACATTATTGACATTATTTGCATCATAGTTACCATCATCATCTTCTTTTTTAACAATGTCATCTTCTTCAATTGCAGCATCGTCAACATCGTTGTCTTCATCTTCATCAGCATATCCATCATCTTCATCATCGAACGACTACAATGGTGATCCTCCATAACAGCAAAATATCTTAGTCATCCTCATCATGATGAAACTCAAATTTAATTCCTTTTTTCTATTCACTCTCTTTATTTGTCACACTAATGCGACTAACTCCCCTCTACCTTAGATCCAAACAACCTGGCTCTGAAACCATTTATTGGAAATTAAGTCAACGCAAGCCACACAATTAAATGAAGAGAGAAAACAACACAAGATTTAATATGAAAACCCCTTAAAAGGGAAAAATCGTAGGTCAAACTTCGAATCTCTACTATATTAAATATTGTGCTTACAATAATCTTCCCAAGTTTTACGCTCTAAAACTTAAGTTTCCTTAAGACCGCGACACAACTTTTTGTACGGACTAAAAGATGCAAAACCCTTCCACCCACAATACAACTTTTTTGCATGAGAAATAAAAGCTACAAAAACCCTCTCCCTCACACAAATACAAAATCCACTCACACCTTTTCTCGACTCTTGGGATGTTACATGACTCATGGTTGTGCTACACTATAACAACTCAACATAATACTCTATTTATAAAGTACCCACAATTCTCCTCTTCCTATTCAAAATAGGACACTTCCAAAATAAAACACCTACTACAAATAGATTCCTTCTTATAATAGGACTCCGGCATATAATAAATATCCAATTAAAAATAGGACACCTTTCTTTCCATGATAGCAATTCTTTTCTGAATAGGATTTGAGGGGTAAACTAACAATTCCTCCCTCGACTTAAATCCCCGAATACTTCAACTTCATATCTGAATAGGAATTGAGGAGTTTCCCAACAATTCTTCTATTGACTCGAATCCGCAAACACTTCAACGTCATCACTCTTATCGTTGTCGTAGTCGCCACCACCATCCACATTATTTGTATTCCATGCATTATTTGCATCCTCTGTATAATCCGCATCATCTGCATAATCTGCATCATCCGCATTACCCACACTATCTGCTTCATCCTCATAATCTGCGCCATCCGCATCATCCACATTATTGACATTACTTGCATCATAGTTACCATCATCATTTTCTTTCTTAACAATATCATCTTCTTCAATAGCAGCATCAACAACATCGTTGTCTCCATCTTCATCAGCATCTCCATCATCTTCATCAGCGAGCGACTGCAACGGTGATCCTCGATAACTGCAAAATATCATATTCATCCTCATCATTATGAAACTCAAATCCAACTCCTTTATTCTTAAATCTCTTTATTTGTCACACCAATGCGACTAATTCCCCTCTACCTTGGATCCAAACAACATAGCTCTGATACCACTTGTTGGGAATGAAGTCAACACAAACCACACAATAAAATAAAGAGAGATAAAACAACACAAGATTTAATGTGGAAAACCCTTAAAGGGAAAAACCACAAGCCAAACTCCGATTTTCTACTATATCAAAATAATGGGCTTACAATAATCCTCCAAAGTTTTACACTCTAAAACTTGAGGTTCCATAATACCGCGACAAAACTTTTTGCACGGACTAAAAGCTGCAAAATCCTCCTACCCATAATAAAACTTTTTTGCACGGAATATAAAACTGCAAAAATCCTCTCTCTCACACAAACACAAAACTCACTCACACCCACTCTCAACTCTTAGGATGTTACATGACTTTTGGTTGTCTAAAACTTGAGGTTCCATAATACCGCGACAAAACTTTTTGCACGGACTAAAAGCTGCAAAATCCTCCTACCCATAATAAAACTTTTTTGCACGGAATATAAAAGCTGCAAAAATCCTCTCTCTCACACAAACACAAAACTCACTCACACCCACTCTCAACTCTTAGGATGTTACATGACTTTTGGTTGTGCTACACTTTAACAACTCAACATAATTCTCTATTTATAGAGTACCCACAATTCTCCTCTTCCTATTTTTAGACTTTCAAAATAAAATTCATACTACAAATAGATTCCTTCTCATAATAGGACTCCACCATATAATTAATATCCTATTAAAAATAGGACACCTTCCATTCCATAATAGGAATTCTTTTCTGAATAGAATTCGAGGAGTAACCCACCAATTCCTCCCTCGACTCGAATCTCGAATACTTCAACTTCATATCTGAATAGGATTTGAGGAGTTTCCTAACGATTCATTCTCAAATCGAAACCACAAACACTTTAATTTCATCATTGTCATCGTTGTCATAGTCGTCACCATCATCCGCATTATATATATTCTCTGTATAATTCCACATCATCCGCATTACCTGCACTATCTGCATCATCTTCGTAATCTGCGTCATCCGCATCATCCACATCATTGACATTACTTGCATTATAGTTACCATCATAATCTTGTTTTTTAACATTATCATCTTCTTCAATAGCAGCATCATCAATATCGGTGTCATCATCTTCATCAGTATCTCTATCATCTTCATCACCAAGGAACTGTAATGGTGATCCTCCATAACTGCAAAATATCTTATTCATACTCATCATGATGAAACTTAAAATTCAACTCCTTCATTCTTCACTCTCTTTATTTGTCACACCAATGCGACTAATTCCGCTCTACCTTGAATCCAAACAACCTCGCTCTGATACCACTTGTTGAGAATTAAGTCGACGCAAACCACATAATAAAATAAAGAGAGATAAAATAACACAAGATTTAATATGAAAAAACCTTAAAGGAAAAAATCATAGGCCAAGCTCTTATTCTCCACTGTATCTAAAGAATGGGTTTACAATAATCTTTCCAAGTTTTACGCCCTAAAACTTGAGGTTCTACAATACAGCGACATAACTTTTTGCACGAACTAAAAGTTGCAAAACCCTCTCACCCACAATTCAACTTTTTTGCACGGAATATAAAAGCTACAAAAACCATCTCCCTCACACAAACACAAAACTCACTCACACCCTCTCTCAACTTTTAGGATGCAACATGACTTTTGGGTGTGCTACACTTCAACAATTCAACATAATACTCTATTTATAGAGTATTCACAATTCTCCTCTTCGTATTTTGAATATGACACTTTCAAAATAAAACTCCTACTACAAATAAATTCCTTTTCATAAAGGACTAGCATATAATAAATATCTAATTAAAAATAGGATACCTTCCTTTCCATAATAGTAATTCTTTTCTGAATAAGATTCGAGTAACCCAACAGTGATGGTAGTGGTGGGTGAAGTGACAATGGTGGTAATGGTGGTTGTTGAAGTGACGGTGGTAGTGGGTGTCGATGACGAAGGAAGATAGAGCTTAAAAATTCTTATAAGAGAATAGAAAATGGAAGAAGGAAGTTGGACAATAGAAATTGGTGCCACGTAAATTGGATATATCCGAAAACTGAATATCTAATTTACTCTTATTAATTAATTCTCTCAATTTTCTTAATCTTAAACAAATAAATTTGTATTATGCTGAATTGAATTGGTTACCTTAATAATCGTCCGAAAAAGAAAGTGCATAATTTAATTAATTACTCTAATAAAAATTAATTATTTAATAATTATCTTTTCAAAATTCTAATTCACAATATTAAGTTGCTTGTCGAGATTGGTGGGCTTTGTGGACTTAAAAAAACAATGAAAGTGCATTTTAAATTTTGAAGCAAAGTGTACAAGTAATTAAGCCTAGTGTAGTTGGTTCATGCCGGGCAAGAATCGGCAAGCAAGAAGCGACATTTAGATGCGCCAGAAATGTAGGGAAAACCAGATGAGGGTAAAGAAAAATAAAATTATACTCAATTTTGAAATACTCTTACATTATCAACCTTTCAAAAATCAATTTGATACATTTTTAACCCAAAAATTATTATAAATTCATTAATTTTAACTAATACAATGTTGAATATTATAAAATATCTAAATATATTATTAATTATAAAATGTATTGTTTTATAATTTAAATAAATTATATCTATTATAAATTTGAAGACGTCTCAAATTGACTTTAAAAACTCAATAATAATTTTATATTTCGAGATTGGAGTTTTCATTACCGCAACGTCTATGCCAATTGACATGATAAAAGGATAGTAACTTCACCAAACATAAATGAGCTCCACGAGTTAATATTCATAAAATAAAAGGGCATTCTCAGTTGACCTAAATATCAGCAGCATTTTCAAAAATAGAATCAAACAAACCATATTCTACTGCATCAGATTTTACAAAGTAAAGAAATTGCTAGAAAGGGAAGAATTTGTACTCCATAGTACTGCAGAACAAAGTCCTGGTGTAGTTGGCCCCAATACCAAACACAAGTTCAAGATTAGCTCACAATAGAAACCTACAATCAGCATCATTAATTGCTGGCATTACAAACCATTCATAAAAACATAGTGAGAAATCTATGTTATAACTTCCTTTCGGTAATATGTTTACATTTCTCTCGACCTCACCTGTTCTTTTCCAAGACGAAATCAATGTTCATTATACAACAATAACAACAATCATCAGTTTCCTATATCATCAATCAGGTCCTCTGTCTTACCCTCCTACCATTTGTATCTCCACCGTCTGAAAGTTGAGCCCAAACGCTTCGAGACTTGCCACCGCCGCCACTACTACAATCCTCCTCACAGCCTGCCACCGTCTTCAAGAGTTCAGATTGCAGTGATGGGCAGTTTTCTTTAAGGTACTCGAAACCGTCTGATCGCATAACAGCTACAGTAAAAAGAAAAAGAAAAAGAAAAAAGGCAAGAGGTTAAGGAATGGGAAGCACAGATAGTACCAAATAAAATCAAGCAAATTCCGGGACTAGCACTAACAAACACACACTCTATTCTCCCTCTCCCAACAAATTAACTTTAAGATCAAGCCTAGACAGGTTACATTTCAGAGTATTTGACTCCTAGCTCATTAACAAACCGATTGTCACACAAAACTTTCAAGTAGCTTTCTTCTCATGGACCACAGACTGGGGAAGCGATTCTTACTCAAAACAATATGGAGGACACAGGCTTGCAAGTAGGTATGTGACATGAATGAGCAGAAATATGGTTGATCATTTTGCTTTTTCACTATAAGGTGGCTTGGAGTCTTTGGACAGTTGTATTCTCTTCATGTTCGATTCCTTGGGTGTTAGTGAGATGTTACAGGCTTGGTATAGCTTAGGTGGACATTATGGAAGGAGCGAAATACCCACTAATGGGAGCGGAGAGTGAGGCCGATCTCACATTAGTTCTCTTTTCTTACGCTTGCATTTCTTTTGGCTCAATGAGGTATACCCGGGTTCTATTCGGCATTTTGAGGATTTTTTGGAGTTCTCCGTAGGAACATAGTGGCTATTTCTTGGGAGGTTTCTTGTATCCAATGTGTTCACAAGCAGGTGTGCCTTTTATTTTCCCAATGTTAGGATACTTCACATGTTCACAAGCAGGTGTTCGCCCCTTTTTTAGGGCTTTTAGTGAGTTATTTATTTATCAAATAAATAAATAAAGGTGGCCAAATCTCCCACAAAGCTCTCCCTCTCCCTAAACAAATGCAGACAAGCCTGATCTTCAATTGGAAATATCCAATTCATGCAAATGCCTAGCACTGTAAAGCCCTTCTCAAGACTAGATCAATTGCTATGTAATAACTTCACAATCAGAGAACACCGCTTCGCACAAAAATTAAGACATTTAAATTTTTAAATAAACACTTCCATCAATTATAATACATACATACATATACACACACACATCCATATATATATATATATAAGAGCCAAGAAATGGAAACTATAATATATAATGTTAATCTCCTGGGCAAAAGATTATTGCATTTGCTCCAAGTCTGCCAAGAAAGAAGATAAACGGAATAACAAAAATGCATAAGCGAATACACATCGCCGCCAGAAATCAAAGAATGTGAAGACCTCAAGACAATCCCATAACATCCGCAACAAATCTATTCTAAGCCTTGAATTGTCTTCTCTCTTGCAACAAATTGGTCTGTCTAAGACAAGCTACCTCACAAACCCTCTTTCCACACTTCTAATCATACCTTTTTTTCTCAAACATCTGCTACAAGGGACGCGGCATGGCCCAACACACCCCATAGATGAGAGCAGTAGAGACAACACCACAATGAAAAGAAGTTGATTCACTCTACACCACAAACGCGGAAGTGTTTAAAAATACTCTTACCTATCTTCCTCTAATCAGTAGTAAAAACTAAAAACGGAACCGCATATTAATTCAGATATACATAAGAAAAGGTGGTTTCCACTGCAAGTACAACTGGAACAACAGACCTTGAGCCTGAAATGAGCTACATAAAACTTTAGCTGAGAAGACAACGATTTAAAACGCAAACAGATTACACAATCATATACTTATAGAATTTGATAGGAAACACATCAATTTGTCACCTTACAATATACAGATTGTAAATTGTGTATTCATTCTACAGAACCCAAAATAGGAAAACAATGACACCAACAAACAGTGCTCTAAAAATCGCTAGGCGGGCCTAGGTAGTGGAGGGAGCGCCTAGCACCACCTAGGCATTGTTATCCTAGGCAGACTAGGCTTCTTAAGGCGGTCTCATTTATTTATTTTTTCTATCGTATATACTTGTTATATTTTATAAAGCATTTGTATAGCATATAGCAGATGTATTTTTAAAAAATTTACATGAAAAATTACCCAAAAAAGAATCTTTTAAGGTTTAACAAATTCTTTTCAAGTATTATAAAGCTTCAAAGACTTACTAAATCGATATGGTAGAGGTTTGATTCCACCTAGGCGAGAGCCCAGGCGCACATCAAAATCTAGGCGGTAGAGAACCCACCTAGTGCCTACGCCGGGATTAAGTGGACCTAAGCAGGTATTTATAGAGCACTGCTGACAAAGCACCATACCATCCTTCCTTCCAAAACAACAAAACCTTGTAAGAAGCAACTCCTCTAGACACCTCAGAGGGAAAAACAAATACTCCCTTAAGACCCCAAACAACAAACATTATAACTGCCACACGATATAACAATGAATCGCTTACCTAAAAAAACATCACACATGCATAGGGGATAACTTTGGAAGGCATGTGTCTCTAGAGAAAATCATTACTATTGAGCCTATCAATGTCCAAAGCCTAGAGAAAAGTCCCAATACTAAAAGGTGCTCTCATCTTCCAAATTTGAAAAGCCAAAGGAAATTTCTCCAAAGGATTAGTTTCAACAATATTAGAGAAGAAAGACCTTCAAGAAAAACTATCAGAAAAATCAAGTGCAACACCCCACTCCTACATCGGAACATGTCGAATAATTTGATATATATATATATATGAAGTCCCAACTTACTATTAATAGTGCCTCGACCGTTTGAGTTGGTTTGTGGTGGGCTAAGATATATTATTGGGATAGTGGATCGGTATTGGTACGATTTGATTTGATTTAGACTCGAAATTTGACCCGGGTCACTACATCAAGAGTCCAAGATGGCTTCATAGAAGAAATAGCAAACACAAATCAAGTAAAATAATGAGGGTGGACATATTATGAGTCTCTCTGTCATTCAAATTATGTTCAAAAAATGGAGGTTCCAAGATGTAATATTTCCTTTACAAGAAGCAAAAATTGCAAACATAGAGCGTTCCTCTGAAATAAAATACGCAAGATACCCAACTGAACAAACTAAACCACTCAATGAAGTATCCTCCCATAAGCAAGATAGAATTCCTATAACACCTCTACAACGAACCAAAGAACTAAAATGACGAACAACCTTAAGAGCCAAACTTTAGGGGACTCAAGTGGGTAACAAAAGAAAGACATAGCAACCCAGCCAGTTGATGGGGCCAACTTCCAAGTTTACCACCTTATGCCATAGAAAAGTGGATTCTAAAGTCTAAACCTCCCTTTAAATATTTTTCCTAACAGAAAAGTTTTCTTTATATGTATTACCAATATCATATAAGAAAGTAAAATAGGATTCACTAATAATATCTCTAAACATTGCTTTTTTAAGCTGCAAGACAAAGTAGAAAATATGACACTTAAAAAGTCGTTGATGGAAACCGGGGTTTTGGGACAATGAATAAATCACACAAACAATAGTCTCAACCCAATCTCAATCAATTGTACAAAAATCACTGTGTTCCAAGACCAATATACATCCATGTCTATACTAAATCTTTTTAACTTTCCTAATCTAATTGGGTAAGTGTTAAAATTATAAATAAAATTAAATAAATAATAACACAAATTTAGAATCTTCTTTTTATTGGGGTCCGGCTTCTCGAGCTCTTCGGTATCAATTATGAGAGAACACTTGTCATGCACGTTTGACCCTTGTCTGGTATTTCTCCACAATGTACTGGTGGATTATCCTTTCATTTGCAGGTAACAGTGGCCAAAGAAATCCTATAACTCCTTCTAGACTAGTTTTAGCTTCCATATCTGGCTTATCATACTCGAGGAAAACATCATTTGCAGGATTACAAATTTCCTCATATCACCAAGCCCTTTTCAACCTACTTGGAGGGAGAAGGTAATATTCATCCTCGGGAAGCATAATCAAATGATATACGCCCAAAACCATGACAACTATAACACTTAGACTGAGGATTGTTATTAACTTGAGAAGAAACTGGAGTGATCAGGCCAAGTAACAATTGGAGAGCTTGCTGATGACTTCTTAACCGTCCTGCTTCAATTAAACTCCACAAAAGTACCCTTGCTCCTAATTGGGTATAGCATAAGAGGTCTAACAAAAGTTTTCCTGTTCAAGTTGTCCTCTATTTGAGTGGCCACTTGAACAGCATCGTCCATAGTCAATAACTAGAGACTACACCACCCGCAATCTCAGGTTTCAACCTTCCACGATACATAGATATCAAAACTTCAACCAAAGCAAATTCTGGTCATGTAGGCAACTATAGAACAATATAGTACACTCTTACAAATTTACTCCCTTGCGCCAATTCAGTAAACTGTAGATATGCTCCCTACTGAAAGTCCGACACAAAATGTCGTGTTATAGCAGCTTTAATATTCTCCTAACTCTTTGCTGTCGCAACAATATTTAGATTCTATTGATGTTAGGTCCACCAAATCCGAGCTGTCCCCTTTAACTTTGCTTCAACAATGTGAAATCTTCTCTCATCAGGCAAGGCAATTCAATGAAAGTTTCACTAACTCTGTATCTAATCCAATCTAAAGATATCTTAGGGTCAAGCTCACTATGAAAATCTTCAACATCTAATCTTGCTTCTCTATCAACTGGAAATCTAGGATCAATACCATATGGATTTATCCTAGGAATCGGACCATGTTGTAGGGGCGGTAGGGGCATCATATAATTAGGATTAGGATGGATCCCATCAGGATTCTCATGAGCGGCTTCTTTTCCCTTATCTGTCCAATCCATAATGACTTCATGTTTGCTGCAACTAGTACAATATTGGCCGTAGGTGGTGCGATGGAATCTTTCATTCCTGTAATTTTCTTCTCTTTGTTCTTGCATAACAGCATCAAGTCTTGCATTGACTTAACCGGCATTACCAAGATTCCAGTAAATAAGTTTTAAACATCTTTTTTTTTTTAACTTTTGACACATTTTTTCCCTAGGAAGCTAACTAACAAAAATAAAATACACAATGCAAAATATATACTCCCCTCATCCCATAAATATTGCAACATACCTTTTTGCACAAAGTTTAATAAACTTCAAATTTTAATATTATTTCCCAGTACCCATGTAAAATGTGTGGTTAAGAGTACTCTAAGAATATGAATCACAAACATTTAGTTAGTGTAGAGACCCGCCTTATATCAAAATAATAAAACTTGACATGACTATGGGTAAAGTAATCATTTAACTTCACAAAATTACCTAAAAAAGGAAATGCTGCAGATTTTGTGCGACTTCCTGAAAAGGAATGTGTTTCAATAATTATGGGATGGAGGGAGTATTAAATAATAAAAGTCAGAAAGGACTATGGAAAGCTATTGAACGCCTGTTCAGCCACAACTTAGAAGTTGGTCAAAACCAACTTATAAGTAGTTTTTTACTATTCAAGTGTTTGACTGTGACTTATTTTTTAACTTATAAATCGACTTATAAGTAGTTTTTGAGAAGTAACAATTTCTTCTCAAAAAATGACTTATAAGTTATTTTAAAATAAATAGGTTTGACCAAATGTAAAGACCATTTTGCCCTTATTTTATTAGTCTTTAAATCTTATTTTAACTTATAAGTCATTTTAACCAAACACCTTCACATTTTATTTTAACTTAATTTTTGACTTTTAAGTCAAAATGGTGTCAAACATTTTTATTTATAAGTCACCACTTAAAATGACTTATAATTCAGCTTAAATTTTAACTTATAAATCATTTTAAAATAAGTCATCCCCTAATAGGCCCCTTAGGATAAATCTCTCACACAACTCTCACAAATCTCAAAAATTTATAATAATTCAATATGAATAAAAAACAAAGTACATCCATGTTACCCCTAAACAACTTTCCTAACCTAAACTGAAATCTAAATAGGATAACTATCAAAATTACAAATAAATTAAATTAATTAGAATCTAGAATCTTCTTTTATTTTCATGGACTTGTAAAGCCTCTTTATAGAGTGTAGCTTATTCCATGTGATACTAGAAAGGAGGTAGTTGAGAAGGCAAACAAGTCTTTTGCTTAGTTGTATTGCTTTATAAATAGTAGTTGGTGTAATAGATGAAAAGCATATTATCATGATGAATGAATTTCTGAGAACGTGAACTCGATTTTGAGTCACAGTTATGCTTCTTCCTCCCATTCTTTTTCCAACCTCAATGCTATCTTCTTCTACATTCATTGATTCTAACCCTATTTTCTATGGCTTCTCTCTCTTAAATCTCTGTAATCTCCTCTATGTACTCAAGACTAACCCCAGGGTCCTGACAATTTGGTATCAGAGCAATTGAACTTGCTGCCTTAATCTTCTTCTCTTCTTCAAGCTAGCTCAAATTCTTACTTATACCTAAATCGATCAAATGCACACCAAGTGTTTGTTGAATTGTTTCAGTCAAAACATTCTTTTATTCTTCTTAAAAACTCAATCTCAATCTCCAATCCATTCTCATCTTCTCAAAACTTATTCTACTCAATTTCTGTCTCTTGTACACTTCTAATACTTTACAAAATTCAGCAACAAAAAAAAATATGAAGCAAGCAGCAGCAGCAGAAAATCCATGGAACAAGCAGCGCTAATGCTTTGTTTTCTAGAGCACCTGCAATTGAAGGAAATCAACTCACAGCTGAGTTGATTATGGTCTGGTAATTTTCTGTGTTTAGGCAATCAAATCAACTTCATACAACTTCTGCAACATTATTCCTTCATTAAACACACACTGCATTATCAAACACATACACTGCATAATCATTCATTCAGCTCTCATTAAAGACATTGTTCTGCTATTAACAGTTGATAAAGTTAAACTAGTTTAATTCATTGCTGAACTTGTTTGTACGACTGATATTTGATCAGTTTGAGTCTAAGCTTCATTTCACTGCTCATTTACTCCTTTAAGTCTCTCTAAGCTCAAGCTGGGCAGACTTAACAATTGTATGAACTCAGATCCTTATTTTAATCATAAGAGATAAAATTCCCTACTGTCTTACCATATTGTGCTCACTACTCAAGCTCATTTAATCTATAACTGAGTAGTGTTGCCATTACTCAGAAAATTCTTCAAACTCGGTAGTTTGACTTGTCCCTTGAACTACTATTTCATTCCTATTCCTTCACATCTGAGTATGTTAAGACCAACTCACAGAGGTCAGAACATGTTGCAACAAGACTTCTTAAGTTTTAGAGACAATACTAATGAGAAGTTTCAGAAAATGGAAGAGACATGGACTCCTTCATGGAATACATAACTGAGTTGATGAGGCAGTGAGATTCTAGTGCTGGACCAGAGTATAAATTTCTTTGGTAATGTGGACCAGGGTAAGAATTCAGTCCATGTGAGCCGAACAAATATTAAGGAAATTTTCAGAAATCCTACACAACCTGAGAAGGAAAGTAGAAGGAACCTTGACTATGATGAGGTCCATTGGAATCAAAACTCAGAAAAGGAAGGGGATGGCAAGGATCTTAAGCCTCTCGCACTCTCATTTCCCATCTTCTTTGAAGGAGTGGAAGCTGCTAGTTGGGTGAATAATTGTGAAGAATCATACAATGAAGGTCCTCCAATATATGATGAAGAATTGAAGCAAAGTGACTCGATAGCAGAAGGGGAACTGCATTATCCTGTGAATCAACATTTTCAGAAGATTCAACCAACAAAAAGATTGGTAGAAAATAAGAGAGTCAATGAACTGGTGAAGTCCAAACTCTCTTCCCCTCAATTCTTTAAACGAAATACCATTTATGGGCAAGAAGAAAGCTTGTGTTTGATGTTGAAACTCAAGGGAATGACTATGTACAAGTGAAAAGTGCTGCAAAACCACACTCTAATCAGGGGCTATTGGAAACCCAAAGCCAAAAAGTTGATAACCAAGAGGCAAGGGAAAGGTGGCTTCCTTCATTACAATTGGAAAAGTTAAAATTACCATGGTCCTCTAAAAGTTGGTGGAAATCCAGAGTATATTGGTACCCTACAGAATGATGAAGACTTATTATAGTTTACCCCCTAGGGGTGTTTATCGGTAATTTACCGTACCGAATCGGTCCGAACCGGTTACCAAATACACCTAAAATTGGATACCGATACCGGTACCGATTGGACCGGTTAGCCGGTCCGGTACTGGTTTTTACCAAAAAATCCGAAAATAAGCAACATTAGTTTCCTCTCTCTCTCCTTGCGTTCTGTTTTACAGACTTCAACTTGACGAGGCCTAAGATTTAGCTGTTTTGCAAGCGCAAGCTTTTGTTTCTGCCTCATCCAAAAACAAAACAAAAAACTATCACTTGCATAAAAATAAAAAAGGGTTTCTCTCTCCACACATATATATATATATATATTCTATAAAATATACTAGTAATAAGATACTTACAGGATTAAGGGTATTGTATTCCTTGAAGCTTTCTTTAAGATAAGCATATTGTTCTTTAGAAAGTCTAAGTTTCTTTCTAGTAAGAGTGTAAGACCACTCTCATCATCATCACTAGCTCTTGAATTAGACCCTCTCTCTCCCTCAACGCCGTCATTTTCACTCACCGCCATCTCCAAGTCCCTCTTCTTTCCTCCTCTGTAAATGCCAAAGTCCATCCGAAACGACGACGCTCCACTGTTTGGCGACAACACCTTCGCCGCCGCCGCCAACCTGTTCACATGAGTTTGAGCTTTTGTATTTGCACAATTCGAGCTTGAGTTTGAAAAGGGGATTTGTCGCGAAGCCGAGATCCTAGAGTTGGGATGCAAACACAAGTTTATTACTAGGGTTGGAACAACATATTACAGCTTGAATGGACATAACTTCCGAGGTAAGGATGCTATTAAGCTTTACCTGGCTGAAAATGAAAGTGTGAAAGTGTGATTGAAATGAAGCTGCAGATGGGGATGGTACTAATTCGGTACAAACCGGTTCGGTTCAGTATGAACTGAACCATCAAAATAACTAACCAGAACCGGTACCGAAAACCGGTCTATACCGAATCGGTTTTCTGTCCCGAACTGACCGGTTCGGACCGGTCTGGTTTACCTTAAAACCCGAAAAAACCAAAAATTTTGACCATCCCTAGTACCACCAATATTTGATGAGGAGCCTAAGGTGGATACCTCTCAGGATAGACAACTTTTATATGCAGTCAATGTTAAGGGGCAGCAGCCCTTAATAATGAAACCCAACCAAGATTCAGTATCACACAAGCATAGTTGTCACGGCGTCGCCTAGGCGACGACTAGGCGTCCTGGCATTGGAGAAGGGCAAAGCAATGCCTTGGATACCGAGCCGCCAAGACTCATTGGTAGCGGGCCCAAATTAAGTGATTAAGTCATTTTTTACCATAACTCATCATAACTCATGGACTTTTCCAATTACCCAAGGAACTCAACCCATGACCCTAGCCTAACCCATAACCCTACTCCTTTGAATGAGAGTAATGCTCACGAGGGAGACGGAAATGACTTCATAGTTGATGACTTTGCTTGAACTATGACTAGAGTCAGTAGAGAGTGGAGACTTTTTCATTGTGTTAGTTATTATATTTTAGGTTTAAGTGTGTATAAAATTTTATTGTGCAATATACTTTTGAAGTAAAATAAATAATGTATAAAGTATACATTGTTAACGACTTGTTCGCCATATGGACACCATGATGGGTGCCTTATCGCTTTGGCGTCCTGACAGTCAACTACCACCGCGTCCTGCCTTGGCATCGTTACAACTATGCACACAAGGGTTACTAGGTTCCACCGCGTCCAATGAGCTCTCCTAGGACTGAATGCATGCAATCCAGAAATAAATGGCCTGCTACTCCATTGGAAGGCAAGTGTGTTGTGGAACCTGAAACATTGGAGACTCGAGATGTAAAACAAGGTCCTTCCGAAGTAACAGAAAACCTACAACCAATTATTCTGGTGATTCCTACGCAAGGTACAAGGCAATGGAAAGAAACTATCCATCTAGAGCATGCCAATTTCATTATTGGGATAGGCAGACCCCTGACCTTTGAAACAGTTGATGCTGAATGCACGAATACTTTGACCCAAAAGGGGAAGTATGCAACACCTGCTCCTTGGAGGGACAAAATAGAATCAGCATTTGAAATCCTACACTCTAAAATGGGGTTAAGGCAAGCTTTCAGTGCAATGCCTACTATGGGAATGTTGTTGAAAATGCCCCAAGTGGCATCTCTAAAGGCAACAACACTCTAGCCTCCTTAAAGGGTGAGAAGAATGTTTTGATTTTTGATCTTTATGATAAGAGAATGGTTAAGCATTTAATCATGAATTCAATTCATGAGGAATACCAAGAAAGACATTAGTGGCCACCCAATGGTTCCCTGGAGGGCTCCTTATGAAAAAGCAACTCTGTCATCCATTACTCAAACTACTAGTGAGATTGATTCTTCCTATGAGGGTGTTAATTTCTATTCCACCATTACCCGTGCCAATTTTTGGGAGACAATTGGAGGTATAATTGTTCCAACTCCAAGGAACACCACAATAGTAACCAAAAAGAACCAGATGTTACTATCAAAGGAAGATATTGATAAGATTGAACAAAAAGCAGAGAAGTACCAGGCTGGATTAAGCTTCCTAACATGTTAAGCTATGGTAAAATTAAACTAAGCAAGTTCTTGACCTTCTGTTTTGACCAGGTAGAAATGGGTATTTGAAGCTACAGAATGTTGACACGAAGAATTGAAGAATGAAAGTCTTTGAATTTCAGCAATCCATGAGGACATGGATACATTTGAAGGAGAGAGAAATGTCTGATCCAGCAAATATAATTGGGGACGTAACAGTAAATAATATTAGTTGCAGTGGCAAGTAGTTTATAGAGTGTAGCTTATTCCATGTGATTCTAGAAAGGAGGTAGTTGAGAGGGCAAACAAGTCTTTTGCTTAGTTGTATTGCTTTATAAATAGTAGCTGGTGTAATAGATGAAAAGCAGATTATTATGACGAATGAATTTCTGAGAACGTGAACTCAGTTTTGAGTCACAGTTATGCTTCTTCCTCCCATTCTTTTTCCAACCTCAATGCTATCTTCTTCTTCTACATTGATTCTAACCATATTTTCTATGGCTTCTCTCTTAAATCTCTGTAATCTCCTCTATGTACTCAGGACTAACCCCAGGGTCCTGACACGATGTCTTGCGAGCTCGTCTTGCATCAGTTTTCCAACACTAAAATGAACTAGACTCTGTCAAGTTAAAAACATCAAAAGAAGGAGGAACATGCTGGATCACCATAGAAATCCTTGCAAGCTTCAAATTTAGCATGTCAGTGGCACAAGCAAGATTGTATCTTGTGTTCCCTTTGATAATCGAATAAGTATTAGCACGAACATCATGTTATGCATCACAATTCCATAGCCATGTACACACTAAGATGACTGTGGGACCGGGAAATGTAAAGCAAGACTAAACGACAATTGAACAAGATTAACTAACAAAATGATGTCTTCAGTAATCATTGATCTCTTGATTACTTTACAAGTGTTGAGTACAATACAAGTGGTTGGGTTCGTTGTTAATTGGGGTTGAGGCGAGAATTCCACAAAGGTGGTGAGATCGATGAGGACTTGGACTAGAGAAAAGATCATAGGCAAACTCCTCAAGGTCATAGTAATAGAACCCTTGTGTTAGGGTCATGATTGTGTATGCTTTTGGGTTTGCATGTGATTGGGGACTTAGCTCCGTGGGGGCTAAGTCCTTGATGAGACTTCTTGGACTTGTGGAGGCTAAGTATGGAATCTAGCCAACCAAGCCAACAAGGGTGTAGCCTCTCAATGCTAGTATGCTTGATACTTTGTGATTTGAGAGAGAAAATGATTTCTAGAGAGATAAGCTCTCAAGTTCTCCAATTTCTTCAAAGTCCCCAACCTCCTCTAAATGAGAAGGGGAGGTATCTATAGGCAATATCGGGGGTGACCCCATATGTCGTGCACATGACTTATCTGTCACTTATAAACTGTGACTACAATATCAATTCTAAGTGTGAATAATGACCTTTTGGAGACTGTTTTGCCCTACGTCTCCATCCGCCAACCCAAAACCCCCAACAAATTCCACATCCAGACGGCCTCTAACCTTCTGCCAAAAACTAGGGAGGCAATCTATCTGCCAGAAAAGAGTCATCTCTGATAGTATTTCTTCATATCTAATTGATCGGGAACAGCTAGAGAGGACCAATCTTCTAGGTTAGACCTCGTAGGTTCGACCTCATAGGGTCATCATCCTCATAGGGTCAGCCAAATAGGATGGGAAGGTCTCCCTTGAAGGCTTGACACTCACTTGATGCTCATGTTGCCCATCGGTTGCTTGGAGGCATGAGTTGTTGTCCAACTTGCTTGGAATTTGGCCAAGTCTGGAGGAAGATGATCTTGACAATGGAGTGACTTCGGAGGCTAACCGTGGGGGCTTGCACTCCCTCCTTGTCCCTTCCAAACTTGTTCCTCACTCTCTTGAATGCTTTAAAAGCTTTGGTGCCGAAAAACCATTTCAAGATGGCCAAGTGTCAGAGAGGTGACTATGGAGGGTGTCCTCCCCCTAGAGGCCGACCCTTTGGGCCCGACTTTAAGGGGGTGAGGCCCTCCCTCCTCCCTTCTTGCTTCCTTGTTTGCTTCAATCCTTAAAGAATGCTTACATGAAGTTGAACCTCCATATCTTGGCCGTTGGCAAGGAAATGAGCTATATGAGAAAAAAAGCACAGGGAGAGGATCTCCCCTTGTGGGCCTACCCTTTGGGGCTGACTTTTTGGGGGTGAGATTCCCTCTTCTTCTTCCTTTCTTATCTTCTTGGAAGCTTTGCCTTCTCCTACCTTGAAACCTTCTTAGTCTTTGTTATTTGTCCAAGTGTTGAGAGCTTAGTGAGGTAGTTGAGGCAGCCCCTCATGAGGGAGGCACCCCCTTGGGGTCGACTCCTAAGGTCGGCCCCTGGGGGTGGAACCTCACCTCATAGTTGCTTCTTCCTTGGCTCCATCAAGTCTTACCTTCTTGCATAACTTGCCCATTTTTGAGCAAGTGTTGGCAATGAAAGGGAGAGCGAGGAGAGGTGGGAATCTCTAGAGAGGTACCCCTTGGGGCTGACCCTAGGGGTCCCTTTCCTCCTTTGCCCTCCTTCGCTTTCTAGTTGCTTCGGTTGGCTGCTTTCATGTCTTGCTTGTTTGGACTTCCTTCTCTAGCCCTTCTTGATTGTTTGTGGAAATGTGAGGTGGACACTTGGTGATGGTATGGGGTACCTCCTCATGGTGGCTCACCTAGTGAGGTCTCCCATACTTGAACATTTTCTTGCCGATTTCCCATAATTGGCCAATTTTGGCCTATTTTGGTGGTGATTTTCAAGTCTTTACCTTGGTTGGACCATCATGGTGTATAATGAGGGATGTTGATAAGTGTGTTGAGTACCTCGGGGGATGACGTGACAATGTCGGTGCTTTGATGGCCTTCCGAGGGGGGCTGCCTTTGACAGGGACTATTCAACACAACACTGACAAATCCGAAGTTTAAGTAACACTAGTTATGATTTAGTTAAGATAATTAACTATCTAATTTATACCCGAAATACAATGATGTAGCAAAACCTTAAGGGGCAAAATATCACACACATAGTTGTCATGGCGTCACCATGGTGTCGCCATGGTAACGACTAGACGTCCTGGCGCTAGAGAAGGAAAAGGTGACACCTTGGACGCCGAGTTGCCAAGGCTCACGCCTTAGTAGCTGGCCCAAGTTAAGTGATTAAGTCATTTTATGCCCATGACTCATCATAACTCATGGACTTGTTATGTGGTGTAATTTTATTACTTATTAGACATGTAATGTGTGATGGGTATTGACTTGGTTGATTCTTTATTTTCTACGTAGTGTTTATTGACTTGTTCAACTAGTTTTCAATGTCATTTGTTTTATTTTTGAATTTGTAAAGTATTCATATAATTGTGTTTTTAATTGTATTCCATAGAATTGGTTATGATGTTTTGAGTTTTAATGTATATAAAATTTTATTATTCAATATACTTTTGAAGTAAAATAAACAAATATAAAAATTACACATTGTTAACGACTTGTTGCCATATGGACGCCATGGCGGCCACCTTATCGCCTAGGGGTCCTGGTCAACTACAGTTGCGTCTCGCCATGACGCTGTGACAACTATGATCACACATAATTATATCTCTAAGCTTGTCAACTTAAAATGTAATCAAACACCCCTGAATAGCCGGCAACTTTATATTAGTAATACAAGCAATAAAATATGGCTCCGGGTGAAACTCTCCTTTTAACCAAAGTTTCTTATCAACTTTCTTAGAAATAGTATCAGTGCAACTTCCAGTATCAATTACAAAAGAGCACAACTATCCTGCATGCTAGACCGTTGTTTGAAAAATTCTTCCACAATGGATTTTAGGAGTATCCTTCCGTTTGTGGGTAACAAAGGTCAAAGAACACCTAGGAATCCATCCAAATGAGTATCAACAGTCAAATCTTGTTCACTAGACACATTCGTCACCTGCAAGCTTACAAACTTCCTCGTTTAAATTTGTATTTCGAATCTCCCTTTCAAATATGGCAACCTGATTAGGGCAAGTGGTAACATTCATTCGTATGGATAGACAATCAATGGATATATGTCCAAAACCATGACAATTGTAAGACCTAGATGGAGGATTATTACTAGCGTGAGAATAAATTGTAGAGCAATTAGGTCTGTTAGTAACCGGAGGGCTTGATGGGCTTGATGACGACTTCACCGACCTACATCTAATAAACTCCACAAATAGCAAGTTCACTCCTAGTTTGGGTTGGCATTGGAGGTCTAATAGAAGTTGTCCTTTTCAAATTATCCTCTATTTGGGGCAACTTGAATAGTATCCCCCCCCCCCCCCCGTAAGCAAGAGGTTGTCCAAGACTACACCTGCAATCTACATATTCAACCCTAGACGATACATATCTGTTAAAACCTCTATTTGGGTGGCAGCTTGAATACCATCATCCATAAGCAAGAGTTCATCCAAGGCTACACCACCTTCAATCTCTAAATTCAATCCTCAACTATACGTAGATATTGGAACTTCTTTAACTCAAGAAAACTAGGACCATACAGCCAAATTGTAAAATAATGAAGTGTATACTGCTACAATTTACTCCATTGCACCAACTAAATAACTATAGATATGCTAGCTATTTATAATCTCAAGGCGACAATGTTGTGTCATTGCAGTTTAGATATCTTCCCATCTTCTCGCAACTGTATATGGATATTCCACTGACGTTGATGCAACCAAATTCAAATTGTCCCCTTTAATTTCGCTTCAACAAAGAAAATTTTCCCTCATTAGTTAGCTTATACAAACGAAAGAAATTTTCCAAAATATGAATCCAATCAACGAATGCCTCAAAGTCATGATCATTGAAGTCGCCAACATCTAATTTTTCTCCTCTATCTATTACATTCATCCTAGTGTCTAGAGCATGTAGATTTATCCGTGGATTGGATCCATGTTGCAGAAGTACCATGTAATTAGAACCAGGAGGTGGACCCTCAAAATCCTCATGAGAAACTTCTTTTCTTTTGACAGTGCGCTCCATAAGGATGTCAATTTTTGTTGCAAGTGTTGTACTGGACTCTTGAACATTTGTTGCATTTGCTGTCTGTTTTGAAGGAATCTTCAATTGTTTTAAGGTGTTCATCTTGTTGCAGCATATAGGCATCAAGTTTTGCATCGAGTTCACTAGTATTTGCTAAGTTTTGCATCGAATTCACTTGTATTTACCTTGATCCCTGCAAATAACAATATATACTGTTTTTTTCAAACTTCTTTTCTCTAACCTTTTCTTTCTTGTGCCCTTTCTCTGTTGACTTATTTTCTTTTTCCTAAACTTACAAGGACCTAATTGACTAGAAAATAAACAAATGGACTGAAACTAAAACACATTTAAGTAAATGACTTTGTCAAACTAATAAACTATAGGGATCTGATCTCAGTAATGGGATAACTACATGTGACTAGATGATAAATGTGGGAAGGGATATTAAGTTATTAACTGAGCAGAGGCACACACACAAATAGGTGCACACAAATTACCTCTGCTCTTCACACAAATAGGCGCACAAGGCTCGATGGAGGTTGTGCCAGGAGTCAAATCTATTGGCAGCGTGCACAAGAGGCAAAGACAGCAATTATGGTGGTAGTGGGAAGGCACAACGGTGGCAATGGTGCTGAGAGAGCGACGACGTGGTGGCTTCTCTCTCTTCTTTCTCATTTTTTTTTCTTCCCTTTTCTGTCAAGAACAGGGATGGGTAAGGTGGTAGATCTGGGTTGTCTTTTGTGGCAGCGGCACGGTCGGGTATGGAGATGAAGGGTATAATATCTAGGGACTTCTGCATGGTTGCGACTAGAACGGTCAGGGATTGGGGTTAAGGAGATTTAATTTTTCTCCTTGCAATGGTTGAGGGGTTTTTTGTTGTGGTGACGAATTATGATGGTTCTGGTTAATCTAAGATTTCGGTTGGCTGGATGCAACTGGATTCTATAAGATATCCAAATTACAATAAATTAAGTTAAATAAAATAATTTCTAGAATCTTCTTTTATTTTTATGGGCTTCAAAAGGCTCTTACATTGATCCAACCATGTCTCACGGGCTCGTCCTGCATCACTAAGGACAATACGCACAGGATACCAAATGGTAATTTGGCAAATATGTTATGTCTATCTCTGCTAAGCTACAACACACACACAGTGATAAAGAGGGATACCCTTTAAGACTGAGGTAACAACCCATGGAGAGATTTGCGAAGGCTGGATCAAGGGCAGGATAAGGGGACCTAATGTCCCTGTACGTGGGTGCCGATGAGGAGCAACGGAGAGGCTACAGTAAGAAGGCGTGACTTATTGGTTAGCTAACGACATGGATCTTCTTTTCTTTCTCTTTCTTTTTCCTTGTCGATCGTGATTGGTAGGTTCAGTAGCTCAGGTATTGGTTTGATTGGTGATTAGGGGTTGAAATAGCTGGTTTGTGAACATAGGACAATTTTCAATCCCTTATTAAGGTTTGTCCTAAATCTCACAAGCCCATTCAATCCTTGATATATTTAGGTTAGAATCGAATATACATAACCTAATAGCCGACATAAAAAACAGTCAAAACAATGGAAGCACAAACTAAAAGATAGACTAAATCAGATATCCAGATATCTATATAATATATAAAAGTCGAAATCGAAACAACAAAAGTTCCTATGCTGAGTCCAACATATCTGCATAATACACGATACAGACCCAAATTTAATTGACATTATTTTCTATAATTTCTTATATAAAGTCCAAAACCCATTATAAAACAAAATATTAAATTCCAAAAATAAAATAAAGTAATAAACCCAAAACAAATCCAGACTTACTACCCAAACTTAATATAAAAAGTATTGCTCTGTATTCTACTATCACTGGTTAATCGATCAAAAATAAAGTATGATATGTTAGATGAAATTAATCATCATGATCTTTTTGCATGATTTGCTAGACATCAAAATATTTTCTTTGTAATGAATCATGCCACTACTTAAAGACTAAGAAGATTGTAAATGAAATTATAAAGGGAGTAAATGCCACTCAAAGAGCTTATGTTAAAGGATTCCAAAATCTAGATAACTAATTATTTTTAAAAGTAAATAAACTATAACTGAATTATGAACTTAGAAGTCTAGAGTTACAAAAGTAAATAAACCCTAATAGAATTTCAAAACTAAAAGTCTTTCAAATATCTATATATCTTGAAGTACCGTTATGGATCATATCAGACATGTGACTTGCACAGGATTTTTAACTAGTTATCTGCAAACATAGTTTTAAATTTTTAATTGGTGATCAGGACTGCTAATACAGTGAAGCAAGGTGAATCAGACATCATGAAACAGATGCAGACACCAGAGGCATAAATACTCCTTCTCAATCACAGCTCACCTAAATTTTGAGGCTATGCACTATCAACCTTTAGGAACACATTTATTTGAATTTTTTTCACTTTTTGTTAGAAAAAAGAAGATTTTATTCATAGAAGAGGGAAGATACAAAATTGGGGCGGGGGGACCAGGATGCTGACCCTAAGTGGAACAAAAAACAAAAACAAGCAGAGTACGTAAAAAATAATGCAGCTTTCAAATCCCTACACAGGTCTGAAATAGAAAGACCACTAATGCATACCCCCCCCCAACCCACCACATACACACACATAGTTGACGCCCACAGCAAGGCAAGAAAAAGAAACCCTCTCCCTCAACAACTGCAAGGGAAGGTACTGCTCTCAAAATATTAAGGAATTTCGTTTGCATAAACCCAATTAGATAAATAAACAGCTCTGCCAAAACACCTTAGCATCCTTACTTGTATGAACACATCATACTTGATCCTCTACACACTGAGGACACACCTCATCAAACATGGCATATAATGTCCACAAGCTACAAGCGACAAAACAGTACAAGAAGAGGTGGGAATGAGACTCACTACTCCGTGCAATGTTAATGGTATAGCTTGACAGTAGGTTTCTACAGAACATAAATAGCAGTAGCACCTTTTATAGATCACACAGCCTTAGCACTTCTCTCTTTAACAACCCAAACAAGTAAGCATAGTCATACAATTGGTATTTAGGATTTGTAAGAAAATCTGCCCAATGCACAGATGTGGAAAACTGTATTGATTTCACAAAGAAGTCCAGAAAGTAGCAGTAAAATTGTGTAGAAAGCATCAAGTCATACAAAGGTTCTGCAGAGAAGCTTGATTATAAAAGCAACCAAATCAAGGAAAACAAGAAAATAATCCACAAACCTGCAAGGTTTTCAGCAGCAAATCGAAGGCAAACAGTTTTTAATTCTGTGGCACGATAACGATCTGCCAGAGCAAGAGCTCTCGCAACAGAGTTCACAGATATATCCTTGCAGAGATGAGATTCACACACCCTTCTGAGTCTTCCCAAATCATACTTATCAGCTGCTGCTAACAACTTTGCCGTCAATGTCTCAGATACAGGAGAACAAGAAGAACTAGAAGCCACTAATTCATCTTCTGAAAGTGCATCTCTGTAAACGAAGTGCAGCATCGCCTGTCATATAACAAATAACTTCAGAACAAAACCCAAAACAACAGAAACAGAAGTACATCACCTAATTCAAACATCAACAATCTTTCACTGGTAAAGTGAAGAAACACAATTGGTCTTGGCAGAAACATGAATTTCAGTAAGAATTTGTATAAAGTACCACATATAGTAAGTAGTAGAATAGTAGAAGCAGAAGCAGCAATAAGGTTCATAATAATACCACTCCAAAAGCAAAAAAATATAAACAACTAATTGACTGGAATAAAGAACTACAATAACAAAGTTTCACCTTAAAAACCTTGGGCTCCATATCCTTAACAACAATCTCTTGTTCATCTCCCTCCAGTCCATCAAAGAATTCAGATCGGAAAACAGGTGATCGAGCAGCCAATACCAACTTGTGAGCATGGAACTTTTCCCCAGCCACGTTAAAGGTGATATCTGAACCTTCCATATTGTCCAGTAGCATACCAAAATGTGCTCCAATATCAGATTCCGGGACCTGAATTGAGTGTAATCTTGAGCAATCTATCGCAGAAACGACCACTCCAACAGTACAATTGATTTTCAAGCAATCATCTTTCAGGTAATCTGAAGATTCAAGCATAGCTCGTCTGAAAAAACGCTTGTATCCCCTAAATAATAGCAAAAGGAATGTAAGTCTCTATGGTGGAGAACACCAAATTAACTTCCATAGTTACCACTGTATAATGTGGATCAATTAATTTGTGTAAAATATTAGCCAATTCAAATCAGAAAGAAAACCACAAAGTTAGATTGGGCAGATTGTACAAGATAAAAACTACTATTAACCATGGTCATGAAGTATGTACTCTACAATTTAATATTCCTTATCTAGCAGTCAAACTGATCACCCCCAGCACCCATAATCCGCTTATTGAAGGCAATGCTCATGTAAATCATGATGGAATCTTCAAAATTTCAGGACTGTTGTGATTTACAGCTAAAGAGATTGAATAATGAATCCAGTTGTATCCCTCGAGGCTCTTTCTAATATTGTCCACATTCAAAAGGGGAATTAAAAAAAGAGGACAAATCTCAAATCCACCATTCCTTCTAAGTGCCCTTACTCATCCCATCTCTCCTCGAACACTATGTTTTGTCACTCCCGGACTAACTGAAACATCATATGCTACTGAAACAAAATCATAAGCTGATTCAAAAGGCATTTAGAATTGAAGAAAATTATAATATGCTCTTTTGAGTCCCGTCTCTCCTCTACACAGTGCTACAAAGACTTGGGTCAACAATTCACTTCTGGAGTAAATGAAACATCATATGCAACTGAAACAAAATCATAAGCTGATTCTAAAAGCATTGAGAATGAAGAGAAATATAACACTTCCTCTATTCCAAAATATAAGATCAATATTAACTTTAAAAAGTCAATTCGAGACATTTCAAATTTAAAATTGGCATGATTCATTCAAATAAGTTTTTGGGATGGACGGTGACAAAGCGCCAGGTCCGGAAGAGTTGCCGAAATCTTGGCGTATCGATTTGGTTTCCTTGCCGATCCGATCACGAGTCACAAAATTATAATTTCAAGAATTATCAATGTAAAATTGCGTATAGGCAAAATTTCGTCGTAACCGAAAAAAATAACGATGTAACGGAGAAATGAAGGAGAAATAATAGCATAACAGAAAAATCAAGGTGATAATATCTAACAATAGGACTTTTTTTGTGCAATAAAAGAAGTAAGAATAATAAATAAAATACACATAACTAGCAAAAAAAATAAAATAAAATAAAATACATATATTCATATATTAACTAATAAAAATAATAAATAAATAAATTTGAAACTCTAGTGTAACGATGTGTATCGCCCGAAACTGAAGCTGAAGCCGAAATAATTATAGGGGAAAAATAACATTCTGCAACCTAGGCCGCTACCGCAACGTTGAGCCATGTCTCATTCTCATTTATTTATTCAGTGTTCAACGGCTTAGTGGTTGTTGTGTTATTTGTTTAGTACATAGTTGTCACGGCGTCACGGGGCCGTAGTTGACCGTCAGGACGCTTAGGCGATAAGGCGCCCTCCATGGTGTCCGTATGATGACAAATCGTTAACAACGTGCAATTTATATATTTGTTTATTTTACTGCAAAACTATATTGAACAATAAAATTTTATATACATTAAAATTCAAAACATCATAACTAACACTATGGAATACAATTAAAAACAATTGTAAGAATATATTCCATAATCAAAATTCAAAAATAAAACAATTAACATTGAAAACTAGTAGAACAAGCCAACAAACACAACGTAGAAAATAAAAAATCAACTAAGTCAACATCACGCATTACAGAGTCTAATAAGTAATAAAATTATACCACATAGCAAGTCCACGGGTTATGATGAGCCATGGGGTCAACTACCAAGGCGTGAGCCTTGGCAGCTCAGCGTCCAAGGTGTCACCTTGTCCTTCTCTAGCTAGTCGTCGCCTAGGCGACGCATGGTGACACCATGACACCTATGGTTTAGCATGATGGGTGAAAGCTAGATATGTCCCTATTCGGTGGAAGATCTTTTACTATGCAAATTCAAGGGTACTAGCCATACAAATGACAAGAGAATTAACCCCAACAGTTGGCGCAGTGGTTCAAATGAGGCCCCGGGACGAACCGTAGACTCAGACGTCCTGAGATCGAATACCGCCAACAACAATTTGTCAAGGCCAGAAATGGTTCATAGGGCCACGGGAATACGGGTGCAAACAAAGGCCAGACCCGGGGTGAGAAGAATAGTCCGACTGTGGTTGGGAAACTCCACATTAGCAAACAAAAAAAAATGTGACAGGAGAATTCTTTGTTGACGTGCTTGTTTTGCCATTTTGTGGGGAATTTGAATCGAGAGGAATGCTAGATTTTTTTGCGGCTAGACAACAAATATTGATTAGCTATGGGATAAAATGTTTTTCTTTGCTTCTTTTATGGACTCATGCAATGAGAGCTTTTGAAGGAATTTCTTTGCTTGATCTTCAAAAAGACTGGTGTGCGTTGCTACATTAATTTGATGTTTTTCTCCTCCTATTTTCTTTGATTTGTTTTGTTTTGTTTTGGAAGGACTTTTACTCACCTCATGCGTTGTAATCTCCACCAAAACAATTAATTAATAAATAAAATAAAATAAAAGTTTTGAAAATAATATCATAATTAGTAGTACTTTTAAATAGTTAATAATATTCAGAATTATATTGACTAAAACTAATTAGATTTATATAAATTTTGAATTAAAAAATGTTTCAAATGGACTTTCCAAAATTAAATATTGATCTTATATTTTGAAATGGAGGAAGTATTATTTGAGTTTTAAACTTGTACCAATAAATTGATTAAGAAATTCTCATATCTATATAACAAAACACAACTGATTTTGAATTTCCCGCTCACCCTAATAAATCATCTGGACCGTCCAAAGTTTGGAATAGATCTCACCCTTGGTAGCTATATTCCGCCATTCTCTTCCGACCTCAAATCCAAACTCTATCCTCAATAACTTCTTCTTCTACCTTTTTCTTCCTCTCCAAAAAAAATCTTCGTGCCGAAGGCACGGGTTACCGCTAGTTTAGCAATATAACAGGATGCACGTTTAGCAAAACCACAACTTCTACATAGATAGAGAGATACCAAGAAAATTAATAGCACCATTTACAATAATCATTTTTGGCAACTATTTCTCACACGTTACCAAGCCATTGAAGCTAGTACTAGATCGCCTAAATTTCAGCTTCTTAACACCCATATTCGCCTGTGTTATTAATTAAAGTGGGTCTTTTTGCTGCTTTTTGGTGACTATAGCTGTTTTCCTACCGTCAGTGTCGCCAAAAAGGAGGATTTGCAGGTCTCTAATGATGAATCTTTTTTTGGGGAAGACGAGTGCATTGATGCAACTGGAATTCTTTGGTGGTGTTGTGTCGCAGCTTGCTGTCTTATCCGTCACATGGTGTGGGCCATAGTCTCCAAATTTAGCTAATTTCACAAGCGGCTCACGGTGTGCTAGGTGACTACAGTGCTTTGAGGTTCTCAGTGATTGGTCACTCTAGTATTCTCTTGGCAGTGATGTACAACTATCCTCCAATATGCTTGATACAAATTTGGACAGCAAATGGAATTGTCCCATTCAACGCCACTCTTGGAATTTGATATATACATATATATATATATATATATATATATATGCGTGTGTGTACATGCACACACTTTAGTGTGTGTTTTGGGTTCTTGGTATTTATGACTTGAAGTATGTCCCATATGAACATGTATATTTGGGTATTGTTCTGTAATATAATAACCTCACTTGCCTAAAAAAAAGTAAATAGTCATATATTTAAAAGAATATACAAATATAT
The DNA here is from genome assembly GCA_034770075.1 of Aralia elata. NCBI lineage: Eukaryota > Viridiplantae > Streptophyta > Magnoliopsida > Apiales > Araliaceae > Aralia > Aralia elata. The sequence goes on along the minus strand of JAVJAP010000097.1, from coordinate 761,422 downwards.
AGAGCTGAACATATGGAAATTATAGGGATTTTATTTTATTTTTTAAGATAAAAGAAAAAATATTATCCAATGAAAAGAGAGAATACATGCATAGCCAACACAGTCCACCCGTCTATAAGAAGTGGAAAAAAAGTAATACTCAAAAGAGAGTAGCTTTGAAATCTCTACAAAGATCATGAACAGAAATTGCTCTAAAGGTTACCCGTAGCAAAGGCCCATACAGAAGCAAAAAGAAATCCTATACCGTAACAAGGTAAAAGATAAATATGTCTCTGTTACGCTCAATCCTACCCCCCCCCCCCAAACAACAAAATATAAAAGCCCACACTTTTTTTGGTTAAAAGAAAAAAATTATTATTAGAGAAGAAATGATACAATAAATGGGGACAAAAAGTCGACCCTCGGCAGACTAAAAGATCAAAAACAAAAAAGCACTTAAAAAAGTGCATCCTCCAATCTCTACATAAATTAGTAACCCTATCATTCAATAGCTTTAAAGATAAGTAACTTTCTCTAAACAACCTAGCATTACGCTCATTCCAAATTCTCCACAAGATAGAAAAGAAGGCACACTTCCATTTAATTTTGGCATTCCTCTTACTTCCAAATCCTCTAAAACAAATTAATAACGTATCTTCCACCGTAACAGGACACACCCACTCCTCTCTTAGCACTCCAAAGAGAGAGCTCCACAATTCCCAAGCAACAGGACAATGTAGAAATAAATTAGCATGTGTCTCATTACTCTGCCTGCACATAAAACAAATGTCCGGAGATAGAACTTTGTACGACCTGCGACCTTGATAAAGATCACTAGTATTTAATCTTTGTAAAACCGCATACCACACAAAAGCCTTGACTTCAGGAGGGACTTTTGCTTTCCAAATGTACGAAGCCAGTGGAGATAGATGAGGAACAACGGACCGAGTCAAAAAGAGGAGCAACTCTTACAAGAAAAGGAACCAATTGAATCTAAAGTCCAGATACGCTTATCAGAAGAGGTACATAAATGAACCGAATCAAGCAATATTAGCAGAGATTCCATCTCATTAGATTCCAAATCCGTGAGATTCCCGAAGAAATGAAAATTCCAAGAAAGTGAGTTCCCATCACGCTCTATGAAGTTAAAAATGGAAGCATCATGAAGTTAAGAAATACGATAAACACGATAAAAAATAAGAGAAAAATGATTATCTCCAAACCAATAATCCTTCCAGAATCGAATTCGATGACCATCCCCAACTCCATATCTCAAATGTCGAATAAAGGAAGTATAACCTTGGGAGATGAATTTTCAAGGACTTCAATGAGTAAGTCTAGCAACCCACCCATTCAAATGCATGCCGAATTTGCTCCTAATAACCTTATGCCAAAGGGAATGAGGTTCCAAAAGAAATCTCCAAAGCCATTTACCAACCAGAGTAACATTCTTGAGAACCAAATTACCCAGCCCCAAACCCCCCTCCTGCTAAGAAAGACACGCTATTTTTCACCCAACCAAACGATCCTTCCTCTCATCACCAGCTCCCGACCAAAAAAAATCTCTCATAAACTTTTCTAGTGTTAGCTATACTAACTGGGATCCTAAAAAGAGAACATCTTAACATGCTTCCTCCCTCCAAAACCTCTGAACCGGATAAAGCAAACAACAAGTCCTCCATCAAAGCATGACACACTCACTCCTCCCCAATACTCTAAAAATAGAGTTCTATAAGCCCTAAGCAATAGGACAATGCAAAAATTAATGAAAATGTGACTCAACATCCTGCCTACAAATAACACAGATTTCTGGAGGAAACCCTATGGGTTTGTAGGCACCTCGGAAAGAACATTAGTACTCGGCCTTCGTAGAGAAAAAGACCAAATAAATTGCCTTGATTTTGGAACCTTTGCCTTCCAAATTTAGAAGCCAAAGGAAACATACTGGGACACAAAAAGAGTCAAGGAAAATAGCTCTTACAAGAAAAGCTACAAAAAAGTTGTATAGTCCAAACTCATTTATCAGTAGAGGAAGAAATATGTATTGAGAGCAGCAAATTAATCATTGACCTGAATTCATTAGCATCCCGATTGGTAAGCTTCTTGAAGAAATGAGACTCCCCACAATACAGTATTTAATTGTTAATTGAATAATCAGTTATAAGGCAGTCAGTTAATGTAATTATTGTTGAATATTGGGCTACTCATTAAAAAAACCCAGCCGCATGCAAATATATTGATGAACTGGTCTTCTTTGATATTCACAGATTTTGCTATTTAGCATAGTTCATTATGTTGAAAATTTATGTATATTATATGTATATGTTCCATAATAAGGGTTCCCTTGCTCCAAATAAGTTATTGCGAACCGACCATGTATTCTGACTAAGGCGGCCTCTTGACTCAATCATTCACTGTTCCATACCAATTGGCATTTTCTTTCCTGGTTTTATGTAATGGCATTATGTAATGTAGTGATCCGCGTTCCTAGTAACATAGATTCATCTAATCTCTCGAATATAAAGCTTTCTAACTAGATCAATTATAATGAACTGATATATATATATATATATATATATTTGTGTGTATTATATGTATACACACATATATAAATATATGTTTTTGTGTGTGTATATATACATGCGTTCCAAAGTGCTATGAAGCCCTAGGCATATTCCAATATTGGCCACCATAGGTATATGATCACATCTGGTGATTTCGAAATATCACACTTTCTACCAGTAATTTAATACAGTATCAATTACCCACATATGATCCCACAGCATGATATACAACCATCCCCAAATTATATCAGGCGTTCAAGTCTAATATATATGTGTAGAAAGAGCAGTGCACTTCTGATGAGGACATCCTTAGTTCACAAGCCCTTGACAAAACACAAGTGGATCCATTGCATATGCCACTTGGACCCATTACGAGGACACGAGCTAAACGCTTCAAAGAAGGACTTAACGGGATGATTCATAAATTATGGACCGAGGTTGAATCGAGCATAGAGGTTATAGAGACGGGTTACAAGCACGCGAAGTTCATAAACACATTAGAAGCAAGCATACCCGAACCGACACAAAAAAATCAGCATTTTCGCACTTTTGGACTAGTTTGACATCAGTTCGTATTTTGGCCATAACTTGAGTTTCCAAACTCCAAATGAGGTGATTCAAAAGCCTAAATTCATTAGAAACTCCAGGACTACAATTTTCATTCTTGGCCCAAGTCCAAATTCGAAATTTATCAGGTGTGAAAATAGCTTGCAATGTGCTGATCAGTTTATAGTTGTCTGATTTGGACTTTTAACACATCACATGTTTTGGATTGTTAAATTCTTTGGGTGGCTGATACATGTGATGTGATTAGTTGTTAGATCTTGACTTGTGATGATGGTTTAGCACACCATGAGTTCCTATAAATACCAAGTGATGCTAGGATGTAAAATCATTCATTCATATCAATTTTCAGATTATCAATACTATTGTGAGTTTGTTTCTCTACTTGTGGTTCTTTGAAGAATTCCTAAGTGTTCCTTAGTTCTTCTTTTTAGATTCATAATTGACTTATCATACAACCATTCATAGTTGTGTGTGGCGTCTTCTACCGCATCAATCGTCGATAGTACCGAGATTACCGCTTCAATATAAGCGAGGGGTCGAAGTGTCGTTGGTGTTCATCCTCCGCAAATTTCCTAAGCAAGCAATTGTACCAAGATTACCGTCTACATATAGGCGAGGGGTTAAGGTGTTGCAAGCTATCCATCCTATCAACTTGTTAGAAACGATCCGGGCGACTACCACCTCACGCAAGCGTGCCGTGGAGTCTATCATTTGGTATCAAAGCTAAGTTTCTTATCAAGTTACTTATCTTTACTTTTATTGTTGAAATATAGTCAAAAAAAAAAAAAAAAAAAAAAACTGCATAAAATATATAGCAGAAAATTTGTATTGTTGAATTGCTATCATCGGGATTTTCATTTGCAAGAATCATATTTGGCGTTTGAAAGTCTTGTGGAGAGTCGTACCTTCTATATTGTTTTCTTGATAAGTTATTATTGGATTGTAATTAGAGAATTGAGGTAATATTTGTGAGAATTCAAAAAGAACCTATTAGAGAGAACTACGAGCGGAAAAAGGCAAGAGTAGTAAGTTTAATTGAGGGTAAAAGCCTAATTGTGTGATACACGAGCGTTTCCTACTTATGTGGTATATTGTTTGAGTGAAACACGCAAGGGAGTGGTGAGGAACTTGTTTTCTACTAATCTTTATTTTGCAGGAAATATGTCTAACACAAGAGATAAGACAATTGAAAATGAACCTTCTACATCGAATTTTGACCCAAAACTCATGATGGAGGCTATGATGAAAGAATTTTCTAGACAATTGGGGATGGCTATTGAACAAGTGCATGATCGCATCGATCAATTGAGTGTCACTCGAGGGGAACAAACTCAAATCCCTCCGGGTGGGCGCCCAAAAGGAAAGACCCAACAAAAGGAAGCAAGGCTAGCAGAGACAAATTACTATGATGAAAGGTTTAGCGAGGAAGAGGATCGGGAAATTGACCTTATCCCTAGGAGACATTTTGCAAAGGATAGAGGCGGCCGAAATCGAGAGGACAACAATCTCGATAGCATCAAAATGAAAATTCCCACATTCCAAGGCAGGAGTGACCCCGAGGCATATTTAGAGTGGGAGAAGAAAATGGAGTGGATCTTTGACTGTCACAACTACTCGGAACTCAAGAAAGTTAGGATTGCAGCTACCGAATTTTCAGAGTATGCAGTTACTTGGTGGGATCAATTGATGACCAGCCGAAAGAGGTGCAGAGAACGTCCAATAGAGACTTGGGCAGAAATGAAAGCTGTAATGAAAAAGAGGTTTGTCCCAAGCCACTACTATCGAGATCTGTTTCGAAACTTACAAAATTTGAGACAGGGAAACAAGAGTGTGGAGGACTACTTCAAAGAAATGGAAATGCTAATGTCTAGAGCTGACATCGACGAGGATAATGAGGCAACCATGGCCCGATTTTCAGCAGGTTTAAATTGGGATATTGCAGATTTGGTGGAGCGTCAACATTATGTGGTATTGGAAGACATGGTGCACATGGCTATCAAAATAGAGACGCAACTTAAGAGGAGAGGTGGCCAACGAATAAACACTACCACAGGTCCATCATGGAAATCCAATAATGTGAAGCGTGAGGAAAAGCCAACTGTTTTCAAACCAAAGCCAGAAATCAAGCAGGGAGCGGCTAATCAAGTGGTGCAAGGTAAAACTAATACACCTTCTACTAGTCGTAATCGAGATATTGTATGCTTTAAATGTCAAGGCAGGGGACATATTGCAAATCAATGCCCAAATCAAAGAACTATGTTATTGCTTGATAATGGGGATTTGGAGACCGAGGAAGAAGATAGTGACAATGACTCTATGCCACCGTTGGAGGAAGATAGAGAGGTTGCTATGCATGGCGAAGTGTTAGTTACACGGAGAATGCTTAGTACACAGGTAAAGGAAGAAAGCAGCGAGCAAAGAGAGAATCTATTTCATACTAGATGCATGGTAAATGGTAAGATCTGTTGTGTTGTAATTGATGGTGGGAGCTGTACAAATGTGGCAAGCATCACAATGGTGGAGAAATTGGGACTTACAACATCCAAACATCCTCACCCATACCGATTGCAGTGGCTCAATGACAGCGGCGACATCAAAGTTACCAAGCAAGTATCAGTACCGTTTACAATTGGGAAGTATGTTGATGAGATCCTTTGTGATGTAGTTCCTATGCAGGCAGGTCATTTACTACTTGGAAGACCTTGGCAGTTCGATCGGCGAGTAAAAACACGACGGTTTTACTAATGAGTACTCTTTTGTTCACAATCAAAGAAAAGTTACCTTGTGTCCTATGTCACCAAAACAGGTGCATGAAGATCAAATACACTTACAGAGAGATCATGAAAAGAAAACAAAAGAGAGAGAAAAAAAGAAAGGAGAAGAGAGAAAAACAAATATTTTTGCAAAAAGGAGTGATGTAAGGCGAGCTTTGGATTCTAAAAGGCCAATGATTGTACTTCGGTATAGGGAGGCACTTTTGAATACTAACGCTAATAAAACTTCATTGCCTAGTGTTATTTCTACTCTTTTGCAGGATTATCAGGATGTATTTCCCGAGGAGCTTCCCCAAGGATTACCACCAATTCGGGGAATTGAACATCAAATTGACTTTGTCCCCGGCGCGACCATTCCAAATCGCCCGGCATACCGAAGCAATCCCCGAGGAAACGAAGGAATTGCAAAGGCAAGTTGACGAGCTAATGGACAAGGGGTTCGTGAGAGAAAGCATGAGTCCATGTGCGGTTCCAGTTATTTTAGTACCTAAGAAAGATGGGAAGTGGCGCATGTGCATTGATTGTCGAGCGGTAAATAACATCACGGTAAAGTATCGGCATCCCATTCCTAGGTTAGATGATATGTTAGATGAATTGCATGGATCTTGTGTGTTTTCTAAAATAGATTTAAAGAGTGGTTATCATCAAATTAGAATGCATGAGGGTGACGAATGGAAAACTGCTTTTAAAACAAAATATGGATTATACGAGTGGTTAGTCTTACCCTTTGGTTTAACTAATGCTCCTAGCACATTCATGAGATTAATGAACCATGTTTTGCGATCCTTCATTGGAAAATTTGTAGTTGTCTACTTTGATGATATCTTGATCTACAGTAAAGATTTAGGAGAGCATGCATTGCATATAAAATCTGTCCTAGAAGTGCTTCGGAAAGAAAAATTGTATGCTAATATGGACAAATGCACATTTTGTACGGATCGAGTTGTGTTCCTTGGCTTTGTTGTTAGTGCACAGGGAGTACAGGTTGACGAAGAAAAGGTACGTGCAATCCAAGAATGGCCAACTCCTACGAATGTCAGTCAAGTTCGTAGCTTCCATGGGCTCGCAAGTTTCTATAGACGGTTTGTAAGGAACTTCAGCGAAGTCACAGCACCACTCACCGAAGTAATCAAAAAGAGTGTAGGATTCAAGTGGGGTGATGCACAGGAAAAAGCGTTTAATTTGATTAAAGAAAAATTAACTAACGCTCCTTTACTTGTATTGCCTAATTTCACTAAGACCTTTGAAATTGAATGTGATGCTTCAGGATTAGGCATTGGAGCTGTGTTAATGCAAGAAGGAAAGCCAGTGGCATATTTCAGTGAAAAATTGAGTGGATCAGCTTTGAACTATCCTACCTATGACAAGGAGTTATATGCTTTGGTTCGATCATTGGAAACTTGGCAACATTACCTGTGGCCTAAGGAATTTGTGATTCACACGGATCATGAATCATTGAAATATTTGAAAGGCCAACACAAGTTGAACAAGAGACATGCACGATGGATGGAGTTCATTGAGACATTTCCATACGTCATTCGCTATAAGCAAGGTAAGGAAAATGTTGTGGCCGATGCTCTTTCGCGAAGGTATGTGTTGTTAAATACTCTTGACACAAAATTACTTGGTTTTGAACAAATCAAAGAATTATATGATAATGACCATGATTTTTGTGAAGAGTTTAAAAATTGTGAAAAGAATGTTGTAGGTAAATACTTCAAGATGGATGGATTCTTGTTTCGTGAGAATCGATTATGTATACCTGCATGTTCTTTGCGTGAGTTATTGGTTCGAGAGTCACATGGGGGTGGTTTGATGGGACATTTTGGCGTTGATAAGACCTTATCTGTGATAAAAGAACATTTCTATTGGCCCCATATGAAACGAGATGTAGAAAGAATTTGTGATAGATGCATTACATGTCGTCAAGCTAAATCTCGTGTTCAACCCCATGGGTTATACACACCATTGCCTATTTCGAGTGAACCTTGGATTGATTTGTCTATGGACTTTGTATTGGGTTTACCTAGATCTAAGCATGGTCATGATTCTATATTTGTGGTCGTGGATAGATTTTCAAAAATGGCACATTTTATCCCATGCCACAAAGCTGATGATGCATCCCATGTTGCTGATTTATTTTTTAGAGACATTGTACGTTTGCATGGCATGCCCCGAACAATTGTTTCAGATAGAGATGCTAAGTTCTTAAGCTATTTTTGGAAAACTTTGTGGTGTAAACTAGGAACTAAACTGCTGTTTTCAACTACTTGTCATCCACAAACTGACGGCCAAACGGAAGTAGTTAATAGAACTCTATCTGCTTTATTGAGGGCTATCATTAAAAAGAATATTAAGCTTTGGGAAGAGTGTCTACCACATGTTGAGTTTGCTTATAATAGGTCTGTTCACTCTGCTACTAAATTCTCACCTTTTGAAATTGTGTATGGCTTTAATCCTTTAACACCCTTGGATTTGTCACCATTACCTGTTTCCGAGTATACTAACATGGATGGCAAAAACAAAGCTGATTTTGTTAAGCAGATACATGAGAAGACAAGACTCAACATTGAGAAGAGGACGGATCAATATGCCAAACAGGCCAACAAGGGTCGGCGTCAAGTAATCTTCGAACCCGGGGATTGGGTATGGCTACACATGCGTAAGGAAAGATTTCCTGCTCAAAGGCGTTCGAAATTACTTCCAAGAGGAGATGGACCATTTCAAGTGCTTGAACGCATTAACAACAATGCTTACAAATTGGACTTACCCGGTGAGTATAATGTTAGTGCAACTTTCAATGTTTCTGATCTAAGCCCGTTTTGACGTAGGTGAAGATTTGAGGACAAATCCTTTTCAAGAGGAGAGGTATGATGAGGACATCCTTAGTTCACAAGCCCTTGACAAAACACAAGTGGATCCATTGCATATGCCACTTGGACCCATTACGAGGACACGAGCTAAACGCTTCAAAGAAGGACTTAACGGGATGATTCATAAATTATGGACCGAGGTTGAATCGAGCATAGAGGTTATAGAGACGGGTTACAAGCACGCGAAGTTCATAAACACATTAGAAGCAAGCATACCCGAACCGACACAAAAAAATCAGCATTTTCGCACTTTTGGACTAGTTTGACATCAGTTCGTATTTTGGCCATAACTTGAGTTTCCAAACTCCAAATGAGGTGATTCAAAAGCCTAAATTCATTAGAAACTCCAGGACTACAATTTTCATTCTTGGCCCAAGTCCAAATTCGAAATTTATCAGGTGTGAAAATAGCTTGCAATGTGCTGATCAGTTTATAGTTGTCTGATTTGGACTTTTAACACATCACATGTTTTGGATTGTTAAATTCTTTGGGTGGCTGATACATGTGATGTGATTAGTTGTTAGATCTTGACTTGTGATGATGGTTTAGCACACCATGAGTTCCTATAAATACCAAGTGATGCTAGGATGTAAAATCATTCATTCATATCAATTTTCAGATTATCAATACTATTGTGAGTTTGTTTCTCTACTTGTGGTTCTTTGAAGAATTCCTAAGTGTTCCTTAGTTCTTCTTTTTAGATTCATAATTGACTTATCATACAACCATTCATAGTTGTGTGTGGCGTCTTCTACCGCATCAATCGTCGATAGTACCGAGATTACCGCTTCAATATAAGCGAGGGGTCGAAGTGTCGTTGGTGTTCATCCTCCGCAAATTTCCTAAGCAAGCAATTGTACCAAGATTACCGTCTACATATAGGCGAGGGGTTAAGGTGTTGCAAGCTATCCATCCTATCAACTTGTTAGAAACGATCCGGGCGACTACCACCTCACGCAAGCGTGCCGTGGAGTCTATCAACTTCCCACTTTTAACTGGTAGTGAGCACACCAAGTTTCAATATTTTGTCTACCTTACACAACTAGATTTCAATAAAAACTAACCTGTTAGTTTTTAACCTCTCATCAACTTTTGTCTTCTATTTTAAATTGCTTGTTACAATATGTTTCAATCAACTTGTTCAGAAAAAAAGTAGTGAATGTGATCTGCATCAATCAACAATTAACTTGTTGCATCTAATAATGTTGAAAACTTTCCATTCAAAGTTCAAAATACTCCATCCATCCCAAGTTAAAAGTCTCATTCCTAAATATATACTAAAAAGTGACATGTATTCCAAATGTTGGCTCAAGAAAAAAGTGGTAAAAGTTGGGTCTCATTTAAGACCAATTGTGATTTACATTGAGTTAGGAAGTTAACTGGAATTTGACAACATTAATTAAAATTCATCACTTTTTAAAAATAGGAGTCTCGATTTAAGGGCGAAAAAAGGAGCATAACACAAAAACAAACTTGAAGAACTGCAGAATCAAATCAAAACCTTACCACATGCTGCCTCTATACTTCAGCGTATATGGCCCACTTTCCAACGATCGGTCGAAATGACTATGAACTTTATGCTTTCCTTTCCCACTCTGATCAACCAAAGTCAACTCGAACAAGGCCCTCACATCCGTGCCCTCACTAGCTAGGGCAATGAAAACCGACACATACGTTGAATTATCCTCAGGATTTTTGCCATCTGGATAGAAGTATATCGCCCATTGATACCCTCCAACGGTGAAATTTTCACTAGCGATGTGTTTGCCGATTCCCATGCCTTTAGCCAACGAGTATCCCTGGATTACGAAGCGATGCGAGCCGTTCACTGTCTCTGTCACGGACCGGGAGCTCGTGGGCGAGACCAGTGGGTTTTTGTCTGCTGCGAGTTCCGACATTGTTTATGGCTTCGAAGGAGCGAAATACATGAGAGATTTATGGCCTGATCTGGTTTAATTTGAGACTGATGAAATTAATTCAGGGGAGATTTTGGGATAATGAAAATTTGGGAATCTGAGAAGGAGAGAGAGAGAGTTAGGGTTTCGTTTTCTCTCTCTAGAACGGAACTTTGTAGTCTCCTTGAAATTTTGTATTCTCTGTCGAGGTATGCTTGAAAAATGAACGGGTGAAAAGGAACGCGAACCAGCCACGTCAAAATGTCTTTTGTAGTTTTTGGATTTTACCCAAACGCTTAGATAGAATGTCACTTATATGTTTTAGTTTTTACCCAAAGGCTTAGATAGAATGTCATAGAATGTCGTTTAAATGTTGGGCGACTATTCGGTTATAATCGATTAGAATTGTTTATAAGTGAATACCGAATTAAACACAATTTTAAATCCGAACAACTATATGAAATATGTATTGGAATATATTATTTAGTTATTTCGATATATAACCGAAATTAAAACTCATATTTACCAAACAAAAAATTTCATTTCAAACTTCAACACTAGAGTTTTCAAAAAAAATCTAAAACACAAATATAACCAAATTACTATTTCTTCACACCAAAAAAATCAAAAATCAAAAAGATACAATTTTTTTTGTAATGGTAAGAAGTACTGCCAAATAAAAATATCACATCCAGTCATCCTAGCTTATTTTGCTAATACTTGTAATTTGTAAATAGAACCAAATCATCACACCAAACCACTTGAGTGCAAGGAGAAGGAAATAAATATTTGTAATTTGCAAACGGAAGAAATCGAGGAAGGAACCAAATCATCACACCACACCACTTGATTTAATACATGCCAATAGTTGATGTTGTTTTGAAGAGAGGAGATGGAGGAATTGGGAATTGGAATTTGGGATTTGAGGAATTAGGAGTTAGGGCAGAGGCAAGCGTGAATTGAGATTAGTCAAGTGTCTACTGTCTGTCTTTCTCATGTGACTTAACTTAACAATTAAAATAGATTTTTTTTTAAAAAAAGTTTTTTATTCGATTATTTGAATACCCGAATAGAGCTATTTTCAAGCCCGAAATTGAACTCGAATACAGAAATGTAAAACGATTATAACCGAATAACCGAAATAGTTCGGTTAAAAAAATACAGTTCAGTTCGGTAATTTGCTTTTACCCATTTTTTGTTCAGCCCTACTTAAATGCTTTTAGTTTAGATTAGGCAAAACTAAGGAATAACCCACTGTATTTGGCACTTTTTACTTATTAACCTATTGATTTTTAAAAAAATATAATTGGACAAGTAAACTAATTAAAAAATTACAATTGGACGATTATGTTAAAAAAATCTAACATTCGTCTAATATTTTTTCCTACGTGGCAAAGAAAAAAACAAAAGAAATTAGTGGCAACAAATAATAAGTAATAAAAATATTTCAAAGCGTGAATAGTTCTCTTCCTTTTCTTATTCATGGCTTTCTATCTCTTCTTCATGGTCTTCCTTTTCTCTCCCTTCCCTTTATTCCTGGTCTTCTCTTTCTCTCTCTTCTCTTTCTTTGTGGCCTATATCTTCTCTCTATCTTCTTCTTGGATTCACACAAATTGGGTCTCTCCTTCTTTCTTCTTATTTATAAATTTTTCATAAATAAATTTGGTATTCTCCTTCTCTTTCTCATGTATACAAATCTGCCATCAACACCCTCACCCCATCGTCCACCTCTAGATCTACAAAATTTACACCAATATTTCAAATGACGACATGTGCACCAATGAAAACTTACCCTTTTTCTAAAAATAGATTAAAAGGGTTTAAAATTTGGGATCTTCAGCAAGATTCTTAATCAGAAGTTTCTCGTTGTCGTACGGTGGTGGTTGTGGCAGTATTAGACTGTGATGGTGGTGGTTGACAATAAGTAAGGAAAGGACCGTCCCAAGTTGAACCCTCTTCCATGGTCGCTGCAAGAATACTTTGTTAGGAATCTGCATGTAGATAAGGATGATTTATTGAGGGGGAGAATGTTAAAGAATCTACATGAGATTACCAATGTATGAGATTTGATGATGAGATATTTGAAGTATATATGTAAATGTAAGTTTGTGAAGTCCTTAATAAAATGATAAATGTACAAGGACTTAGATTAGAGAAAGATCAAGAATGTTAGGTTGATCTCATTGAGTTGATCCAAATGAATGTAACATATATATGTGAACTGATTGACTGAAGTATACATGTGAAAGAGAAGCTTTGTAAAGTCCTTAAGAAACAAATGTACAAAGACTTAGAACTAAAAAGATCAAAATTATTAGGTTGATCTTAACTATCATTACTTAATGAACAAATGATTAAAGTATATTAGAATTATAAGTTTGTAAAGTCCCTAAAGAAACATATGTACAAGGACTTGGAGTAGAAAAGATCAAAACTGCCAGGTTTATCTTATTGAAGCTTTATATGTATAGTTGATGGGACAAATTGATCGTAGAGTCACTCTACTAGATCATAGTGTAATCACAAACAACAAAGTCAGCTCATTCACTGAAGCGCATAAAATAAAGATCGTAGAGTTCAACTACGAGTCATAGAGATGAGTTGAAGGCCTAACTAGAAGAAGCTGATCACAGAAGGATATACTCTAAGAATGTTTGAGTATAGGAATCTCTGGAATGAATATACAAAGGCTAAATTGCAATAGTACTGTACTTGTTTATAAAGAATAAGTCAGTTTGCAGAGTAAACAAGATTTCGTAGAGCAGCAGCTGATATTGTAAAGTGACAAAAAGACAGTCAGATCGTAGAGCTATCTTCGGCATCGTAGAGCTGCTGAAGTGTTCAGAGAATAAAAAGAAATCTGCTAAAATTTGCCCAATCATCAAAGAATACTCATTTGTAGAGCAAACAGTAAAGCAGTAATGAAGTCCTAATCGTAGAGCAAAATGGAAAGATCAACTCTACGATTCTCATCACTCTACTGACCCTAAAAATCGTTGAGGTACTTCGATCATCGTAGAACAAATCGTTGAGCTACTTCGATCATCGTAGAACAGATCGTAGAGTTAACAAGGTTATCGTAGAGTAGATCATTGAGCTACTTCAATCATTGTAGAGCAGATCGTAGAACTGCATCATTCAGTCGTAGAGCAAAATGTCGAAGTGAAGCTAGTTAAGACTCTACGTCCTTCAACAAACTCAACGATCAAGTCAAGCTTGAAGAACATGTCAGAACGATCAAGAGTCTGACAAGTATAGAACATTGCAGAGTATTACAGAGCAAATATTTCGAGAATGTTTCTCACCATCTTCAAATTCAGAAAGAGAATCAATATGAAGTTGTGTCTAAACGGCTAGAATGAAGATGTGACATCTCTAAAGTGTGGTAGAAGAGTTTGCAGTCTGATGGGACGTTTGCAGAGTCGAAAGCTATATATCTACCTACCCTCAAAGCAGTTGTCAAAGAATATCTTGGAGCAGAACAGAAAATGCACTAACGGATACTTTCCAACCGAAAATACCTTTAAAGACTACAAGTAGATTTGAGATTGCAAATTCAAAAAAGAGAGCTTGGCAGAAAGAAGAGAATCATCCCAACCACATCAAAAAGGATAAAAAGGCTGTCGCACCAAAGTAAGAAGCCATAACATAAAATGAAAAGATCCAAAGTGTTGGCCTGCACGAAAAAGCAAATGCAACAGAATGCACAACAGCTAGAGCTGCAATGCCAAGAAGAGTACAGAGATGTGCCAAGAGCCGAAGAGCCAAAGAGCAGAAATGCTAAGAAGCCAAGTGATAGATAGTAGTGGAAATGGAGTGGAAGTTCAGAAGGCCAATCTCAAGAACCACTTTATGATTCACCAAGAACACTCAAAGCTGAAAAGATGAAGACGTAGAGTAGTTTCTTTTAGGGTCTGCATGTTTATTGTGATGATTTAATTTGATAATGAATGAGTTTAATGAATAATTGTACCAGTAAACTTTATACAATCCTTAATAATGATGTGTTGATTTAATGTACAAAGACTTATAATAGAAAGATCAAACTTATTAGGTTGATCTTATTAAGTTGATCTGATGTATAGCAAATAGGTAATAAGTGTTTGTTGAGTTAGTCTGCCAAAATCATAAAGTAAAGATGACAGATCGTAGACCTAAACTTAGTTCGTAAAGCGTCAGATATATCGCAAAACCTTTGCATCTTTCGTAAAGTTCACCTCAATTCGTAAAGACAAACTCGTAAAGTGAATAGGATCGTAAAGTCAAGCAAAGCTCACTCGTCAAAGACTGAACATAGAGTGCTTTAGAGAATCGCAAAGTAAAAGTCCAATCGTAAAGCAACTCTAAGATCGTTCAGCAAAAGAAAGAATCGTACGGACAACTCTAAAATCGTAAAGCAAATCTTCGCAAAGATGAAAATAGATTTCATTTGTAGAGTTCAAGACTTATTGTAAAGCTATCTTCAGAACGTAGAGCAAACACTACGATCTTCCATGTTCGTAGAGCAAAATCAGATCTGATAAGAAAACTAACATAGGAGCGTTGTTGACTGTAGGTCCCGATGCACTCACCAAACATTCTTAGATGAAATCAAAGATCAGAAGATAAGTCTAACAACTAGTTTGTTGAAAGTTATGTGTTAAGGTGGTAGGTGAAGTTGCAGACTAATGTGATAAGCTAGACAAAAGAAAGCTAACACTTAAACTCAAAATGTCAACATCAAGTATTTCAGAATTTCTGAAGTATTAAATGTACCAACGAGAACCTATCAATAGGAAGAAACTCAAGCAGACTATAAAGGGATACACAGATCCAAAACTCAAATAACGAACAACAATCAAAAAGCCAAAACTCTGCCAAAATAAGAAGAACATACTTTATGATTTGAACATCCAATTCAAGCTACTAAGTACGTGAGAAAAGAAGCATAACGTCAACTTAGTAGCACCTCTCAACGACATTCTTACAATTGTTCATTCTGGTCTTAATGACCACATAGATTCCAAGTCTGTTGGGCTTGAAGAGTACTAAGTGTACTAGGTTGTTCCAAGTCTACTGGGCTTGAAGAGGGCAAGAGTGTCCTTGTCTTAGTGACTAAATATCTCAGTCTGCTGGGCTTGAAGTGGGTAAAGTATCCTGGTCAAAGCGACCTAATCTTTAGTAGATTTCCTACTTGTTGAAGTAGAAGAGTGGAGTAGGAGTTGTTCAGTCTCCGAACCACTTAAAAAAATATTTGTGTTATTTACTTTCCTATTTTACATTCCTACATATTATTTATTCTGCTTATGTGGCTTTGAATCAAATCCAAATCCAGAACTAAGATCTATCTAATCCAAAGGGGTTTTCTAAAAAACATATTCTGTTGTGCATAATCTAAATCTGATTAACAAATCCTTGGCAATCTCCCTAACAGTAAAATTTAAAAGAGGATCTATTCAACCCCATTTCTTTATCTCCAAGTGCCTCTGGGAAATAACAAGTGGTATCAGAGCAGGTTCTCATGAACATAAAGCTTATACTTTGAGTTGATCTATGGCACTAAACAAAACCAGTTCTGAGCTTGATGGAGGAAACAAACTACCTCTTCTAAACAGAGATAAGTTTGCTAACTAGAAAGTATGTATGCAGACATAGATGGACGCGATCGATGATGATTTATTTGATGATGTTCTAAATGGTCCATATGTTCCTACTAAGCTAGCTCTAACAACAGATGATCCTAACAAAGTATTTGTTAAGCAAAGAGTAGAATGAACGGAGAATGAAAAGAAGTTGGTGCAGCTGGATAAGAGGGCAAAGAATATTTTATTCATGGCTCTAGAAGATGAATTTTTTAAAAATGTTATAAACTGCACCACTGCTAAGGAAGTCTGGGAAGCTCTGTTGGTAATACACGAGGGCACAAAAAAGGTCAGAGAAAACAAGCAATCTCTCTTGACACAGCAGTATGAGATATTCTCTCATATCTCTAGAGAGAATATCACTGCAACTTATGAACGGTTCAAAATAGCTCCTCAACTCGCTGAGGTCTTATGGCATGGTCTATCCCAACAAAGACCTGAACATTAAGTTCATGAGAGCCCTGCCAAGCAAATGGGATGCCAAGACCATCGCTATTTGAGAATCAAAGAATTTGCATGAGATGACAGTACATAAACTATATGAAAATCTCTTCACCTATGAGCTTGAGCTGAATCAAAAAGTTGAGACCCTCTCTAAGAACAAAAGGAGAGACAAAGGTGTTGCTCTTAAAGCCTCTGAAGTTGCCTCAAAGGCTCCAACTGCTACTAAAGAAGATGATGATGGAGATGAAGCTGAGGATATCGTCTTGCTTGCTCGAAGGCTAAGAAAGTTCATGAAAAAGAACAATAGCTGGAGGACAAGGAAGAACTTCAACAAAGGTAACAGCAACAAAGAACATGATAAAGATCTATGCTTTAACTGCCAAAAGTCGGGCCATTTCATCGCAAAATGCACCAAGCCTTTGCGAGAAGATCTCAAGAAGGATAAGAAGAAGTCCTATGGAAAGAAAGAGCACAAAGACCACAAGAAGCACAACAAGAAAGACAGGGGTTATGTCGCTGAAAGATCTTGGAGTGAATCTGAAGGTGATTCCAGCTCAGATTCCAGTGATGATGAAGAACTTCAAGTTGCAAATCTATGCCTGATGGTAATAGAAGGAGATTCCAGCACAACCACTGATCGTCGAGTGATCGATATAAGTGAGGTATTGGACTTCAACTCTCTTGATGTTAATATGGATGATCTTAGATCAGCTTTACATGATATAACATCTGAATTGCATAAATATATGAAGTTATTCAGGGTTCTATCAAATGATCATTCTCTTCTTCAAAAGGAGAAAGAGAAGGTGCACGTAGAGTTAAAAACTACTCTACGAAACACCGCCTCTCTATCAAAGGTTGAGGTTGAAAATGAAAATTTGAGAAAGATAATTAAAACTAGTGCACTGAGGGAGTTTGCTCTTAACTCTTAAATAGAGGAATTAAAAAAGACAATCTCAATGTGGAATTGTTCTTCCTCATCAATGGATTCACTGATCACAAGTCAAAGAGCTATCTCTAACAGATCATGACTGAGATTTGGAGATCCATCCTCTAGCCCAAGTGTGGAAAGATCAGTGGACACCAACAATAATAATGCCTCTTCTTCTAATAGAGGTATTGTATTTGTAAAACCCAAAGAGGTTACCGAGCCTATTATTCCAAGTTGTCCAATCTTTGTTGATCAGATTGTTGTTCCAATGGACAATAGGTCACATATTGGTCTGGGTTTCGTTAAACCACAGAGTAAATCCAAGTCTACGATTTTGCCTCGAAAAGTCATTGAGTCTGGCAAGTTCAACTCTACGAATCAACCTGACGTCAATCGTAGAGCTGGGTCTTACTCTACGAAAGTTCAAAACCGTAGAACAGTACATAAATAGAGAGAGGCTCAACCATGGAAAAAGGCATACTCACCACACAAGTTCCAAATGAGGAGATATCCACACACACTCACATATGCAGCATTGTAGTATGTTATAACTGTTTTAAGCATGGCCATAAAGCGGCATATTGTTATTACTACGAGCATATTGCATATCGAGGACTCAAAGTCAAATATATTTGGGTCTCAAAGAGAACTAACATTGTAGGACCCAAACGAGTATGGGTACCAAAATAAACAATAATCACTTTTGCAGGTACCAAGGAGATCTGAATCAATCTGGTATCTCAATAATGGGTGCTCCAAGCACAAGACTGACAACAAGGCTCTTATATCTGAATTTAAAGCAAAAGATGGTCCAGCAGTAGTATTTAGAGATAACAACTCTGGGAAACTAGAGGTTATGACCTAATAAGCAATGGAGTTATTTCTTTTAGTAAGGTAGCATATGTTGATGGATTAAAGCACAACCTGCTAAGCATAAGTCAGCTATGCGATAAAGGTCATCAAGTTATCTTCCTCAACAACCAGTTTCAAGTTTGAGACCTGGAAACCAACTCACTAAAGCTGACTAGATCTAGAGAAGGAAATGTATAAGTAGTTAATCTCTCTGACCTAAGTTCTTCAGCATCAGCTTACTTCTTTGCCAAAGCCTCAGAAGATGTAAGTTGGTTATGGCATAGAAGATTGTCTCATTTAAACTTCAAAAGTATGTCAACTCGTGTTAAAGGATCTAGTCAGAGGTCTACTAAAGTCGAACTTCGTCAAAGAAAGATCATGTAAAGCCTGTCAGCTAGGGAAGCAGACAAAGAAATCATTAAAACTTAAAGCAGTTAACTCTAATGAAAGGCCCTTGCAACTTCTTCGTATGGATATTTTTGGGCCTGTTCCAACTATTAGTCTTTGAGGTAAAAGATATTCACTAGTAGTAGATGACTACTCCAGGTTCACATACGTATTCTTAATAAGCTCTAAAGACGAGACCAACACTCAGCTGATCAAATTCTTTAAGCTAGTAATGAAAGAGAAGAACGAGAAGATAATAGCAATAAGAAGTGATTATGATAGAGAATTGGACTATTCTGAAGCAAATCAGTTATGTGAAAAGAATGACATTCAACACAACTTCTCAACTCCACGAACTCCATAGCAAAATGGAGTAGCTGACAGGAAGAACATAACACTGATTGAAGCAGGAAGGACACTTCTAGCAGCAGCTCATCCTCCTAAATACTTCTGGGTAGAAGCTTTCAACACTGCTTGTTACACTCAGAATAGGTCCTTGATTCACTTTACACTCAAGAAAACGTCCTACGAGTTGTGGAAAGGAAGAAAGCCCAATATAAGCTACTTTCGCTCTTTTAGTTATGCGTGCTACATCCTCAACAACGACAAAAGATAACTGACTAAATTTCAACCAAAGACAGATGAAAGAATCTTTCTTGGATACTCTATGACACCCCCAAATTCAGGTATCAACACCCCGAATTTGGTGTTCACGATAAGTAACATCCAAACACCTTTAATCAACACATGATATCTAAATGCGGAATAAACAATCATATATTGATCATTCAAAAGGTTTTCAATCGGGTCCCAAGGACTATAACCTTAACTAGACATCACGAGGCAACAAAAATAACTACTATCGTTCGTGTTACATAATCCGAAGTCTAAGAAAATACATTAAAACAGATGACGCGCTCATCCGAAGCCTAGAACTTCATTTTCTCCTTGCCCTTCTCTCTGCTCGAGCACTCGGGCTTAACTGTAATGTTTTCATGATATAGCAAGGGTGAGCAACGAGTTTGCTCAGCAAGTACAACGAACAAGGGGTATATCATGAATGAAGATAAATAATTGTAATTGATTCCATAGTAAGAATAACTGTAACGAATTCAACAAAGTGAATAACTGAAACGAGATAATCAATGATCAGTAAATGAATGAAGATTGATTAACTACAAATATTCAAATAGACTATGAACATACACATGAGGCATTGGTCACCTTGACCGACCCCCCTTAGGTTGCCAACTATAGAGTGTGTACGCAAGGGGATCAACCTTTTGTACCCTATGAATATGCATACCATTTAACTCCATCTCCTGTACCGTCTTTCAGATACTTAGGTTACTCCCCATCATGGGGTTGTTCAACTCAGTCCAAGAATCCGCACCCAACTATGGTTTTGGGATAACTTTTAAATTTACTAAACATGTATGTGTCTAACCGAACAATGGTTTAGACTTCTCTTGAATAGTTCATGAATATCATAATTGAAATATGAACTCTGTTCACCAATACAATGGCAACAAACGCACTGAGTGCGAAAAACAGTGATATTGATGTGGAATAATCTTAAAGCAATTAAACCACCTAGCACAGGCTTGAGAAATAGGACTCGAGCTTAATTCGAAAACTTTGCAACATGTAATAGGAACTTTCACAAGATATGATAACATACTTGTTTAATGTAAAGATAGTCAGGAAGTTGCACTAGTTATAATCTCGAGGTCGGGAAAACTTACAATAAGTGACGTGAGATTAGAAAAACTTGTAATATGTGCGAAGTATAGGATTAAGAACTTGCATAACATATACCTGTCTGCACAAAATAAAAGTAGTGCTTAAAGTTTAGATACTTGCCTGATTTGCTGCTTATACAAATTTACTCAACGATTCTGTTCTGCGAGTATCCTACAGTGATCATAATTATGCACTCTGATCAGTCATAGTTATGCATTATCAACAAATATGATAGACTCACTAAAGGGTGCTTATGAACTCCGTTGGACTCCCCTTACCTACCTGAGGTCTGACAAGCCACTCTTACGAATCCGTTGGACCTTGATACTATCGGTAGAGTCACTTCGGATCAGTGGAGGAACTTTGCGACCACCCACTATGTTCCACGACTTGCTTCTGAAGTCCCATGATTGACTAGGGATGTACCTTTGGGTCTGACCAACCCTCTGTCGACAAGATGTTGGCTTCGGCTCCCCTTCAGTAACTTCTCGTGGTTCGGGGACCGCCCATACGTCGGGGTCCTCTTTGGTATTAGATGTATCTAGCGTTTGGCTTCGGGAAGTCAAACGTTTGGGCCTCAACGTCATTCTAGGATTTCGGCTTCAGAGTTACGACTTTAAAAGTCAGGTCCTAGCTTTATTGGTAAATAGAGATTCTGCTTCGGGTTCGGCATTGAGCCGACCCTTTAGCAGCTATCCGCACTTTCGAGTTCGACTACGGATTTTCCCCCCTGGAAACCTGTGACGCCCCCAAATCCGGGTCACCTGAACCGCGGACCTGTTTCGTCACTTTCTAGAACATAAATCATACTATCGATACTTTACAACGGAAATAAAGGAATATTTATATTGATATAACATAAATAATCCTGTCCCAAGTCTCCAAACCAAGACTACTACAAAACATAACTTAATACATAAGGGAAATTAAGTCTCAATACATCACAAAAGTTAACGAGTCTTAGTACATAATTAAAATGGTAATCTTAACGGTACAAAGCTAATCAGTAGCTTTGCCTTTGCCTTTATCCTTCCTTGAGCTTTCACCACGAGCTCCACTAACTGAAATATTTTAAGGAAAGCAAAGGTGAGCAACAATTTGCTCAGCAAGTATAATAACAATAATCGTGAATCATCACATGAATACTTTATAGCTTACAAGAATCAAGAGAATAAAAGATAGCACAAGAATTTGCACAATCTCAACGAATAATCTCATTAACACAATTATTTATGGACCGAATGATTTCAATGTTTCCAAATGGAGGAAATAATCTATACTGAGTGGTCATCATGACACTAAATTTTTAGTAGAGTAACCAGAATTTCATCTGATAAC
The DNA here is from genome assembly GCA_034770075.1 of Aralia elata. Lineage (NCBI taxonomy): Eukaryota > Viridiplantae > Streptophyta > Magnoliopsida > Apiales > Araliaceae > Aralia > Aralia elata. The sequence continues at coordinate 739,454 of JAVJAP010000097.1, read as the reverse complement.
CCAACATACTAATACACTAGGTGATCAGCCTAATGTACCCGGTGTTATGCATAACCCCTTTTACATACTGTTCGCGCGCGTGTCGGTTACCCGACATACATACTGTTTCCCCTGCTATAAGGGTTGTTCATCTCAGCTTTACATAGGAATCCAAACCAAACAATTTGATCGGATAGCTTTACTTAACAACAATGATGATTAAACATACGTCTAGCCGAAACAATTGGCTTTGACATCTATCTTATGTAGTTCATGGAATATAGAACTTGAAAGCTTTAATAACATGCGTTGAAGCATAGCTAGGTAATATGAATGATAACCAGTTCATTCTAAGAGTAGTTGCAATTTGACAATGATTGAAATAAAGGAACCTGTCCAGAATATCTTGAATAAGATAAGAGACTCGCTTAATGAAGTAATATTTGCAACAATATACAACATTTGTATAGGATAGAAAACTTGCTCAAATAAAATAGTTGAGGGAGGAACTTGCAATAACATAGAATGATTGCTCAATCAATAAATAACTCGCACAATAGAACTTGCCCAACATAAGGGTTAGACAAGCATTAGGAAACTTGTATAACATATACCTGTATGCACGAAATGAAAATAATGCATAAGGTTTAGAAACTTGCCCAACACAAGGGTTAGACAAGGGTTAAAGAAGAACTTGCCTGATGCGCTGCTATAATATTACAACACACGCTCCTTAATATCCTACACATGTAAATACATATTCATATAACAATTAGTCACATAAAGATTAAGTTTAAAACAGACGTTGCATCATTAAATCACATTGATTGCCACTACGACTACCCAGTAACGTAAGTTGCAACCAAGTTAGTCAATTTACGTCTTAAGACAACACCGATTTGATTAACACTTAGCATACACTTAAGCAATTAAGGATTAACATAAATAACTAACTTGTCTAATCATTTGTATAAAAATATAAGTGTTGGACCCACCAGACAAGTTCACTAGGTCTGACCCGACCTGACCCGGTCTGATTGACCCGACCCAGGCTGGACACGGCGTTGGCGCTGCGGCGTTAAGCCTTATGCTTGGATCTCACACTGCGGCGTGAGTCCCGGTCTTTTCATATGACAAGCTTGACGCTGCTGCGTCAAGCTTAGTGCTTAGACCTCACGCTGTGGCATAAGTCCCGGTCTTTCCCTGACAGGCTTCACGTTGCGGCGTGAGCCTTAGTACTTGGATCTCACGCTGTGGCGTGAGTCCCGTGCCATTTCCTGCCAACTGGTGTCGCTGCGGCACCACGCTCAAAGCTTGGAGGTCACGCTACGACGTGATCCCCCTTCATTCCTTGGATAGGCCACGCTGCGGCGTGAGTTGTTGGCGCTGCAGCGTCAACCATCCAGTGGCCGGACTCTGGGCTTATGCCCAGTTCGCGACCTCGACCTCCGGTCACTCCAACCTTCATAACTCCTCCTATACACAGGCAAATTGGTCCATTTCGGACTCTATTGATTCCTAATTCATAGAGCTACAACATACCAAAAATTTAGAATTACCCATAAATATTAACATGACCAATTTGTGAGCCAAAGTACAAAATAAAAACTATGTTTTCGTGTTCTTGGTGTTTTTCACCAAAATCAACACTCATTCTTCGTTTTAACTCCTTTTAACTCCATTCCAACTAGGTTATGAAGATAACCCATGGAACTACAATATTATAACATCAATTAGACCAAAAAATTACTCAATCAAGGCTTTATATTCTTCTAAATCGTTCGAAAGTCATTTTGTCCAAAAAGTCCAAAGTTTCATCTTTTATGCTAAGGTTCGAATCATTCATTGATTTTGTTCCACTTTGAGGTTATTAATAGCTTACAATATGTCTTGACAACAAAAAAACCGACCACAACTAACAATTATAACAACAATTGCAAAAAATGCTCAAACCCAACGGTTTGAGCTCAAGAACACATAGAACTCAAAAATTCTATCAAAATCAAATGGAATGAATTATTGGTTGATTGTTTACCTTGTAAATCCCTTCTAGGTGCTAAGAAAATTGTTAGGCTCTATTGGATTGAGTTTTTTCCTCCCTTCTCCCGTTCACCTTGCTTCTTGTTCTTCCATGTTCTTCTTCCTCTTTTTTTCTTGTTCTTCTCCTTCTTCTGGTTCTTCTTATTCTTCTTCTCTAACTGCAACACTCTCACTCTCAATCTCTCTCAATCTTCAGTTGGTTTAGGGAAAGAATGGGAGAGGAGAAGTTTGAATGGAATGGCAGCTTGGAGGCTTCGGGAGGATGAAGGGAGTAGCTCAAAAATGTTTAGCATTCGGGAAAATTAAGGCATTGAGCCTACCAAATAGCAGCATGTTGCCGGCTATACTCTCTACTCCTTGCATTTGATTGGTCCAAGGGTTAGTTGGTTCCCTCTTGGAGTAACAAGCCAAAATAAATACCCAAATACACAAAAATATACCTGAATACTCCCACTCTTGTACCCAATTTGGTAAATAACTCTACCCAAAATTAAAATGGGTACTCCCATAAATTATTGGGACATATAAAAATAATTATTATGGGATTTGTACAAATATTTGGAAACCATATAATACATTTCGGATATCGAATAAAACACGATTGGGCTCAAAATGAAAATCTGACACTTGAAAAAATTATCACTTCGCACACGTGTATTACTGAAATTTATTAAAGTCAAAAAAGACGCAAAAACATTAAGGCGTGAATAGTGCATCGGTAAACGTGCCCCGCGAATAGTGATTTTGTGATTTTTTGCGAAGTCAAAATATTCACCCTAACAACACTACAACACGTAAAATTCAACACATACACATATTCTAGGTTATAACACAACCTTTAAGCACATAATACATAATAATATAAATAAAAATAAAAATTCATTTTATTTACACATAACTCGGGTTACAAGGAAATTCAAAATTCCAGATCGTTACAAAACCTCTCGTAGTTCAGGATCTCCCGTGGTTCGGAAACCACTTCGGGATCGGGTGAACTAATGCTCGACTTACTTAGTGACTTCGGAGAAATAGTCAAGGTTCGGGTTCGGGATCAGATAACCCGTCACCTCTAGTGATTTTACTTCGAGTTCTCCTTAGGGAAACCTTTCGGCTTCAGGGTCGAATGGCAGACTAAAGTCCCTCTTCGGGTATTGAGAGTTTGGGTTCGGGAAACCACCTATTGGTTCGTCTATATCACAATCGCTTTCGGACTGCACCAAGCCCTCTCAGCGAAACGGCTAGGGCCTTCAGTTCCCAATATTGAACTAAATCCATCAGAATCAAAGGCTAATGCCTTCAAGTTTGACAATAGATCCCGTTATAGGAACCATTCTACCGTTTGGGGTCGGGTAACCCCCGGTACCTAATCCAATTGCTTAAGTCCAAGAGCTCAGGGTGAGGCGACGAACCTCATCGGGTAACTTCGGTCCTTCTAATATTGCTAAGTGATAAGGATAGGGTCATCAATACAACTCGAGCTTGAGTCACTACCCCGTCTTATATCTATGTAGTGCCTGCATTGCACTCTACGACTTAGGGATTAACGTTAATCCCCATTACAACTTATCATACTTGACTCAACACCTACCGACTCAATCAGAAGGGAATTTAACTAGACAAGGTAAAATAAATGCTTGAAATAGAAAGGAAGTATCACCTCTTCGGAGCTTCGATATCTAATTCCCTAGCTTTCAGATTTCACTCGCCTCTCCAAATGGCAAGAATTTCTCCCAAGGTTACTCTTACCTCTAAGCTCGCAGTATCTCTCTTGTATCAGTATTGCATAAACTCAGCAAACTTCCCCAAGAGAACAAGGTCTCTATTTATGGAGAAACCTTTACCCAGTCACTGGTTATTACCTAGTGGGTAGGACCAATATACGCCGGTAATACCCGCTGGTTAAGCGTGCTTAGGTGAAAAGCTTCACCAACTCTCTATTACATCAATCAGCAGGTTGTCATTCGCATGTCTGGGTTTTCGTATCACACGGAATAGGCCATTGACCTAGCGCGACTGGTTGTACTATCAGGCTAAGATTTAAAATAATAACTCACTACCTCACATTGGCAATACAGCCTTCGGCAGTTACAACATATTTCACATTGGGCTTCCCGAGCACTCCTATGTAGGTATATAAAAAACTTATAACACTCTTGCCCAGCCTTCAAGTCCACTTGTTCAACAATCGGGATTGGGCCTGCTTAATTCCTTTGGGCCGTTCCACTATAACCTCTTAGGGAGACTCTAAATTAAGACTGCCCTGGTGTAACACCTATTCGTTAACCATCTACAAGTCCAATGCACAATTTCGCTTGGGTTTGTTTACTAGGCTAGTCCATTAATATTACAAGTACACTCTTGCACTATTAAATCAATTAACACAGTCACAAATAGTCATCCAAATCATTTAAGGACTTAAATTAATAATAATAAACAAAAGAATTTAATAACAAAAAATTAAATTATTGACCTTAATAATAATGTTAGGAAAATCGTGGTCATTACATACTCTATAGAAAGTAAAGCTTATAGAATGTTCAACAAGAACTACTTAACAGTAGAAGTCTCCATTTATGTCACATTAGACGAGATGATCAAAGCGAACCAAGTAAATCCGCTCAACATGTGACACCCCCAAATCCAGGTACTTAATTCCCACAAATTTGGTGCTCACTATCTCATACATTCACATTTAACTACCCATAAATAAGAACAATTAAATAAACTTAAAAGAAATCATCTACCCAAAATGGGTTACATCACCAAACTATTAAACAATCAAATCCCAGGTTATCTTAACCTTAATACATCAAATACGGAATAAAACATAATTTAAATAAGTCTTATTACAATCAAACATCAAGTAAATAGCAGGTCTTTAGCTATTTATGCATCTTGCCCTTGCCTTTGCTCATGGACGGCTCGTCCTGCTTTTCTGGCTTAGCTGCAATGTTTTAGTGCAAGAGTGAGCAAACAATTGCTCACAAGTACGATAACAATAATATTTAAATGAAATGGATTTCAACTGAGGAACAATAGTTTTCTGAATCTCAGTCAATAAATGATCAAAGTCTAAAAGCTCGTTTAAATGCTCGGTTCAAGGAAAAATAGATTTCAAGATTTAGAAATTATATCTGAGGGTCACAAGACCTCGAACTATGTCCTAGGTTAACAAGTATTTCTACTGTAACCTTTAACAGTCATATAGACTATGGACCAACATCTCGTACTCAGGGGAATCAGCCCTTTGTACAATGTATTGTGCACAAATATTTTAACGCTGTCGCGTAAGTAATCCCCTATATTAGGGTTGTTCATCTCAGTTTATCGTCTGAATCCGTACCAAAAGAAACTTGGCTTGGAACAAGAATAGAAAATATTCTAAGTCTTTAAAATCGCTCATCAACTAAGGACTAGCTGAATCAATAAGGGTTTGCTAGTCTAATTCATCAATAAAGTCAAACAATAGAAATTCTATTCAAAGTTTGAATAACGATCAATGATCGAACAATAAACAACTGGAATAAAGCTTAAGCATTTAATCATGACAACAACCTTGCTTGAATGACAATAAGCTAAGGTAAATATTCTTGCTCAATGATATTAAACTTGCTTTAAATGAAATAACAAGTTTGAGATAGGAAAACTTGCTCAACGTAAAAGTAATAAGTTGAGATAAGGAACTTGCCTCAAGCGTAGATTACAAATTTAAGTAATTCACGATCCTTAAACAACCTAAACATTTAATTGTAAAATGGTAATATAATTAGTCACAAGATTAAAAGCATTCTAAGCTTGCTCTTTTATCATAACATCTCATTTAGCATACCATAGTCAACAAGTACTAGTTTAGCAACCATCTTGGAAATTCTTTAGTCATTTAATACATTAATATAAGTTTAATTATGCATCATAACTTCCAAGAAAAGAAAACAAAATAAATTTTTTTTTAACAGTAGTGATTCTCGCCGGGGCGAGAAAAAGCTTAACAAAATCGTCGTCGGGGCGAGAGGTTCGCCGGGGCGAAGTTATGCTACAAATTTGTCGCCGGGGCGACGCTGCCGCTGGGGCGACGCTGCCGCCGGGGCGAAGAAATCAGTTCATTTCTCTCGCCGGGGCGAGAGACTCGACTGTCGTCTTCCCCAACTCGCGAACCAGTGAAAATTTAGGCCAATTTGGCCAAATTTTTCCGAATTCTACCATCCAGAAAACAAATTAAATATACCCATACATCATATATGATACAAAACATTTACCCAACATGTTTTCTAAACATTTTAATCATTCTAACACATAAACAACCAATTTAAAACCAAAAATCCACTGTTAAAACCAAATATTCATGTTCTAGCTATTTTAATAAAATCAACCACTGTAAACTCATCTTTCAATCATTTAAATCCATTCAAATTACATTCTTTTCATTTTTCATCGTATTAACACAATCAAAAGTCAATTTACCAATTAATAATCTAATTGAACATCAATTATCATATATATATGCCATACATGAAATAAGACTTTGTAAAAATAAAGACTTCATTCTAAATCATGTTTTCATGAATTAACACCTCTAAATTGATTATTAATCAACATATAATCATCTAACACATGATTACTACCAATTACAACAACTATAATCAAATAATTCATATATTCTAGCAATTGAATTCACATACAGTAACTAAAATTATATACAGTAGAATAAAACCAGGAGGAGAAAAAAAAAGAATTATACCCTCAATTGATGTAAGAAAATTTGATTAAACTTCCTTGCTTGAATTCTTACTCCAATCACCAAGCTTCTCACACAATTTCTCTCTTTTCTCTCAACTCTCAAATTCACAGAGTTCTTTTCTTTCTCTCAAGCTTTGTGTTTCTTCTTCTTTGTTTTTCTTTCTTTCTTTTTTTAACTGACGTTCTTTTAAAAATAAAACTGATGAAATAAAAACAAAATAAAAACTGATACTTAATATAATAATAATGTATGATATAATATCTATCAGTTAAAAAAATTCAAACGCCTCTAAGTCTTGTTTGGCAAATACTAAATAAAATAATCCATTATTCTAACTAAAAGTCATAAAACCTTGTTTGGTAAAACACAAATAAAATAACACATTATTTCCAAACAAAGATCATAGGGCCTTGTTTGGTAAAACTGAATTAAACACTTTCTCATTTATTTTAATAAATCATCATAACATATAGTTTAAAATGTCACACTTCTAATTTAATTGAACTTATTATTAAATAAATTCAATTAAACCTTATTAACTAAATTAATAACTTATTTAACAAATAACAATAATACCAAATAAATTCTCTTATTCAAATAAATCATTTATTTAAATAAACCTTTTCATCATCTAATTTAATTATTAAATTAAATTAGAATAAACATAACAAATCACATTCAAATAACATTTAACATTATTAAACTCAACATATACCCATTCCACAAAACTTAATAAATTATTTATTAAGCTCAATAAATTAATAAAAATATTTATATAATTCAACAAATATTTTTATTCATTCACAAAAATTGCATTCGTTACACAACATGATGGAGTCGTAAAGCTGGACCCTCAGATCACAAAGTAGGAGAACTCCACGATCGCAAAAGTTGAAGTCGTAGAGCTAGACCTGAAGCTCGTAGTGCCAGATCAAGAGATCGTAGAGTCTCTAGTTCCAAACATGAAAACTCTAAGAATCAATGAAGATGCAGAACAAGAACCAAATTTTGAAGGTCTCATACAACAAGGCACAAGGACAGATGTTCCCATCAGGAAGCAGATGACCAAGAGATCACACTCAGAATCTAATTATTGGAGATCCGAATGCAAGGGTCAGAACAAGGTCAGCCACACAAAATGAATGCTTCCACCTCAGTTTTCTCTCTCAGATAGAGCCCAAGAAGATTGAAAAACCATTGGAAGACTCAAACTGGATTGAAACTATGCAAGAAGAGCTAAATCAGTTTAAGAGAAGCAAAGTTTGGAGGTTGGTTCCTAGACCAAAAGACTATCCATTTGTTGGCACCAAATTGGTCTTCAGAAACAAGATGGACGAAGCTGGTGTGATCACAAGGAATAAGGCAAGACTGGTTGCTAAGGGCTACTCACAGGAAGAAGGGATCGACTATGAAGAAACCTTCACATCTGTTGCAAGATTGGAAGCTATAAGAATGTTTCTAGCATATGCAACCCACATGGATTTCAAAGTTTTTCAAATGGATGTCAAGAGTGCCTTCCTGAATGGTGAACTTCAAGAAGAAGTTTATGTAGAACAACCCACAGGTTTTATCAATCCAACTCATTATAGTTATGTTTATAAATTAGATAAAGCTCTTTACAGTCTAAAACAAGCACCTAAAGCATGGTATGAAACACTCATCAATTATCTTATTGAAAATGAATTCAGCAGAGGTAGAGTAGACACAACCTTATTTCTTAGGAAGCACAAGGATAAAATATTGTTAGTACAAATCTATGTAGATGATATTATTTTTGGTTCTACTGACGAAAAACTATGTGAGAGATTTGCCAAGTTAATACAGAACAAGTTTGAAATGAGTATGATAAGTGAGCTAAACTACTTCCTTGGACTCCAAGTAAAGCAGACTGATGAAGGGATCTTCATCAACTAAGCCAAGTACATCAAGAACCTACTTAAGAAGAATGGCATGGAATCAACTACTCCCATGAAAACCCTATGGCTTCTGCAACTAAACTTGACAAGGACGAGAATCGTAAGAGTATTTAGATTACTCAATACAAATGTATGATTGGGTCTCTCCTATATGTGACAGCTAGTAGGCCAGATATTATGTTCTCTACTTGTATTTGTGCTAGATTTCAAGTTAATCCTAAGGAATCTCATCTTATAGCTATTAAAAGGATCTTCAGATATCTCAAGGGTACTCCATATTTGGGACTGTGGTATCCCAAAGAGTCTCCCTTTGATCTAATGGGATATTTAGATGCAGATTTTGTAGGATGCAAAATTGACAGGAAAAACACTATAGTGGAACTTGTCAATTCTTAAGCAACAGACTTGTGTCATGGTTCAGCAAGAAGCAGAACTCAGTTTCAACTTCTACTGCAGAAGCTGAGTATATTGTTATTGGTAGCTGTTGTGCTCAAATCTTATGGATGAAGAGTTAACTTGCTGACTATGGGTTTGATTTCAAGTCCATCCCCATTTTCTGTGATAATGCTAATGTTATCTCAATTACTCATAATCCTGTCATGCATTCCAGAACCAAACATATAGACATCCGATATCATTTCATTAGAGATCATGTACAAAATGATAATATATCACTGCATTTTATTTCAACTAAAAATTAGCTAGCAGATGTGTTTACAAAACCATTAGACGAATCTAGGTTTAATAAATTGATAAGTGAGTTAGGAATGCTTAATCTGCATCCTTAGAATCATGTTTCTAAATAGTACTAACAAGTGCAAACAAGAAATGAAGAGTTGTCCAATAATCAAACACGATCGTAGAGCTAATCAAATGATCATAAAATGAAAGCAGTTCGTAAAGTTGAAGGAAGATCGTAGAACTCTTAAGATCGCTGAGCAGTAGGATACTTTCGTAGAGTTAATAACTATTCAAAAGTTACTCTATGACTGATGAATTTAAGACGGATTACTTTAAAGCACGTACCATTCACTATTAAATAAAGCAAGTGGAACAAGAAAGTTACTGTTGTGCAGCTGCAAAAATGCAGAGTTAAAGCAACGTGCAATCAATCGTATTCTACCACGTAGTCCACTCATCAAAATTAAAGGAAGTTACATAAAATCTATTTCAAATTTTTCCTCTGACCTTTACGCTTACATCTTCTCTCTGCGTTCAAAGTTATCAAACTTTTAGAACTTTTCGAGCCCTAACTTCTCAAACCACCAGAAGACTTAAACACTTTTGTGATTGTTCAGCTCAAATCCAACCAAATGGCAGACTATCAAGTTATCACTAGCATCCAACTCTGCTTCGATAAATTCGGTGATGCAGAAAGTTCAGAAGGATTCTAAAGCTAGTTCAAGATGCTGGACTATTGGAGTGTCTAGGGTCCAACACCAGAATCTACACAAATATGGTCAAGGAATTTTATCTAAATGCCACCTACAACGATGGAACCTTAGTTACCAGAATCAAGGGCACAACTCTCCAGATGGGAGCCACTGAAATCAATCATTGCTTAGGCTTTCTCAGTCAAGGACTCATCTTATTTTGATGAAGTAGATATGAAAGAATGAATGAAGATAATGGGTCATAAGAAGAACCCCCAACTCAAGGGACTCAAGAAGGAGTTTCCTCAAGAATATGAATTCCTTGCTGAGATTGTGGGTAAGTGTATCATCTGCAAAGACACTACTCATGATTTGGTAAGTGAATTGCAGTTGAAGTTCATGACAACCATCATCTAGAAGAAGAAGATAAATTTTGGCGCCATTTTCATAAATTAGTTGGTCAAGTGGATCGAAGATTACAATAAGAAGACAACTCTGGGTAAGCCTGCCCCCAAAAATGTTCCATGGGAGGCTTATTAGTATTATCTTGAGTAAAGATTGAAGAACAAAATCGCTGATGGCGAAGGGGAAGCTTTGAATGCTAACAAGAAATTACCCCCAAACTGTTCGATAACTGGAAAAGGAACCCAGTGGAGAATTTAAAATCCAAACAATATGAAGGGGATGTGAGAAGACAATCAGTGAAGTACAGAAGCCTGCTAAGGGTAAAGGAAAAAGAAAAGTGGTCACCATCGAAGAAGAAGTTGTCTCAGGGATCAGTCGCTCCTGAAGTTCATAGAGTTGCAGACTCTACGGCTGACCAATCAGTTCAGAAGAAGAAGAAGACTGAAAAGGAATCAATGGTGGTGTCTGAGGACTCTCAAAAGAGTCCTACAAATTCTGAAAATAGGGTAAATGAAGAAGAAGATGTTAGCACACCTTTGTCAAAAATGGTTCCAAAAAAGAAGAGAATCCCTCAACGGATGAAGGCCTTGTTCACCTTAAAGAACAAGCAGGAGAATCTATGCCTACTCTGATCGTAGAACATGAAGAAGGTGAAGAGGAAGAAATTGAAGAGGTACTTGAACTTACAAGGAAGAATCAAGGCAAAAGCAGATCTTTCTCTGAAACAAATCAAAATAAAGATCCAGTTGTGAAGGTATCTATACCTGAGCCATATGTTGATGATCAAACAATGGCAGAGATGGCCTTAGTGCCTGAGCCACAACATGCTGATCACTCCTGAGCAAAGTAAAGAAGTTGATCTGGCTGAGAAGGTTTCTATATCTGAGCCTCAAGGCAATGAAGAATTGGTTATGACGGCTGATCAATCAGAGACTAAATAAGGAAATAAAAAATTAGCTATAACGGATGACAAGCTAGAGGCTCATAATGATATAGAAGAATTGGCTGTGAAGGGATCTAGTCCTGAGCCTCAAGTAGAAAAGAAGAAAAAGAAGTTGAAGTTAAATAAAATGGTTGAAAAGAAAAACAAAAAGAAGAGTAGATCAGAAAAAGAAAAGCAGAAGAAAATAGAAGCAAAGAGAAAAAGAAAAGAGATGAGAACCAAGTACAAGGAAGATTCTGCTCAACGATCGATGTATTCATCAGACACTTCTCTACGAGTAACTCATGCTATTGAGACAGTCGTAGATGATATCAAGAAAGGTTATGACCATGTGATCGTAAGGCTAGAGGATCCCACATCTGAGCGGGAGCAACATATTGGTTATCCAATCCCTCTTCCCTCCATTCCTTCTACATCTCAAGGGATCCAGAGACATATTGTGCTTGAAGGATATGAAGATCCTAATATCAGTCTACCCGATAAATGGATAGGATCTGGAGAAGGACGAATGCAACTAGTCTCAATGAGTCAAGATGAACTCATCAACAATTTCTTTGACCTAGAGATGGATCGCATACCACTTTCTACGATCCTGATCTTGATAATAATCAAATACGATCTTGATCGTGTCAATTCTGCCACTGCTGAAGGCTATAACTTTGGGAGACCAGAGCTTTATTAGATGGAGTTACGCCAGATATCCTAATCTGAAACTGGTGTTTCAAAATTTCTCAAGAGTTCTCAATTATGCCACCGAGCTGATATGCTTTGAACCTTACGAATCTTTACCTCTGTATCAAAAGGTAACTACTGTATCATCTTCATTTTAAAGTTGTACTCCTCCTTCATATGACTGGGACAAAGGTACTGAAAAGTCTATCTCTTAAGTCGCTGAGCATGCTTTAATTTTACCTCACCCTGATGACTCTTCACATAATCCTCTGTCTGTAGAGTCCCAACACTCTGTGGACGATGTAGATAATACTATTCTTCCAATCGTAGAGTCCTAGAACCCTACGATTGATGTCGATAATCCCGTTCTTCCAGTCGTCGAGTCTCAACACTCAACTGACCATGAACCTAAATATAACTCTCTGGTCATAGAGCTTTCACATTCTACTACTCCTGAACAGAAATTACCCTCTCCGATCGTAAAGTCTCAAAACCCTACGATCGATGTACATAATTCCACCTCTCTTGTACATCAACTTACACACACTCATACAGATTCTCCCCCTCCTATTCAAATATCTTTCATGCTAGCTACACTTCATCAATCACCAGTTCACTCAACCTCTTCATCTCCATTCTCCTCTCTGGACGTAGAATCTCAAAATCCTACGTCTGATAAATCCAAAACATTTATTCTTATTCCTCCAAAAGCATCACTTGTTAATTCTCCTGCTCTGCCCCTAAAACAAAAATCCACTCCCTCTATTCCCTTCGATATTCCCTCCTCCTCAAAGAAAGAATTTTTTGATCTAACTCTTACACTCTTAAATTTATCTCAAGGAAATAAGGAAAGCTCTGAGCCTCCTCTTATTCAAATTTTGGAGCATCTGGCAGTCATCCCAATAACTCAACAACTGACTGACTTGACCACTCATATATCTCATGATATTGAGGACAAACTTGAGCAAAACTCCATTGAGCTTCGCCACAGAATGGACGAAATCACTACAGCAGCAGGTCACCTACCTGGAGATTTGGGTAGAGAAGTATTGGGGCAACTGAACTCTATGTTCAAGGAAATGTCTTACCATTTTTACGACCGAGGTAAAATCTTTCTCAAAGTTCTTGATGATCACAAGCAAGTTGTGCTCGCACTTCAGCAGCAGAATGAGCGGTCTGTCAACTCCCTGACCGATAAAGTCTTTCAGCTTAGTACTGAACTATATGACTTTAAGAATGAGATGGCCATGTATGATAACAACACGACAACTTTGGTTACTCAGCAAAATGAACATGCTGCTGCTCACCAATAAGAAATTCGTGCTGATATTGCCATGAATTCCTCCTAGATCCAAGAGCTAGTTGATTCAGTCCAACATCTCTCTAAAGTGCATGGTGACAAAAAGGGGGAGAAGTCTAGACTAGGGGAGAAGGGAAAATAGAAACAGATCGAGAGATCACAATCTTAGGGGGAGAAAAGAAAACGAAATCAAACGCAGGCATCCATAAACCCTCCGATATTTAAATCTCCTCCCCTCATCTATCAGCTATCCCTTTGGAACTTGGTCACTCCTCCTCACGATAAGAATCGTCGAGTAGAGTTTCTTTTACTGACCTTCGAGTTCCCTCAGGTGATCCTGCATATCTTCAAAGAAATATTCAAGGAACTAATATTGTAGGGGAAGAAAGAATAAATATGCCAAATCTAGACCTAAGAAACTCTGCTGAAGAAATTAGATGAAAAGTTGCCCAAGACAAAGAGAGATGTAAAAGTAGAGTGGAATCTGAAAAGAAATGACTGCCAAAAGAGAAGAGGAGCAAAAGGTAGAAAAGTTTGTAAAACTTTCATAATATACAAATTATTATTCATTAATAAATTCATTCTTTTGCTCTAGCAATATAGTAACTTATTGTATCCTAAGTCATGTTTATATTTTAAGCATTTGCATTCTAGAACTGATGAATGTTATAAAACTGTTGGTTTTGTTATCATCAAATAGGGGGAGATTGTTAGAGTCTTCATGTTTATTGTGATGATTTAATTTGATGATGAATGTGTTTAATGAATAATTGTACCAGTAAACTTTGTACATTCCTTAATAATGATGTGTTGATTCAATGTACAAGGACTTAGAATAAAAAGATCAAACTTGTTAGGTTGATCTTATTAAGTTGATCTGATGTATAGCAAATAAGTAATAAGTGTTTGTTGAGTTAGTCTGCCAAAATCATAAAGTAAAGATGACAAATTGCAAACCTAAACTTAGATCGTAAAGCGTCTGACAGATCGCAAAGCGTTTGCATCTTTCGTAAAGTTCACCTCAATTCGCAAAGACAAGCTCGTAAAGTCAAGCAAAGCTCACTCAACAAAGATAGAGTGCTTCAGAGAATCGCAAAGTAAAAGTCCAATCGTAAAGCAACTCTACGATCGTTCAGCAGAAGAAAGAATCGTAGAGACAGCTTTGAAATCGTAAAGTAGATCTTCGCAGAGCTGAAAATAGATTTCATTCGTAGAGTTCAAGACTTATCGTAAAGCTATCTTTAGAATGTAGAGCAAATTAAACATTACGATCTTCCATGTTCGTAGAGCAGAATTAGATCTGATAAGAAAATTGACATGGGAGCGTTGCTGACTGTAGGTCCTGATGCACTCACCAAACATTCTTAGATGAAATCGAAGATCAGAAGATGTGTCTAGCAGCTAGTTTCCTGAAAGTGACGGGTCAAGGTGGTAGGTGAATTTTGTGACGCCCCCAAAATAGGTCCACACAACCCATTTTGAGTCGCCAATAACATTCTACAAAATACAAATATAAATACGAATTTTCTCATTTACAACTAATAAGTATAAAAATACCGAATAACATTTTACATAAAAGTACAGTCAATAACTATTTTATGAATCAAAACCTTTAGGAAATGATCGAGAAAACCTTCGTACATTGAAGGCCATGTTTCTAAGTTATAATAAATATCATAGGACTTAAGAATTAGCCTTGGTTGATCCATTAGACCCCAAAGAAACACAAGACGATTACTGTCATGTTCATCCCAATGGTGTGTATTTTCTTGCCATATAATTATCTCCATCTTGTCCGACTGAGAATCATACTCTAACCATACTCCAAGATTATAAAGGTAGTGCTCAAAAATATAGTCAGAGAGCGGATACGCACAACCATATCTTATGATAAAATGATTTTGTACATGGTTGGACATACGACAATGTTGTGCAATATACGACAACACAATACAAATACATCTTAAATTCTCAATACATTTATTGACACACACTAATAATAGTGTATTGAGATACTTCTATTGTCTCGGACCATCACTCCATTCCCCAGCTAGTCCCAGCTACATTTTCCTTTCCTGAGAAGAATAATGGGACAAAACTGAAAAGGGTGAGCTCAAATAGCCTAGTAAGAAATATCATGACTAAGATAATGAAGAAAAAAAAATTTCTTTAGTCTTCAACAATAATAAATCAGAGATTTAAAGATATTATATTTGTTCAACAACAACAACTGCAGCGGAACGAACAATCCATTAGAAGAGTCAAGTAGGTTATAATATCTACCATCTTCTATAAGTTAAATGATCACCACCAATATTATGTCCCTGTAACACCAATCAATAATTCATGTTCAACAGCCTCTCTTTGCACTATGTGCCAAAGATATTTATTTGTAACACCAATCAACAATTTCAACAGCCTCTCTTTGCACTACGTGCCAAAGATATTTATTTGTAACATCACCGGTCATGATCATACCAAACGCCAGTTCATCTTTGCACTACGGCCCAAAGAGAACTTTCACCATACGCCTTTGTTTGTAACACCAAAAGTCATGATTATACCAATACACAGTTTGGTCAAAATCATATCACGCCAGTTCATCTTTGCACTACGGGCCAAAGAGAACTATCACCACAATTTAAGTATGAGGATGAGGATGATGACAATGATACAGTGAGATTAAGGATAAGAAAAGCTTTATAATTTAATTAGTATCAAAGATTGACCAAATTGCCAACACGATGACCAAATTGTGGAGTCAAATTCAAGAATGATATTCAAGAAATTATTTCATGCTTCAACTATAACGTATAAAATGAAATAGAAAGATTCAAGTGAAAAGATATTAGATGAAGCACAAACTATTAAGGATATTCTACTAATTTTCAGGGATTTTCTCCATTTAAAAATAAGGTTTTGGAAACAAACAAAGATTTCTTATCATAAATGGAGAAATGTAAAAGAAAAAGATATCTCTTAAATAGTACAAAAGAAATGATACGTTATACGAGTATAACAGAATATATGAAACTGCAAATGGATTTTCACCCGTCATGCGATAATTCGCGTAGACAGGTTATTTCCACAAAAGATTAATAAGTAATGAATACAAAGGGTTATTCACCAGGCATGCGTCAATCCGCACGGACAGGTTATACCACAGATTAATAAGGAATGAATACAAAGGGTTCTTCACCAGGTACGACACTCGTACATACAGGTTATCCCCACAGAATAATAAGGAATGAATACAAAGGGTATTCACCAGGTACGACACTCGTACATACAGATTATTCCCACAGGATAATAAGGAATGAATATAAAAAGATATTCACCAGGCATGCGTCATACCGCACGGACAGGTTATCCCCACAAATTAATACAGAATGAATAACAACCTTTATGAGTATAATATCATTACGAACATGAAAGCAAATGATATTATATATGAGTATGAAAGAAATGATATTCCCTACCTTAGTTAACAAGTGACTGGATGTTACTTTCTATGAAGTTTACTAACTTCGGATAATACTAGTGTTCTCACAAATACTCACAATAGCCTAGCACACTAAGAGAACTCAAGAAATTTAGAGAGGGAGAGAAAGTATAAGCAATGAAGGTGTGAAATTTCTTAAGCAAACCCTCCCTATTTATAGGAAAATCAAGGTGAGGGCATTTTAGTCTTTTCCCTAAATTTTCTTAGTTTATTACTCTTATACCCTTGGCATATTCTTTTAATATTATCCATCCATTTTTTCTTCCATTTATATCATCCATCCATTTTTTTCCATTTATATCATCCATCCATTTTTTCTTCCATTTATCAAAAGATAATTCCATTATCAAAAAGATAAAACCATTATAAAAATAACTCTATTATCACAATAAATCCCTTTTTCTGTATTATTGTGTTAAATGTATTAATATGACAGATAGCATATACTCACAATACTGACAACCAGATTATTCCCAAGAAATAGGGGGTCTTCCGTATAGACGACGCGCAATTAAATAACCCATTTCCTTGACAGAACTTTTAGATATTGCCAACAATGCTAACTAATCTAGTAATATTATTAAAAAAATATGAGTTACTGTGTCGTGACAATTATTGATGAAATACTTTAAAAATGTTACAGTAATAATTTTTTTTTGGTAAAATATTCCTCACGTTATAAATGTATAAAAACAATAAAATTTGGAGGCCTTAGTGGTGTCTTCATCGGCACAACTAAGCTTACCCCCGAATAAATCCAGGGCGTGAGACCACTTGAGCATAGAGGAGCTTACCAAGACTCGAACCCACATTTATGGGGACTTATGTCCGGCTTCCCACCACTAAGCCACCACCCCAAGCGATGATAAAATACAATAACATAAATGTATAAACATTACTAGTATATCCCTATAGTCAGAATGTATGCAATTGTCGTTGTACTTTACCGAATATAATATTCCCCGACAGAACGAATATTATCCGACAGAAGGAATATTCCCCGACATACTAGTTTGACTTTTTGTATAAATGAATAGTATATTCGTATGAATAGTACTTTCGTATTTATACCGTATAATTTTCGTATCCAGCTTATATAAACGTTATGACGTAATTCAAAGATCGAATAAAATGTAAAATCGTTTTTAGCGTGAATAGTATCCCGTGAATAGTGATCACGTGAATAGTGATTTAGCGTTATTACTAGACATCTCAATTGTCACATTTCACTAGTAACTTTATCATTATCGATTTAACACCTTTCTATTTAAAAATAATAATAATAAGAAAATTAAATTTTATTTATTAAAATTTTCGGGGTCTTACAAATTTACAGACTGATTTGACAGGCTGGACAAAAGAAAGCTGACGCCTAAACTCAAAATGTCAACATCAAGTATCTCAAAATATTTGAAGCATTAAATTCACCAACTGGAACCTATCAACGAGAAGAAACTCAGGTAGACTGTAAAAGGCTACACAGATCCAAAACTCAAGTAACGAACAACAATCAAAAAGCCAAAACTCTGCCAAAATAAGAAGAACATACTCTACGATTTGAACATCCAGTTCAAGCTGCTAAGTACCTGAGAAGAGAAGCATAACGTCAACTTAGCAACACCTCTCAACGACATTCTTATAATTGTTCATTCTGGTCTTAGTGACCACAAAGATTCCAAGTCTGTTAAACTTAAAAAGTACTAAGTGTACTAAGTTGTTCCAAGTCTACTGGGCTTGAAGAGAGCAAGAGTGTCCTTGTCTTAACGACTAAATATCCAAGTCTGTTGGGCTTAAAGAGGGCAAAGTGTCCTGGTCAAAGCGACCTAATCTTCAGTGGATTTCCTACTTGTTGAAGTAGAAGAGTGAAGTAGGAGTTGTTTAGTCACCGAACTACTTAAAAATCTATTTGTGTCATTTACTTTCCTGTTTTACATTCCTACATATTATTTATTCTGCTTATGTGGCTTTGAATCAAATCCAAATTCAGAACTGAGATCTATCTAATCCAAAGGGGTTTTCTTAAAATATATTCCGTTGTGCATAATCTAAATCTAAGTAACAAATCCTTGGTAATCTCTCTAACAGTAAAATTTAAAAGAGGATCTATTCAACCCCCCTTCTAGATCTCCAAGTGCCTCTGGGAAACAACAGTTTCATTCTATGATTTAACAAGTGTTCAAAGCTGCTAAGTACCGAAAGAAGAAGGAGCCTTAATGACATCTTAGCAGCACATCTAAATAATCAACAAACCAAATTGGGGTCAAAGGATCCTGGTCTTTGTGACCGAATTGGGGTCAGAGGATCTTGGTCTTAGTGACCAAATTGGGGTTAGAGGATCATAGTCTTAGTGACCGAATTGCCAAGTTGAAGAAACTTGAAGAGGTCTAAGTGTCTTGGACTAAGTGTCCAAATACAGTTGTAAATGGCCGTAGTGACCTTATCCTTAGTGGTTATCTTGCTCGGTGGAATAAAAGAGTGGATTAGGAGTTTTTCAGTCTCAGAACCACTTAAAACATCATGTATCATTTCATTTATGTCATTTATATCATGTACATTAAACTGCTATATCTGCTATGTGTTTGGCCATCCACAAGACTTAATTTAAATCTGAGATTTTCATAATCTTTAAGGGGGACTTAATAAAAGAATATTCTGATGTGCTTAATCAATATGATTAACTGATTACTTGGTAATACATCTTTAACTTGAAAAGGAAAAGTTTTTAAAGATCTATTCAACCCCCCTTCTAGATCTTCATTGTGCCTCTGGGAAACAATAACTCCTATCATCAAAGGCGAGATACTATTGGCCTAGAACACTATCCTACTTCTCCCGATGATGTTAAGAAAGTATCTCATTACCCGTATGTTAATGTTATAGGAAAGATAATGTCTGTAGTTGTATGTACTTGGCCTGATATAACATTTACAATTGTATCTCAGTTACTATCAGTCTAACCTTGAGATTGCTCACGGGAGGCAATTAAGAGAATTTTGCGATATCTGAAACGTACTGCGAAGTATATGTTATGGTATAGAGGATATGACTTGCGAATTCACCATACATTGCTCTTCACCTTCCTCTATAAGGTTAATCTGTGTAATGCAAGGTAAGGTGCTTTGCGAGTGAATAAGCACGGCCTCGACAAGTTGTGTCATTTGGTTCTCGAGGTTTCGTAATAATTCTTGTTGCTTAATGAACATGAGAAGAATCTCCTCCAAATTAGATGTATCCTCATGGTGTGGTAGAGGTTGGAATGAAAATTCTGAATGGTATGAGAGACTTGGATCAAGAAATTGATCTTGATTGTTGTCCCATGAAAAGCTCGGATGATCTTGCCAATCCGATTGATGGTAGTTTGGGTAGTAGTCAGCTTGATTCTGGCCGTAGGCATTTTGAGTGGACTGGCCTTCAAGAGTGTCAACAGCCCTTGAAAGCGTTGCAACTTGTTCTTGTAATTGCTCAAGAAGTTTTGACGAACTTGGTTGTGTCATCCCCTCATAATCGCATTGATAGTTATGCTCATCCATTAACTGAAAATAAAATCAAAACAAAACAAAATAAATAATAAGCAAATTATTTACAAGTCTAAATTAAGACCAATTCGATTGTCATTAATATTGGAAAAACACTAGAAGAACAATTCCTCGGCAACGGCGCCAAAAACTTGTTGGTCGATTTCACAACCGAAAAATACACGCAAGTATACGCGGTCAACAAGTAATAAAGTGATAAGAGAGTTGTCGAACCCACAGGGAATTGTTCTAGTGTATCCCAAGTACCAACTATATATCGTCTCGATTTTAATTAGACAAATGCTGATTTGATGTTTTTGTTGTTGGTAGTGACTAAGACAATAATAATCAAGTAAAAGATAATGAAATCTAATATTAACAAGTCTAAGATTGAAATTTCCCCCAACACTTCATTTGAATATCCTAACTCTCTCATTTGAATTAATTAACAATATAGAATTGCCAACCGAGAAATCAAAGCTACTTATAAGCCTCTGTCGATGGTCAAATTCGAATCTTCCTAATGCGGCATGTAGCTATATGTCTATCCTACACACTATCAAGAGACCAATTTCAAGAACAATAACAAGACACGTATCACTAAATCTCATTTACCGTCCCTTCAATTACCAACTTTCACATAGGAAGTCATTAAGAATAGATTCTCCATTGGTTGCACATGGTATCTAGGTATATGTCTATCCTAAATACTATCAAGTCACCTACCATTGAGGACAATTAATAACCCACAATAATCTTTAACTTTCGCATGATATCATAACAAGGTCTAAACACTATAATCCTTTCGTCAAGTTCATATAGGTTCCCACGGTAATTACTAGCTAGGCAATTAAGATATGAAGCATAAATCATGATATTTAATTCACAAATGAGTAATTAATAACAAAGAGAGAGGAGTCAATTCAAACTATGTGTTGGGTTCCATTGAAATCTTAAAATACAAGTTTTAGTTCATGGTAGCTAAGCAAAACATCAAACACATGGTGTTCATCATAAAATAGAATTACAAATTAAAAGGAAAAGTAAGAGATGATAAAACCCATTTAGAAGATAATCATGTGTTGCTTGCTTGGTTGATGTCAATCTTTAGCTTTTCCTCTTCATTTGGCATTCGTTTCTCTTTTTGCTCCTTAGCTTGTTGCTGGAAATTTCCTTGAATTGCAGCCATCAAGCTCTTCTTGATGATGTATGTGCAGCCTCCCAAGGCCTAGGTATCCCTTTGACAATCCTTTCCTTCTTGGTTCCTTGGCTTTTGCTGAGTTTTCCTTGTATTGCAGCACTTTTGGCCTCTATTTTGATGTTTTAGTGTAGCCTCCCAATCCCTAGATATCAAATATGAAGCCCCAAAGAGATATTATATAGTGCCTCCATGAAAAACCCTAGCCAAACATCAGATTTTGGGTCAAAAAGTGAGCTGGAATCGCACTAGGAGCTCAAAAGATCGCACTCAGCACGCCCGGGCGCGCCCGTACGCTGCCCGCCGCGCCCAGCCCCTGGCCATGCCGCATGCCCACAACTTGCCCAGGCCATGCGCACGCGCACTGGCTGCTTGGTGTCTGTCGCCGCGCACCTGCACCCATTCCGCACCCCTGCGCCCAAGGCCTGTCACCCGACTCAGCTTTGACCTCTGTTAGTAAAATGGCCATAACTTATTCATCCGAACTCGGATTAAGGCGATTAAGTAGGATATGGAAAGCTAAGAAGGAGCTCTACAAGCTTGACGACATATGGTCGGAAGAAGGCTCAAATTGAGCCCGAAGCAACTGTTGTGTAAAATTCATACCAAATTCGATAGTAAAATGGCCATAACTCTCTCATACGAACTTCAAATTGGATGATTCAAGATGTTCTGGAAAGCTAAGACAAATATCTACAACTTTAGTTCTTTGAGTTTTAAGAGATTCAGATTGGATCATGGGTGAAATTGGGAAACAAGTAGCTACAGTACCGAAAAGCAAGTTATGGGTATTGATTCCAAGGAGCTTTTATTTCAATTCCTACAAAGCAATGTAAAAACACATAAAAGCATACACAAACATATAAAAGCAATACAAAACTACATTACATAACAATAAGATGAAAACACATAAAACCAAACGAAATGACTTAGGATTTACAAATTATTAAGCTCAAAAGGACCTAATTTGTGTATATAAAATACACTCATCAAATACCCCCAAACTTAAATCTTTGATTGTCCTCAAGCAAAACAAACCTAAACTATATACTTCAAGCACTTCTAATACAACCTAACTTGAGCAATGAATTAATAAGCAGACAATGGTCACAAAGGCATCAACACATGGAACTCAAGAGAACAAATAAAACGTTGCAAGTCTAAAATTTCAATTAGCTACTCAAAACTTGTTTAAGGTCCCTTCCGTGTGTGTGTGAGTACCCAATAGCACTAAATCAATTATAGCTCGGATGAACTTATGCAACCACATTACCTTATGAAAGAAATCAAAGTAAATCCCAAAACAACATGCTTAACACATCACTCAATACAAAGGTATACAAATCACAATTTCCAAATATTTTGAGAACCAAAGGCTCTAGGTGAGTGCATTTTATGGACCATCTCAACCTTAAGCGCACTCATATGGGCGAGTGCGTTTTACGCTCAACCTCAACCCCCCTTGCGAGATTTGCAGTATACAATTTTCTTTCTTTAATCACAATTATAAGAGAATGCGTTTTACGCACTATCTCTGCTACGCATATGTCCACGAGTGAGTGCGTTTTACGCTCCATCTCAACTCACCACATGACCATCAATTCAAACACAACAAATTTGGACACCTTGCTTCGAGTGATGTTTAAACGAGTTCTAGAGTTTAAAGATATATTTCCCACAAGCATTCGATTATAAAAGCCTTCTCTAAGCATACAACTAGCTTAATACTCATGGGTAAGTGCATGAAAGTGAAAGGATGCATAAGCAAAATAATAACTAATGAACAATAAGCACAAAGACTAAGCAACAATTGTCTATTTCTCATGAGTTAGAATCTCTTCAAACAAGCCATTATCATAGACCATGGATTATAGTTCAAATAAAATTAAAACAATGCTCCAGGGACACATCCTAAAAATAATTTTTTTTTGAATAAAAAGAAAAACATACTTAAATCACACAAAAACTAAATTAAAAACACGAAACGTACTTAAATCACACAAAAACTAAATTAAAAACACGCAAATACGAAGTACTACCCCCAAACTTAAACTTGACATTGTCCTCAATGTCTGATATAGGAAAAATTAAAATAGAATACATCCCTAAACCCGTGTCAAGCGCCATTGATATCATCTTTCAATACCTCTAAGTTGGGAGCGTACCTGAAAGCAAAGACTAAAAAAATTAAAATGCAATTAAACCACTAAAATGCAATCAAACAAAAATAAAAACAAAACAGTAAACTTGGATTGCCTCCCAAGAAGCGCTTGGTTTAAAGTCGTTAGCCCGACTCCTTTATTTCCTTTCAATCCGGCTCAATCGCAAAAATGACCATTGCATGTCGCCTCGCTGTTCTTTTATTGATTTGCATGCCATGCATGCCTGGTTGGTGACCCTCAAACTTCATTTCAACCGATGGCAAAAAGAAGCTTTCCTCATCCACATCATCAATTATTGCACTTGTGTCAAGATCGATATGAAGATCTTCTTCATGAACCAATGGGTGCTCGATGGGTTTGAAAACCTTGAATGTGACTTCTTGATCTTCAATTTCCTTTTCATGATGATCCCCATTCATGCTCCTCATCTCATCAACCTCAGAATCATCATCCACAATAGGATGTACACTCTAAAAAGTTTCACTAATAGCTTCGTGCGACTCCGCGCCATTTCCTTGATAATCCACCAAGCACTCCACTTCATCCATCAAGTTTTAGAGTTGGCGCTTGAAAAGCGAGTAATCTAGAAATTTGAGTTAGGCGTTCACGGAGCAATTAAACTAAGATCCAGACGGTATGACCATAGGATATTTTCTCATATGGATGAGACTGTCTGTCATGGCATAATAACCAGATGCGTAATTTTAAATATGACGCTTAGATAAGCGAGTAGCTTAAAATATTCGAGTTAGCCACTCTATGAGAAACTTGACTGAGGTCCTCACAACAAGGTTATAGAATAATATATTGTGAGAATGTTACATGAGCTTAGTAACCATTTAAACAAGTTGAATGAATGAATCCCTAGTTCCTCCTGTAGGATAATGCTCTTATTCCTACACCAAGTACTCCTTGCGATCTTTGACTATACTAGAAGACATGGATTAATGTTGCTACTTTGGATTTGCTTTCTATGGTAAGGATTGATGAAACTATTAAGGGTTAATTCTGGAGAATCAGTTGATTCATATCTAAGTAGTATTAGGGCAAAGGGAAGACAACTTAATGCCACTTTGTTATGCATTTTTTGTTAACAACTATAGCGCTTCGATAGCGATATAATAATAAGTGAGATGCGAAATGGACCTGGGCCCAAAAAGGTTTAAGTATGACTTTCTTAAGGATTAGAGATGATTAACTTGGTGAAAATCC
This sequence comes from Aralia elata, assembly GCA_034770075.1. Classification (NCBI taxonomy): domain Eukaryota; kingdom Viridiplantae; phylum Streptophyta; class Magnoliopsida; order Apiales; family Araliaceae; genus Aralia; species Aralia elata. The sequence goes on along the minus strand of JAVJAP010000097.1, from coordinate 714,499 downwards.
AAGTGTGTCTGGGGTACTTTGAGTTTATAGGTTGTAGTCTCTATAGGAACTATTGAGTTTGGTGCTCTCCCGCATTACAAGTGAACTCAACGATTACACGGTGCGACAACTGAAGATTTGTGAGTTCTTGGTTTGAGCAATTTTAGCAGATGTGATGATAATGTCGTCTTGGCCATGGACGAGTGAGAGATGTTTGTTTTTAGATACCCAAATAGGGCGCTCATGGATAGTCCGACCCATTTGGTTGTTTTCAGTTTACCCATATTGACTAGGTCAATTCTTTGTTGATAAAATCATTATCCTTTTGTTTAGTCAGTTAAAGAAAAGTAAGGGAAAATGGGTATAACTAATTAGCAACGTTGGCATTATAAACCCACGTTATCTAGGGATTGGGAGTTATAACTCCAACAGAGAAATATATTGTCTTAAGAGAACTTCCAAAACGAATGATTATTTTTTGTTACTTCGAACGATGAAATTTAAACTCGTTCTCATCTTACGATTATAGTTCGATGCTACCTCTACATTCTAATACGAGTTACACAATTCGTGGAATTGCATGGCCGCTTCCGCATCGAAAAAATGAGGGCATAAGTTTCAAGTGGTATGTTTTTCATTTCGTGTTTATGTGTAATCCGAGTATAGTATGTATTTATAAATTTATCAATTACATTAATCTTAGGATTGTGTTAAGGCAATTGATGGAATCCATGTTCGTGTGAAAGTGTCTTTAAAATGATGCAACAAAGTATCGTGGTAAAAAAGCCTATCCAACACAAAATGCATTAACAACTTGTACTTTTGACCATTACGTACTGTCTGGTTCGGTTGAGAGGGAACAACAAACAACATGAGGATAATTAAGAATGTATTTGATAGAGGATATAAATTGCAAATCTCAAATGGTAATTATAAGTTGTACTTATCAATTAATAAATTAATATATAATAAGCTTACTAACTAACATTCATCATTGTAGGTAATATTATCTTATTGATTTAAGGTTCCCCACAAACAATGAGGATAACACTCCCTTTAGAGGTGTTTGTTACCATTTAAAAAAGTACTATACTCCACTTCCAACAAATGATAAATTTATTTAATCTTCGTCATTCAACATTGCATAATGCAATTAAAAGAGCATTTGGAATACTAAAAAAAAGATTTGCGATTATCAGAAACACAAATGAGTCGAATTACATGCCGAAAATTCAATTGCAGATTGTGTTAACCTTATGCATTTTTCATAATTACTTGATGACAGTTGCTTGATGAGGAACTAATTGCGCAGGTTGATTAAGAACTTCAAAATCAAGAATTTGAAATGATATAAAAAATCATGAAGACAACAATGAAACAAATATGATATATTTTAGACATTGTGTCATTTAACATGTGGAACGATTATACAGATAAAGATAATTATGTCATGTTATCTTTAAATTTTAACTTATAATTGAAAAGTTTTTCCTTATTTCAACTTATGTAATAGAAGCTTTTAGTTATATTGGATTGATTTACTTTTTTTTCTTTTACTTAGTGAATTATGTATCTTTTTTTTAGATTATATATTGTTCGATTGGTGTATCAAATACATTTTTTCTGTTTTAAATATATGTACTATTTTTCCTTGTATATTGATAGGTGCATAACATTTGATTATTTTTATTTATTTATGCTTAGTTTAGTTGTATGTTATTTGTTATATGAACTGAATTAAAGTGTTTATAGATCTTTGGAAGAATTAGAGTGATTTGGTGAATTATGGGGTCTAATGCTGAATTTTATGTTGTTTTGCATAAATACTCTACGATCATGAAGGATACTTTACGTTCGTAGTGTTACGGTGACAGTCTGACAGCTCTACGATCGCAGGAAGGAGATTGCAGAGTCACTCGACGATTTGATATAGTACTCTACGTTCGTAGAGTGGGAGCTCTACGACTGGGTGGCCGTGAACTCTACGATGGTGTTGTTTACTCGATGATCGTCCCAAGTCTACTCTACGTTTTCCACTCGATAGCTAAGTTACTCTACGATGGCATAACTACTCTACGAAGTGCTGGTGCAGAGTGTTACTCTACGATTTTAATTGACTTTGCAGATTTCCAATTCTGAGTAGGATTTGAGATGTTAGAGCTTAAAGATCAACATTGTTCTCTGTGGGATCGACCCTTGCTTATTATTATATTATGCTGAAAGTTTTGAGTTAGTAGAGTTAAGTAAGGTTTTTATTTTTGGTAGCACTAATGACAGCTCTCATATATTAAATACTTGTTAACAATAATTTGTCTAGATCTTGATACTTGGATAGACATATAAAGTCATGACCCAAAGTTTAATTCTAATAAGAAATTAAGAATGAGAATGTTTCTTGGACGGAAGCTATGAATGTTATGTTTATTGAGGAGACAATTTACCAAATAAGGCTAGAAAAACAACCTAGTGGGAGACTTTCACGCACAATGCATACAGAATCACGGTGACCAATCTGAGTGAGAAGTTTCAAATACCATATCTAAAGCAAATTCATTTGTAGAAACACATCAAAAAGTTTAAGAAATTTTTTGATAAAGTTTATGTCACCTGTTTAAGACTAAGTGGCTTTAGCTGGAGTCCAATTACAAAGATATGGTCAGGCGAACCGAAAGCTTAGACGAAGCTAATAGAGGTATAACATTAAAATTTAATTATTTTATCTGCTCTATGAATTAATCTTTTTTGGCTTCTAAGTTGAAAATAAGAGCGTGTGTAGCATGAGTTTGGTATCAAATTGTTTTCTTTCATTAACATGTTATTTTTTTAACTTTTATTTTTTTATTTTAATGTTATGATAGGAAAATGAAAAGGTTGACAAATAGAAGAAACAAAAATTTAACAAAATTATGATGGATTGAAATAGTTATTTCCTAAGGATTAAACAACTAGGGATGATGCTTAAACGACAAAGGAGAAAATGAAAATATAGGCTAACTCAAATGAAAAAGAAATAAAAGTGAAAAACATTGACAAAATGGTATTGGATAATGACGAATTATTAGAAACTTTTGAAAACTATGTTGATATGGATGGAGGTGAACCATTTCCAACACAACAAAAAACCCCCGAAATATTAAAAAGCATTGTTCATTCGGAAACCCAAAAAGAAAAAGGCAAGTATTCTTCTATTGAAAAAAAGATGGCATGATGATGTTATTGGATCGTGCGATCGACGTGCTAAGTCTAGGAAATAAAATTATTGTCAATGCATTTAAAAATTTTCAAGTTACATGTCCATAAACTGCTGAAGATATTTATAATGAATTGTTCTCAATGAGATTTGAAGATTCATTTCTTGAGAAACATATGGTTGAATCTTAGATATTGAATAGATGGTTAAGTAATTATTTGGTTATCCAAAACAGAAGCGCAAAATGAGTTTATAGAAGATGATGAAGGACTGAGAAATATGATTAAAGGAAAATGTAATTTTTGGCGGGAGGTTATCTAAAATGCTACATCTTTATGCTTTATTGGACTTGTTCATTAGATGTTAGTATGACTGTTTTTCGAATTCTTGGTATTTATCTTATTTTATTTATTTGAACTATTTGTTTGGTTATGAAATTTTTAATATTGGTATATTTTAGTGTTTAATGGAGTGAATGTTATTAACACTTCAGCTATGATCCTTAGTTGTCATTGGAGTTGCCAATCTTACTTCTAACATATGTAGAGAAACAACTAGGCTAGATTCAGAATTTTTGTACTTTTAAAAAGTTTTTTTTGATCGACTACTACTGTTAGCAAACTTGGTGACCTTTATAGTAGTTATTTCATTTTTTCATGTGACGCCCCGAGATCCGGGTCTAAACCACGCCACCCGAATCTAGGTCGCCAGAATACAACACCACTACAAACGCGAATTCTCCTATTTACAACTATTATTACAACGACAGTATTTACACCCAAATTCAATAGTAGTCTACATATAAGTACAATCAATAACTGTTTTAGGAATCAAAATCTTTGAAAAATGCTCAAGGAAACCTTCGTACATTGGAGGCCATGCTTCTAGGTTCTAATAAATATCATAAGACTTAAAAATTAGCCTTGGTTAACCCATTGGGCCTCAAAGGAACACGAGAAAATTTCTTTCTTCCTCATTATAATGGTGTGTATTTTCTTACTACACTATTTTATAACTTGATGAGGACAACCTCTAACTCGTACAACTATAGTTACTAACTCGGACCATCATACCATTCCCATGTTCTCCCTACTAGACCAAGCTATACTTCTATTACCTTGAAGGAATTGTGAAACAAAAGGGTGAGCTCAAATAGCCCAGTAAAGAGTATCATGACTAAGATAATGAAGAATAAATTATCTTTAGCCTTCAACAGTGATAAATTAGATATTTAGAACATATGGTAGATGATATAATTTCCAACGATAATTGCAGCGGAACAAGCAATCCATTAAAAGAGTCAAGTAGACCATAATGTCTACTATCTTCTCCAATTTAAAAGTTCACGATCAATATTTTATCCTGTAACACCAATCAATAATTCATGTTCATAATCATGCCAATCAACAATTCCTAGTCATAATCACGTTGATAAATTCATCTTTGCACCCCGGGCAAAAGATATCCAATTGTAACACCAATAAACAATTCATAATCATGCAAATCAACAGTTCCTGATCATAATCATGTTGATCAATTCATATTTGTATCAAATCCAAAGACAGTCAATTATAACATCAATCAACAATTCTTGTTCATAATTATGCCAAACAACAGTTTTTAGTCATAGTCATGTTGATCAATTCATCTTTGTACCCTGGCCAAAGAGAATTGTAACTTGTTAGTTCCCAGGGACACAATAGAGATATAGAAGGGGGAGTTGAATAGATCCTTTTAAAAAAATTTCCTTTTGTTACGAAACTATATATCAGTTATGATTAATAAAATCAATTCATGCACAGCGGAATATACTTTAATAACCCCTTCAAAGATATAAACAAAATCTCAATTCAGTGAACAAATCTACGATATAGTTGATAGCAGATATAGCAGTTATAGAAGTTATTGTACATAATGTAAAAGACTTAAAGTAAATGACACAAGAGGTTTTAAGTGGTTTGGAGACTGAACAACTCCTACTCCACTCTTCTACTTCAACAAGTAGGAATACTTCTGATGTTGTAGTGAAGCTTTTAGCAGATTTGTTTAATCGGTGTTCTTGCTCTTGTTCACCACATCTTTTGCAATCTTGATGTATTTTGTCATATATAGATTCTGTAATCTTTTCCGTTTGGAATCCAACCGTTACTAGCTTCCCGTTGCAAAACTTCCCATTGGAGTATTCCCTTTCTGCATACTTCTTTATTATACCAATGAATATTTTACTCTTTGAAGTCTGCTAGTGATAGCTGAGTCAGCTTCCATTAATTGGTACCAAGATAGTGGAGTCATGTGTGCTGACTTTTGCTGCAGTAAACATGGTTGTTTGAACCCCACTCAGATTGGTTTTCCATTTTGACCATTTAAGTACTCAGCCACTTATCTCGGGATAATTAGCCTAAGTGCCCTTGATATCTTCAATCCTTGCTGGCACTTACTTACTCTACGATCAACTATGTTATAGCATGTTGCTTTTGATCGTAGAGTTGTCTGCTCCCTTCATAACGTGGCATTATGATCATGCATGATGTGCACTGCCTTGGAGCTCGTAGAGTGGCTGACTGCACTTGCTTTACGCTTTAATGTGTTTCTTACTATTTTGCAGTTGTGCCTTCTTGTGCTTTGTGATCTTCATTGAGCTTTACATTCCCAGAGCATAGGTTCATGATCTTGTTGAGCTATTTCTACATCTTGATTAACATAGAGGATTGCTCTGTGTTCTTTTGGCATTAGCTCTGTTGTTGTGTTATAGAGGACTACTTTATGATCTTCTGATGCTTTAGCACTTTCGTTGTAGAAGACTGCTCTACTTAATCTTCAGAAATTGCCTCTGCTATTATGTCATAGAGGATTGCTCTATGATCTTTTGATGCTTTGTTTAGGCTGCCAGAGTATCTTTGTTATCTTTGGTTCAACTCTACGATCACTTGATCTGGTTGGTGCTTTCCCACTCTACGATCTTGTCAAAGGTGCATGTCGTAGAGTCTTGATGGGATCGTAGAGTGTATATCGTAGGTGCATGTTGTATGTGTTTACCTTAAACGGTGGCGCAGTGAGTTGGAAAAGTTCCAAGCAGCAAACAGTTGCTGATTCAGTGACAGAGGCAGAGTACATAGCTGCAAGTGAAGCTGCAAAGGAAGCTGTTTGGATGAAGAAGTTCATAACTGAAATTGGAGTGGTTCCTAGCATTAGAGGAGCAGTACCTTAATTCTGTGACAACAATGGAGTTGTAGCGCAGGCTAAGGAACCCAGGTCTCATCAGAAATCCAAACACGTGTTGCGGCGGTTTCATTTGATTAGAGAGATCATTGAAAGAGGAGATGTCACCCTGGAACGTGTGGACTCTCAAGACAACATTGCAGATCCATTTACTAAAGCTTTAACTCAACAACAGTTTGATCGTCACTTAGAGAAGATGGGTATTAGATACCATGGCGATTGGCATTAGTGCAAGTGGGAGATTGATAGTCGTATGCACACAAGCCAATCATATTTGATATGATGTAGCATATACTTTGTAATCTTATTCATTTATTAATAAAAGAATTGATTTTCTTAAAAGGCATTTTATATTATCTACATGGTGCTGTTATATTAAATGTGATAAACCCATAGTTTTGAGCAATACTTTTAGAATCATGGTGGTGATCATGCTAATGAGATCTAAATTCTAGATAACTCACAAACTAAAATTGTTCCTAATCGTTGGATTACTAAATTGGGGATTAGTGAATCCGGATAGATTAGTACATATGTTGCTTACTCTTAGGAAGAGGATGATTGATCTCATAATCATTTGTGTAGAGACACTAAAGCAAGTATGTAGGTGCTTATTGGAGAATAAGTTCACTGAACGTGGCTCGCTAAGGAATACCTAATAGAGTTTTACTCGCCTGTCAATAGAAATTCCTATAGTGATAGTTGTACAAGTGATCCTTGGACTTGAGATCATCATAGTATCTTGTGTATGATGAGTTATACTTTGACATGTCCCTTAAGACCTTGTGGGTATATCAAAGGGTATGATTGGGTATAATTAGTTGTACATGGAGATAGGTGAATGATCAACAAAGAATCTACCTCGTCTAGTAAAAGATGTGAATGTCCTATGTGATTCGATAAATGATAACTCAGTAGTCCTTGGCCAAGGCAGAATGAAATTAGAAAGGAGTTTCTAATTTGCATTAATTAGAGTTGTGCATTTGGGAATCGAAATACATATAATTAAATAAAATAAGACTTGACAGTAAATCCATGTCTTATATTTAATTGGGACATTGTATGGTAGAAGGATTGAATTGTACGGTAACTATTTACTCAAAGGTTCTTTTGTGATTAATGTTGAAATCTATATTATCTGGAAAGTCGTTGATCGCTAAGGGGGCTTACCCTTATTGTAGAATAAATATTATTTATTTAAATGAATTAAATAGTTTAATTTATTTATTTAAATAAGATTAGAATTGTTCTAATTGATTTATTCACAACCGGTTTAATATGGAGAACCTAAAGGGTCACACCGCAAAAGAAAAATATTTATTTAAGAAGTAAATGGCATAATTGTAATAATAAGTTAAGTGTATTTAATTTACTCTATGCAGATAGAATAAATTAAGTAGCTTAATATTTATTATTTAATATTTTGGAAATATTAAATATAAATTAATAAGAGGAGTCTTATTATTATTATTACTATTACTATTATTTAATTCCTAATAGGGATTGAGAATTAATTAATAGAAGTACTCTCCCATGAATTCCTAATTGGATTAGGAGCATAATTAATTAAAGGAGTTTAATTATAATAGAAACCCTAATCCTAAATTGTTTAGAGAAGGGTTATTCCTACATCTATAAATAAGAAGAGTCTTATCATAGATTAGGGTTACACACTCTTGCATTAGATTGTGGAGAGTACTTACAATTTTTATAGAGATAGAAACTAGGGTTTTGCCAAATACCCAACTTCTTGAATACTTGTTCTTTCTTGGTGGATCACCTCTAGAGGTCAAACACTTGGGTGGCTAATGTTGATCAAAAGAAGGAATCACACTGTAGCATTCGAGGAGAACACGAAGGACTAGGAGTTGAACTTGTACTCGAGGAAGCTTTGTTCTACGATGGTATAATTCTTATTCTCTTTCTCTTTCGTTTATATCGTTAATTGAGCACATAGATTGATCTTGGTGATGGTTTGTATAAAATTTTAAAATCTGATTTTATCGTGCTTCCGCTCTATTTATGTAATTTGATTGCATGCTCGCGTTATATACAAACCTAACAGTGGTATCAGAGACTAATCATGTGCTAATTATCGATCTTGATGATTCCATGTATGAATTGATATGCGAAACGTTCGAATTTTTGGGCAAGAAAATTTTTCTGATTCTGCGTCGCGGCGCGGCCGCGCCGCTTCCAATTCATTCTGGAGCGCGGTCGCGCCGGTGTCTGGGGTGCAGCGCGGTCGCGCCGGTGTCCAGACTTTGAAATTTTTTTGTTTTTCTCAATTAAAATAAATGGTTTATTTAATTGATAAAAGTTTAAAATAAAAGAGTTTAATTTGGATTTGGTTTTTGATTAAAATAAAAGAGTTTATTTTGTTTCAAAACTAAATATTAGCAAAACTTTTGCCCATTAATTGATATCAATGCATATATGGAATGGTTTTATTATTCATGGGATGAATGTTATTTATTGATACATATAGAGATATGTATGATAATAAATAGGGATTGATTATGGACTATTGACCAATGTGTGATTGGATTTATTTTAGTGGATGCTTGAATGTATGGGTTTTTATAAATGGGGTCTGCGTACCTCGTCTTCTCTAATTTTTTCTTAATGTAAATTCTATCTCCCTCCTATGTACTTCCCCTTGGCTGCTGATCAAGGTTTCTATTTATTGTAAGTAGTTTTTGTAATAGGAATAGTTAGAATTAATTTTGAAGAATTGGAGACAAAGGAGCAAGGAGCGCTTGAAGACCCGTTTGTATTGGAGCCCGGGTTTAAATGTAATAGTTATATTTAAATTTTATTCTTGCACCCTAGGTTTGACCTTTTGGTTCACTTGGTGGCTCTAGTGAACCAAACTAGAATAAAAGTCCATAATCAATCCGGGTAGAATAGAGTATTCTATATGTGCATGCTTACTATATATATTATATATTATCTAACATGCTTTGCATGTAATATAATATGACGCGTATTTTATATATATGTGCATGCGCGCTAAACAAGATGAGACTAATAATAACAAACCCCTCAAGGAAATCATATTAAGTCCTAAGCGTTCAGAGTTATTGGGAATATCGAACGTCGCCTTCTAGCATGGTAAAGCAATAGAGTATTAAATATTTAATATGAGTTTGTTGTGCACACACAAGGCCAGTATTAAATATTTAAGATGTTGTTTTATCACATTTGATGCTTATTAAGGAATTGAACATTACTGCTTTGTTGTGCACACACAAGGGCGGTATTTTTCTCTTCACATATATGGAAGTGCTAGGCTGGACTTAACTTAGATTATTTTAGTTCGGATGTGCACACACTTGACCATTATAATCTAAGAGGCAAAATACAAGGAGTTACATGGTGATGTAATTGACAATAGTTGTCTACCTATTTATTTATATATAGTTTGTTGTGCACACACAAGGTTATATACATTTGAAATGGGATCCTTAATCTCACTAGCAAATCTTTAATTAGATTTGCCGAACTATATAATGAGGGTAATATAGTTTGATGAAAATAGTGGGAGATACCAATTTAAATAAAGACCTAATTTATTTTGGTAATTAATTAAATGAATGAATGCTAAAATGTTGTCTATTTCACATGCAGAATTTAAAAATGTCAAACTCACTATCACTGCGTAGCATACTTGATGCTAACATATTGACCGGACCGAATTACACGGACTGGTTAAGGAATCTGAGAATTGTTCTCACTGCTGAAAAGATTTCTTATGTCCTAAATTCGCCAGTCCCTGCAAGTGTTGCAGAAACAGCCTCTAAGGAAGAGATTGCTACTTTTAGAAAGTGGCAAGATGATGCAATCTTGGCACAATGCATCATGCTCGCATCCATGAGTAACGAGCTTCAGCGTCAGCATGAAACTATGGATGCTCCTACTATATTGTTGCACCTCAAAGAGTTGTATGGTGAGCAAAGTAGGACTGCTAGATATCAGATATCTAAGGAGCTCTTCCGATCTCGTATGACCGAGGGCACTGCTGTTGAGACTCATGTCCTTAAGATGATCAATCTGATTGAACAACTTGGACAGCTTGGGTTCGTGATGGATGGGGAGTTAAGTCAAGATTTGATCTTGCAATCACTCCCGGACACCTTCTCACAATTTGTTGTGAATTTTCACATGAATAAGTTGGACGTCAGTTTGCCTGAGTTACTTAACATGCTGAAAACTGCTGAAGGTCACTTCTCATCCAACAAGAACCAAGTCTTACTAGTGGATGATTCTTCCAAGAAAAGGAAGAGGCCCAAGGTATCTTCTGAAAAGAAGAAAAATAAGAAGGCTAAGGGCAAGGCGAAGAAAAAGGATAATAAGAAACCTGATCCAGATAGCAAAGGAATTTGCTACCATTGTAACAAGCCGGGACATTGGAAGAGGAATTGCAAGGAGTATCTTGCGGGCCAAAAGAAGCTTGGAGAAGCTTCGACTTCCGATCTAGGTTTGTTCATGATTGAAATTAATTTTTCTGAAAGTCAAAATTCTACTTGGGTATTGGATACCGGCTGTAGTTCTCACATATGTAATAATATGTAGGGACTAAGCAGAAGTAGGAAGCTGAACAAGGATGAAGTCGTTCTACGAGTAGGAAATGGAGTAAAGGTTGTTGCATTGGCTGTAGGGACTTATTGTTTAGCACTACCTTCGGGCAAGTTCATTAGTTTAAATAATTGTTATTATGTTCCAACACTCATTAGAAACATTATTTCAATTTCTGTATTGGATATGGATGGTTTTGATATTATAATAAAGAACAACAGTTGTTCTATTTATAATAAAAATATTTTATATGGCGTTGGCAATTTACTGAATGGACTTTACATACTTGACTTGCATGAAAATATACTTCAAATTGAACAAACTAAGAAAAGAAAAAGAGATGATGTTAATTATACCTTTATGTGGCACTGTAGACTCGATCATATCAATGAAACAAGATTATCCAAGTTGCATAAAGATGGGCTTTTAGAGCTATCTGATTACGAATCATATCCAACTTGTGAATCTTGTCTCATGGGTAAGATGACTAAATCTCCTTTTAGTGGAAAAGGAGAAAGAGTTACAGAGTTGTTAGCGTTGGTACACACAGACGTTTGTGGACCTATGACAACGAATGCACGAGGAGGGTATTCTTATTTTATTACTTTCACTGATGATCATTCTAGATTTGGATATGTGTATTTAATGAAATATAAATCTGAATCGTTTAAAAAGTTCAAAGAATTCAGAAGTGAAGTAGAGAAACAAACTGGTAAGAGTATTAAGATTCTTCGATCGGATCGAGGAGGGGAATACTTGACCAATGAGTTTCTCAATTGTCTCAAAGAAAATGGTATAATCTCACAATGGACTCCACCAGGGACGCCACAGTTGAATGGTGTATCTGAAAGGAGAAATCGAACATTGTTGGACATGGTTCGTTCCATGATGAGTTTTACCGACCTTTCAATATCCTTCTGGGGTTATGCCCTAGAATCGGTTGCATACCTGCTTAACAAGGTACCTACAAAATCCGTCCCAAAGACCCCATATGAGATATGGACAGGGAGGAAACCTAGTCTTAAGTATGTTAAGACTTGGGGTTGTCCAGCTTATGTCAAAAGGTTGGAGCATGATAAGCTGAAGACTAGATCCGACAAGTGTAGATTTGTGGGATATCCTAAAGAAAGTTTAGGATATTATTTCTATCATCCTACTGATCAAAAGGTGTTTGTAGCGAAACACGCTGCCTTCTTGGAAAAGGAGTTTATCCTCGAAGGGGTCAGTGGGAGTAGGATACATGTACAAATAGCAGATAAGATACATGTACAAATGTACAACATTTACATTCTGTCATTAAATAATCATCAACAACTAACAATTACTTCTAACGAAAATTTAGCATGGATCAGACAATTCCCAAATAAAACAAGTTTATTTTTCCTGCACGTCTTCTGTTCATTACCATTCAAATGGCAGATAACATCTCATTGTATTCCTAACCTGCAAAAAGGCTATTTTTGCAAGATTGAGCTCGACAACTCAGCAAATCAAGCAGTTTTCATGCATGACATAGCACATAATTTCATGCTCAACTTATACAATCATAAACATTCTAATTCTCATTTATCATACATGTTATATCTCACATATCAAATAATAAGATTGAGTTCCTTACTCAATCAGCATAGACATATATTGACTTTTGTCGTTCATAATTATGACATATGTAATTTAACATGCTCTTTGAAGTACAAATTTCAATCAATCAATCATCAAATTCATATAGCAAATAAGAACTGAAAGACTTGCATGGCTCATAGATCACCAATTACATCCTTTTGTCCTTGTAGACTTCCTACACAACATATGATCATGCACATCAACTATTAGTCATATAACAACGTTTGGTAATCGTTTAAGTAACTCTATTCCACATTTCATAATTCTTCATTTTATTCTCTATATAATGCTTAACTTAGGGATTAAGTCCCGTTAGGGCTCCTCATTAACTTTTCGGTTTATTTAAGTTAAACTTTTTTTTTTTCTCATTATGTTCCACTTTAATTGACACTTAATATTTGGTTAAGTCTTAAACCTTATCTTTACATCACATTAGATGTATAATGTTTGTTAACATTACTTAAGTTAACTTTCGTCTCATATTTCTTTATACTTCTCTTTTAGTCGACATTTAACGTTTAGTTAAGTCGTAATAGTTAACATAAATTAAATATTCATTCGTCTTAGGTTCCTTTACATTTCCCTATAATTATCATTTAACAATCGGTTAAATAATACAAGTCTTATTATTTAAACAACATCCTCAATTCTGACAATCATTGAGTTAAAGAATTTCCTCCATTCATAACTTTTATATCAATGCTATGATTACAGTCTGTTATTACACCTTTTACATGATTTACATTTCGTTGTAGTCATTGGAATATGTTAAGTTTTTATTTCTTATAACATTGAACAACAACCTTCTTAAATTCCAAGTTCACAACTTACAATATCATCTCTATGATTACAAACTTCCATTAATCCTTGATTCATGTTTTAAGACTCACTTCAAGCATTAGAATAGGTTAAAATTACATTACCCCAGTTCAAGCATGCAGAAGCTCAGACTGGGCATGTTCTGCAACTGGCGCAGCTGCGCTAGTTTTATACTAGGGACATACGCAGCTGCGCTGCAGCGCCCAAAATAGCCTATTGTCCAGTGCAGCTGCGCTGGACACCAGAACTTGATTCTGCAATCTCGAACTTCAGACAACTTTTCATACCAAGCTTAATTCTAATCACCAAATTAGCTATTCTCATATGTTCTAAAGTTCATAAACACCAAATTAAACATTTTACAAACTATTTTAAGATCTTAGAAACATCAAATACTTTAATTTAGATGCTTAAAAACCAAAGTTCATGCTCCACTTTTCATTTTTTAACGTATTTAGCAAAATCACATACCACAAATTCGTTTTTTTAATCGTTTTGATTCATTTCAGTTGCCATGTTTTCGTTTCTTAAAACACCACAACCATCAACCATCCGTTCACGGATTACTACAAGGATTCCCAACCAATTTTAACCTCAAAATAGGCCAAAACATACTTATAACCCAAAAATGTCCAATCCTTCATCTTTTACAACATAACCCAAATTTGATTACTACAAAATCCATAATAGATGGTATATAACAGATTATATACATAAGAAACACATATACCATAACCCTCATCAATTCATACTACAAAATTCATTTTTCAAAAAACCTATATTCTAAAAAAATGAACATACAGAGGTTTAGAATATGATTTCTTACCTCTTTGATTTTTCCTAACTTAGATAGATGATGAAATGGGTTATTCTTCCTTGATTCCTCTTTCTTCTTCCTTCTTTGATTCTCAGAATTCTTCACAATTTCACAAAAAACCCTCTCTCTCACTTTCTCTCTTTCTGAGCCTTCTCAAAATAAGCGTAACTAACTGATGAAGCCCGTTATCAGAAGGAAGGGTCTCAACAGTTAGGAATAATAAGGGTCACAAGGTAATGTTTGGCTAACCCCTTAAACTCTCTTTCTAGTTTATTTCAATAACCCTCTTATTATATGATATATTTGTCACACTTAAATTAAATTAAACTTATTAATAAATCCAATTTAAACCTTACTAATAAAATTATAATTTCCATTTAGCCAAATTATAATTTTATTTAATAAATCATTTTATTCAATAAACTATTAACTATTAATCCTCTAATTTAATTATTTAATTAAATTACAATATTACCATTCCATTAGCGTAATAAAATACGCACCAATTATAAAATCATTTAATTTAATCAATATTACCACACTTACATAAATTATCCCATAACAACTTCCATCAAATATTTATTAAATAAACGTCTCAATTAAAAAATTTATTTTATTCGATAAATATTTGAACTATTTACAACACTCACAGTCGTATTACATTAACATATTACATTTATATGTAACACAATGCTTTCTCACTTTATTAAAACAAATATCTATTTACATTAATTCACTACTTTAATTAAGTGAATTACTCTCATTATTTAAGAAACTTGATTCATAACAAATCCATTGCCAACAAGACATAATAATCAAATTATATTATTTCATAATATAATTTTTAACTTAATTAAATTAACTAATATTATTCAAACTTCCTTTTTGTAACAATTTCATTTACTTTCTTCAATATTTTAATTAACTATTGAATCTCATTTTTCCAATATAAAAATATATATATTTCTCTTCTATATTCACACTTAATCTCTTCACACCAAATATATAACACATATATATATACTTATTCAGATCCGACACCTCTCATAATAAGAATTTTATTTATTAAATTATTATTTAATAATTACTGAAAATCCGGGTTGTCACACATACTGATCAATTCATCTTTACACCCTGACTAAAGAGAATTGTAACCTAATGGTCATTATTATACCAAACTACAACTTTTGGTCATAATCATGCGATCAATTCATCTTTATACTTAAGCTAAAGATATTCAAATGGTCATGATCATATCAATCAACAGTTTTTGGTCATAATCATACTGATCAATTTATCTTTGTACTACAGGCCAAAGATATTCAATTGTAACACCAACGGTCACGATCATACCAATCAATAGCTTTTGGTCATAATCATGTGAGTCAACAGTTCTTCTTTGCACTTAGACCAAAGAGAAATTTCACCACAATGATTATGACAATGATATAATAGATGAATAGAAATAATAAGAACAATAAGATTAAGAATAAACATTAGAGATTTGCAATTTAATTTTACCCAGAGTCCAATAATGTACAAACTGTCAATACGATGACCAAATTGTGGAGTCAAATTCAATAATGATATTCAAGATTCATATTCCAAAGATAACGATTAAAATTTAAAAAGAAGATTCAAGTAATAAAAAGTTCAAGTGGAATTATATTAGATGAAGCGCAAACTATTAAGGATATTATAATCCTTTAAAGAATTTTCACCGTTTAATGATAAAGCTGTAAAGACGAATAATAATCTCTAATTATAATATGGAGTATGAAAGAAAATGATAACCCTCTACGGGTATGAAATGAATGATAACCCTCTACGAGTATGAAAAAGTGATATCCCTTACGAATGAAATAAAATGACACCCCTTACGAGTATGAAATAAAATGATATTCCTTTACTTTGATATTGTGAAACACAAAATTAATAGCCGAACGAATCATTCCATGTTCGTCGTTGCAGTAGTAAAAAAAATCTGATTTTCAGGTCTTCTAGAGTTTTTAAAATCTCTTTATGTTTTCACAAAAGTTGCAGCTCTCAAAAAGATACCGGAAATAGACTCAAGAATTACTTCATTCGGAGTTAATATGACTAAGTTATGGATTTTCAAAACTAGGGCTAAAAATAGTGACGAAAATTATAACAAGTTACGGTTTTTAGCATTTAAGACATGAAGATCATATCCGATGACTTTGCTTCCTTCTTCAAAGTTGTAGAGGACGATAATCTAATGAAAACATGCTTTGAAATCACTCAATTCCAACACAGGATGAATTTACTATGATTTTTCTAAAGTGTTGCTGAACATAAAAAAATTTCACTCGGGAATTCAAAGAAGAAAGCAACAAATGATTTCATAACTTGGAATATAAATGTAGCACTCTACTGATATTTACTAACACTTAAGATAGCCTAGCATACTTAGAGAGAAACTTACACTAAGAAATTTTTAGAGAATTGAAGAAAATGTAAGTACCTAGTTATGAAATTCCTTATACTAAATCATACTATTTATAGCCAAAATCCACCACATTTAATAAATATATTATTCATCTATTATCATTACTTATTTAAAAAGATTAATCCATTATCATTATTTATTAAAAAAAATAATCCATTATTATTATTAATTTAAAAAGATTAATCCATTATCATTATTAATAAAAAAGATTAATCCATTATCATTATTAATAAAAAAAAAAGATTAATCTATTATCATTATTTATTCAAAAAGATTAATCTATTATCATTATTAATAAAAAAAGATTAATCCATTATTATTAATAAAAAAAAAGATTAATCCATTATCATTATTAATAAAAAGATTAATCAATTATCATTATCTTTAATTTATACCATTCATAAAAAAAATATCTTTAATCTACCACATATTAATTACCTTTCATCTACCACATATTAATTACCTTTAATCTACCACATATTAATCACCTCACGTATTAATTATTCACATTTTTCACATTTTAAGATTACATTTAATCAACCATACATCAATTATCCACATTGATTACCTTTAATCTACCACATAGTAATTATTCACATTTTTCTTTACTATTCACAATTATTATTATAATATCCTTCTTATTCATTATTGACTAAATGTATTACTATCACAAATATTAGTGTTCTTCAAATAATGAGTATGTCTAACAGTTTAATACACGTGACAATTAATTACGTAACTTTTCATTACTACCCTTACTATAATGTCAATTAATGGTGACAATAGTATGAAATGCTGTGACAATTATTGTGACAACCCCAAATCTATGTATTTACTAAAGTGGACCGGTGCTCACAATCCAATACTAAATCTTTCTAAGTATAAATATTATAAACTCACAATACTGACAACCAGATTGTTCCCAAAAAAGAGGGGACATTCCGTATAAACGACACGCAATTAAATAACCCCTTTCCTCAACAAAACTTCTAGACCTTGCCAATAATGCTAATTGGTCTAATTATATTATATCAAATAATATGAGTTACTGTACCGTGACAATTATTGATGAAATAATATGAAATAATGTACAGTTGTTACTATAACAATTATTAAGTTAAAATACTATGCAATTGCTACTGTAACAATTATTGTATCCATAATTATGAAATACTGTGCAATACTGTGTGCTACTGCGTAACATCGCGTGCTACTGCAGAGTACTGCGCGCGTGCTACTGTACTTTTATTACCGGGTATTTAAACAGTAAAAAATAATAATACCGTTGATAATTTTTATTAAAAAAATTATTTCTGTCATTTTTTATATCCGACAATTGTGGGAACCACCAATGATTGGTTGTTTCGGTGCCGTCGTACTTTACCGAATATTCCTTGACATATCTTTTTATAATATAATTTGTACATCTCACCCGTAACTTTATCAATTTAACACCTTACTGTTTAGAATAATAATTATAAAAAATTTAAATTCTCTTTATTAAAAATTTGGGGTCGTACATTTCAAGTATTTTCAGTCTGTATATTAAGTAACTTTATAATTCATACGCGTCTTTTTTGTACAAGCATGAAGCTGTTTATATCTTTGGGCATTGTTCAAAAACAATAAACGTATATAAAGGTATAATAGTCATAATATAAAAAATGTTACTCTTTATTTTCTTTACCGGCTCACAAACATATGATAGGAAAATAATGACACTTTTTTGTTAAGTAAACTTATAAACAAAAATAAGAAAAATATTTATTTTTGTCCTTTCCTATCTTATAATTTACTTATTCAAAACTTCTTAATATTTCTTACTCCCAAATCTTACAAACAAGGTATAAATGAAAGAGATAATCGTAGTTTGAGAAAAATGGTTGCCGCCTCATATTCCATGCTAAACTCAAGACAGAAATGGTGGGTTGAATATAACGAAACTCAGTCGAAAAATGGACGGAATTCTATTGTGAATTTTTAGATTCTTTAGTTGTTCGATTAGTAAATTAATAGTAAAATAATAATAATAATAATAATAATAATATAATAATAATAATAATAATAATAATAACGACTAAAAAAATAAGAAGGTGACATGGTGACCATTCATTGGTTCTTTGACCTCCTCAGACGTGGCTCCACCTGGAGGAAAATCTAAGTTTATGGCCCATCAGGTACATCTAACTTCTCAATAACCATCTTCTCTCTCTCTCTCTCAGATGTAAAACCCTATCACTGCAAAAACCGATGGATTTGTAATCTGATCTCTCTTGTGGACGCCCTCTCCGATCTGAATGTCCTTCGATCACTAGGTTGAGAAAAGAGTCCTTCCGTATCTCTCCTCATCAGGTAACACACACACACATGGTATTTAGCAAAATTTTCATCTTGAGGTCGGTTTATTTATAATTCTTATTGCAAAGAACTAGGGTTTTTGTTTTGAATTGAAGTAATTGGGGTTTGATTTAGCATATCTCTATTGTAGTAACTGGGGTTTAAAAGATTAGTTTATTATGTTAATCTTTGAGAAGATTACATCTTCTGTGCATTGATATAGGATGAGGAAAATGTTGAACAAATTACAACTATTTGATTATTTCGTGTATATTCAGAGCAGATCGATTCTATTTGTTACTACATCAAATTTTCCCCAAGCAATTGTGATTTCTGAGTGCAATGAAGAATAGTGAGCGTGCTGCCAATCTTGCTCTTTTAGGTTTGCTTCTTCTGCCCCATTTCATGATAGTTGCTTATGTCTTATTTGACTTTTTAGTGATAACAATGTTGCATTTTAAAAAATTTCATTTGGGAATTTGTGGGGATGATATTTGGGATTCTTCTTGAAATTGCTTATTCTCCTTGATTAACTCTATCAGATAAGTATGATGCTAAACCTTTCATCTAGCTTTGTCATTAACTTTTTTATAATCTATTAACCATTCTTTGAGTTTTTAACATGGCCCGACTTTCATGACTTTTTTAATAATTCAGTCTTATTTTTATCTAGCCGAAGTTATTTATTTACTTATATTAAACATACTAATTTTATTTTTTTTTGGGTTTGTACCAAAATTAAAGATCCTCTTTCTATAATTGTAAGTAGTTTTATCAAAAAATTCCAATACTGCCCTCAGAATATTTTTGGTCTACTCACTGTTATTGGAAAACTAAAAAATTGCTTTGCATAGGGAATTGGTAATAATTTTTTTTCCCTTCTCTCTGTATGTTATTCTCACTTTATTTCTCTCATTATTACCAAATTTGGTGAAATAACTTTTTTGGCGCCGTGTTTATTGGTTGTAGTATGAGGAAGGATAATGGAGAGAGGAAAAAAACCTGAGAGGGAGAAAGAGAAAGAAAGAGAGTAAGTCTTCATTTTTTAGAGATTTTATGTGTAACAAAGGAGAGAGAACAATCAGATGTTAAGATAGAGAAATTGTAAGAGAGAGACTAAAATAAAAGAGATAATGACATTATGGTCCTAGAACTATAATGGGTTCAATTGAAACTTTGAAACAACCCATATTATTGATATATTGAACTGTATGAAAGGACAATTTGATATAATATTTTGTTTCTTAATCAGTGTGTAAAATACAATTAAGATTTTTATTCTGGGATGGAGGGAGTTTTTATTCTATTTTATATTTCTTTTCCACGGGCGGAGCTACATATAGGAGGTGGGTGGTACCATTGCCCCGATATTTTTTTTAAATATTTCTAAATCTCACTTTTCCTTGTAAATTTCAATATGCTACCCACTATTCTAGAAAATATGATACATCTAATATAGAAAATTATCCAAAATAAGTACCTAATTTATTAAGAGGTAAAATAATTAACCACTTTTCTTGAAATTGTAAAAGATTAGCAACGACTAATGTCGTTGCCCTAAATATTTTCCCCACTTCTTCTGAAAAATTATTGAGGGCTCCCACATTCCCACATGGTGAAAAGTTTAGCCCAGCCACTGGTGTTGGAAATTTGTTTTAGAGAACCACTATATCCTTTTATATCACCTTTTCTTCACCTTCTAAGTGGTATTTAGTCCAAACCATTCATAAGTAAAGTGAAACCATTCACTAGGAAAGTGAGCCCACACACTTAGAAATGGAGAACTCCACTACCTTGGAGCTGAAGCATAAGGTGATATCTTCCTTTTTTATGGTGCCTTTTACTTTGTCTTTGCGTACTAATTGATAATGAGTTATTTTTTAATTGATAATTTTAAGTTCTTATTGAATGAATTTGTTTGCATTAAAGTTACAAAGTGAATATTGGTTTCATTAGATGCTTTAATTTCCCCACACCGGTGGCCATATTGGGGATATTGTTCTATAGATGGTCAAAATTCACAAGATATGTCTCTCCTCCGTTGTTTGTCGAAAATATTGCATGATGTGCGAGAATGGGTATGTGTACTTAAGAAATTCATGGAGGTACTTATCAAACAAATATGAAATCTTTGCCGTTACTTTGCTATAATGTTAAGTAACTTTTATAGAAAGTGAGATATGTAGTCTTTGAGGTGATATCATGAGTATTCATTAAGTGTTTGGTATTTTTCTGTGATGTGGCTTTACTAACCCTAGATGGAGGCGTGTTCATGGATTCTTAGCAAAGAAAAAAAAGATATTGAGATCTTCCTGTTTCTTTCTTGATGCAAAGGTTTTGCTATATGATCAAGTTATTCCATCTAAAAGCTAAGATAGCAAACTTTGTTTGAATGTTTCCAGAATGATCTAAAGACTCGATTAGATTTTTGTAGTTATATATTTTATGGTCAATGTTAAAATGGGTGGAAGATAAAAGGTTTGGTAGGGAGGAAAAGATTGGATTTTAGGGCAGGCTGGAGGTTCTGCATGAAATTCATATGGGCCCGTGTAGTTTATTTTTACAAGAAAATAATATGAAAGAAGAGATTAGAAAGGAGGATATAAATAGTCCTCTAACAAAATCAGCAAAATGGGAATTAATTCGAAGCCAAATGCAATTAACTTTAATACTCATGGATAACAAAAACTATTTCCTCTTGGAAAGTGTAACACTCCGAACCCGCTACAGGTCCGAAGTGCTACACGCCGCAAGTCCAAAGGCCCGCAAGGCAAATTATCAATCGCGCGCAACCCAAACAAAACAATTCAACAATAATTTTAAATTAATCTTAACAATAAACATCTTTCAAAACCAATTCACATGAATACTACTAAATATTAGGTTCTTAAAATGGAGATACAGTTTCCCGAAACTAAGAGTTTATCAACATTCAACATTAAAGGAAATAACATCCTAAACTGTTGGAAAACATGTTTTCTCTCACATGGGCACATGGGTACTTAGTAGAGCATCAGCAGCACATGGGAGGTTTTTTCTCACATGGGCACATGGGTACTTAGTGAAGCATCAACAACATATGGGAGCATAAAAAGCAGCAGTTAGTGGACTCCTGCAGTTAGTGGACTCCTGCAGTTAGTGGACTGCTGCAGTTAGTGGAAGTATGGGCAACATAACAGCCACATTGATTCACTTGGTTGTCTAGCTTTCCAATTCTAATTCCTTGTATGCTATAAATAGTGGTCTGCTCTCCCTTGTAAATAGTATGAAAGTAATAATACACTTTGCTCTTCTTGTATTGATCTTCATCCTTACTTGTTCTATTACATGATCCTATTTTCTAACATGGTATCAAAGCCTAAGGATATTCTAACAAGATATTCTAGCAGATTTTTTCATTTTTTTGCAGTTTTTTCTGCAGTTCATTTCTGCAGTTTTTTTCTCTGCAAATTTTGCAATTATGCAGATTTGTAATTCTGTCACAGAATCATTTCTACAACTTTGTTCCAAAATTTGCAAATCAAAGCAGCTTTGCATAAACCAAAATATCTTCTTGGTATCAAAGCAGCTTTGCAATTCTGTTAGTGATTGGACTTGATAGTCAGTAATTTGTGACTTGAGGAAGATGTCAGAAATTATAACACAGCAGAATGAAGCAGCACTAAAGGAGTCGAGCAGTCTCAACCAAGAAGAGGTCGAGAGGGTGAGATTTCTAATTGGCAACCTTGACAAACCTTCAGGTGCTTGTTCATTGGGGTATTCAGGTAAGTCTCCATCCTCTATTGGATTAAACGTCTCGAATACACCCTTTGCCAGCTCCTGGATCATGGATTCAGGAGCTACCGATTATATGACCTATTCATTAAATGTCTTTTCCACATACTTACCCTGCCTAAGTAGTAAGAAAATATCCACAGCTGATGGTTCTTTGACCACTGTAGCAGGTGTAGGAGATGTTAAAATAGGCCCATCATTGACTTTAAAAAATGTTCTCCATGTCCCCATATTATCTACAAACCTTGTCTTCATACAAAAGCTTACTCAAGATTTATGCTGTAATGTGATCTTTCATCATAATTATTGTGTATTTCAGGACCAGAATTCGGGGAAGATGATTGGACATGCTAGAGAACGGGATGGGCTATATTACCTAGAAACATCGAGCCAATCAAGTATCACCAAGGGCAAACTGTCTTCTTCTTTTGTTTCAGAATTTCATTCATCCAACGAAGAAAAGGTTTGGCTTCACCACCGCCGAATGGGGCATCCGTCATTTAGAGTCATTAAAATTCTGTTTTCGTCTTTATTTCAAGGTCTAGGTGTTGAAAACTTTCATTGTGAAGTGTGTGAACTTGCCAAACACAAACGTGTACCTTTTCCAAGTAGTGATAAAAGAAGCTCTCTTCCCTTTTACCTCATTCACAGTGATATTTGGGGTCCATCTACTATTCCTAATGTTTCTGGGGCAAGATGGTTTGTGTCATTCATTGATGATTGTACTCGTGTTACAAGGCTTTTCTTACTTAAACATAAATCTGAGGTCAGTACTGTTCTCTCAAATTTTTGTTCCATGATTAAGAACCAATTTGGGGTCACTATCAAAAGGTTTAGGTCAGATAATGCCATGGATTATTTCAATCAAGTATTAAGTCCTTATTTTCAAAAGGAAGGAATAGTACACGAGTCATCCCGTGTTAATACGCCACAACAAAACGGAGTCGCGGAAAGGAAAAATGGCCATCTCCTTCAGTCGACCCGAGCCTTCTTATTCCAAAAAAATGTGCCTAAATCTTTTTGGGGGGAAGCAGTTCTTACAGCCACTCGTCTTATAAATCGTTTGCCTTCTAGAGTCTTGGGATTCAAGAGTCCAATGGACATGCTCTCAACATTCTATCCACACATGCACACTACAAATAATCTTGTTCCTAAGATATTTGGGTGCGTATCATTTGTCCATACTCATAGTCAAAATAGGGGGAAACTAGACCCAAGGGCGTTAAAATGCGTGTTTGTGGGTTATTCCTCAACTCAAAAAGGGTACAAGTGTTATCACCCTCCATCAAAGAAATTTTATGTCTCGGTGGATGTTACTTTCAATGAACAAACACCTTACTTCACCTCACCTTATCTTCAGGGGGAGAATTCAATACTTGAAGATAAGGACGGGGATTTCTTGCTCGATCTGTTGCCAATTCCTAAACCAGTTTCTAGTAATCCGAGTCATGTGTCTGAGTCAATACCTGAGTCCATGCCGAGTCTTGTGTCTGAACCCGTCACGAAAATTTTAGACACTCCTAACTCTGCCGACACTCCTAACTCTGCCCTTG
Source organism: Aralia elata (assembly GCA_034770075.1). Taxonomy (NCBI): domain Eukaryota; kingdom Viridiplantae; phylum Streptophyta; class Magnoliopsida; order Apiales; family Araliaceae; genus Aralia; species Aralia elata. Next base: position 690,140 of record JAVJAP010000097.1, on the reverse strand, counting down.
AGAATGTGAGATTTGACAAAGGCAAGGTGTATTCGAGGAAAAAGACAATTGTCCCTAAATCAGTGCAAGTCCAAGAATCCAACCCAGATCCTGAGAATGAGGTAACAATTTCTAATTCTTTATTACAAGCTGAAACTGAATCCCATATAGACAATAATGACCAAGACCTTCCCATTGCTATTAGGAAAGGAACTAGAGAGTGCACAAAACGACCTTTATATCCTCTTGCACACTTTCTTTCCTTTAAACATTTTTCACCATCACATAGAGCCTTCCTTGTTAACTTGAACACCATTACCATCCCTACCACCTTATCTGAGGCTTTGACCAATGAGAAATGGAGACAAGTCATGAATGTAGAAATGGAAGCATTGGAGAATAATAAAACGTGGGAGTTGGTGAAATTGCCTGTCGGAAAGAAACCTGTAGGGTGTAAATGGGTCTATACAGTGAAATATAGAGCAGATGGGTCAATAAAGAGATATAAGGCAAGGTTGGTAGCCAAGGGATATACTCAAACCTATGGGATTGACTACCTAGAGACTTTTGCTCTGGTTGCAAAGATGAACACTGTTAGAATTCTACTGTCATTAGCAGCTAATTATGGTTGGGAGTTACAACAATTTGATGTCAAGAATGCATTTTTGAACGAAGAACTAGAAGAAGCAATTTATATGGAGGTCCCACCGGGTTATGGGAATAACTTGGGTGTTCATACTGTGTGTAAATTGAAGAAAGCCTTGTATGGACTTAAGCAATCACCACGGGCATGGTTTGGCAGATTTGCGAGAGTTATGATTGCCATGGGGTATAAACAAAGCCAAGGGATCACACGTTGTTCATTAAACACTCACCTTCAGGGGGAGTCACAACACTATTAGTGTATGTTGATGACATAATAGTGACGGGGAATGATGATAATGAGAAACAATTTCTAAGTCGATGTTTGGCTAAGGAGTTTGAGATCAAAGCATTAGGAAGGCTTAAATATTTTCTTGGAATCGAGGTGGCTCAATCTAGGCAGGGCATTTTTATCTCCCAACAGAAGTATGTTACGGATCTCCTTAAAGAAACAGGCAAGACAGCGTGCAAACCAGCAAGTACTCCAATAGACCAAAATCTTAAACTTGGAATGGCAGAGGAAGACGTTGCAATAAATAAGGAAATGTATCAGCGCCTGGTAGGAAAACTCATCTATCTGTCTCATACACGACCGAACATAGCATACGCAGTGAATGTGATTAGCCAGTTCATGCATAGACCAAAGGAATCTCATCTACAAGCAGCGCACCGAGTGTTACAATATCTCAAAGGGACACCGGAAAAAGGTGTTCTATTCAAAAGAAATGGAGGTTTGGTGCTTGAGGCATATACGGATGTTGATTATGCTGGGTCAATAGTTGACAGGAGGTCAACAACAGGATATTATACATTCCTTGGCGGGAACCTCGTGACATGGAGGAGCAAGAAACAACATGTGGTAGCACGGTCTAGTGCAGAGGCAGAATTTCGAGCAATGACTTAAGGTGTGTGTGAACTACTTTGGTTGAAGATCATCTTAGAAGACTTGAAAATCAAGTGGGATGGACCGATGAGACTTTATTGTGACAATAAGTCTGCAATTAGTATAGCTCACAACCCGGTACAACATGATCGCACGAAGCACGTCAAAATTGACAGACACTTCATCAAGGAGAAATTGGAGAGTGGGCTGATTTGTACCCCTTATGTGTCTACACATGGCCAACTTGCGGATGTACTTACTAAGGGGTTAAGTAGCTCAGTATTTCAGAGTTTTGTATCCAAGTTGGGAATGAAAAACATTCATTCTCCATCTTGAGGGGGAGTGTTGGAAAACATGTTTTCTCTCACATTGGCACTTGGGTACTTAGTAGAGCATCAACAACACATGGGAGGTTTTCTCTCACATGGGCACATGGGTACTTAGTGGAGCATCAACAACACATGGGAGCATAAGAAGCAGCAGTTAGTGGACTGCTGCAGTTAGTGGAAGTATGGGCAACATAACAGCCACATTGATTCACTTGGTTGTCTAGCTTTCCAATTCTATTTCCTTGTATGCTATAAATAGTGGTCTGCTCTCCCTTGTAAATAGTATGGAAGTAATAATACACTTTGCTCCTCTTGTATTGATCTTCATCCTTGTTCTATTACATGATCCTATTTTCTAGCATAAACTAATCTTCAGCTATCCAAAGCGCATCAAATAAGTGTTTGATAGACTCCACGGCACGCTTGCGTGAGGTGGTCGTCGCCCGGATCGTTTCTAGCAAAGCTTGAAGAGTGGAACTCTCTCGACACCGCAACCCAGCGTCTATTAAAAGACGAGAACCTTGGTACAATCGATCAAGTAATGAATCTGCATTGAATGGAACACTGACAACACCTAAACCCCGTGTTTATAGAGAAACAGGAACTTCGGTACAATCGACGATTGATGCGGTAGAAGACGCCACACACAATTATGAATTGTTGTATGATAAATCAAATTGAATCTCAAAGAAAACTAAGAAACACAACTTAGGAATTCTTCAAATAATCAAAAGTTGATAATAATCTCACAAGTATGATGAAATCTGAATAAAATTGTTTCTATTACGTATGCCATGTATTCTATTTATACTAATAGAATAAAACCCTAATTCTATAAGGAATATCTAATTTGAATGGAAATCAAATTCCTAGCTAACAAATAATATGGGAATCAAATCTTATCTAATAAACATCGTAGTTACATTAGAATTATGAAAAGATCTCAAAATCCCTACAATTATGGAAGAAATCTGCTGAAAACGAGTAAACAAAACGCGTCTCGAAATTTATGCACGGCGCGGCCGCGCTGTGTTTGGCTTGGATTGTAGCACGACAACGCTAGTAGTCCAGAGAAGGATTTTTGTGTCTGCAGAGCGGCGCGGCCGCTCTACGTTTGAACTGTGATTGGGCGCGGCCGCGCTGGTCCTCCAACGAAGCTTCTTCTGCACGCGGGCGCGCCAGCACCAGAATTGGCCTGTAAAGCGGCGCGGCCGAGCTGGTCTAGCTGCGACCATTCCAACTTTGCTTTATTGAACGATTTGAATGCCGAACGTGAGTTCTTCCTTCAAACCCTCCAACAATCATAACCCTTTGTATAAACCAAACCATTGTGCTTCCAATCATATCCAATAATGAATATCTTGCCACAAAGTTTGAATCATCTTCCTTTGTTCCGAACAATGCATAATGACTTGGCTTGCGTAGATTTGGTTTTACTAAATAGATTGTATATAGCAAATCCAAATTATAGAATTGAGCCTCAAATTAAGTATCCTTGAGTAGTTTTCAGCCCATGATCATCTGAATAACCTCTCGAACTCGAGTTGATTGAATGTTGTTCAATGCGAGCCTGGTCAGGATCTCATCTGTGTTCAACTCAAAACAATGGAACTTGTAAAAATTTGTAAGGGGTGAGCGATAAACCTCAGCAAGTGACAATCCTCACTATCTAGGTGGATCAAGTATAATTTGCAAAACACCTTTTTCGAAATATCCTTTAGTTCGATAACAATAGTAAATATATTTTTCAAAACTAAACGAATAATAACAAAACGAATTTACATTCAAAATGATTTTAATGTATACAATATATCTTTTAATCCATACCCTTAGTGACTAAGGTTACAATAGCCCTGTAACACGACCCAAAAGTTCGATAAATGTCAATGTTCACACACCCTACTAAGGTATCTAATATGCACGCTCCTCGAAGGGCATCTAAAAGGTGTGTGCCTTAGTAAGTCCTATATTAGCTCCAGAACTAAACTTAAACACTAACGGGTTCTATACATAGTCGGACCGAGGATTTCAAAATGTTTTACAATCTCATCGATATTCAAAACTATGTTTATTTCACAATTCAAAATCATATAATCCAAAATATATACATATTATAATCGCAACATATCACAATCGATGGAACAAATCAGATTATACAGTCAAACTATATACATACATATTATATAAATAACCGCAACACCCGCACACACCAATTAATGGATCACGATCCACTTACAAATAAATTGGATTATTTATTCTTCATTAAATAAAGACTTATAAGATAATTTAGCAGATTGCACCTACAATATATATATATATATATATATATATATACATAAATCTTTTAAAACCTCTTTTATTCAGATAGAATATGTATATTATAATCATTGTTTTAAAATGTTTAATCATACATATGAATCAACTTATAATTGAAAAAGAAGGGTTTAGGTTTACTTTTTTGAGTTTTCTTCTTTTCTTCTTCTCTGTTCTGCAGTACTCCAATGCCAAATAATTTTTTACGTTCTTCTCTCTCTCTAGTTGTTTAAATATATATTCAATTCTTTCTGTAAATTAGGTTATCAAGTAGAAGAGTCCTTTTAAAATAAAAAGGTTGTTATGACTTATCTTATCCTTATAGATTATAGATATGTATAAATAATTATTAGTTACACTTCTATTATCTAATTATATTATTATTATTATTTATTTTTTATATTTTTATAAACTGGGTATTACATTTTACTCACCTTAAAAGAATTTGGTCCTCCAAATTCCCAAATCACAATTCCAAAGGAAATACACATACCACACAATTAAGAAACTTATTATTTAATTATTAAACACAATTAATAAAACTAATCAAACTTGATCTTATATGTTAAACCCAATTTATACAATAAAGATGTCCAAGCCTAAAATCTATCACTCTCTATTTCTCAAGTCTAGTCGAATCACAACCTACAGTTAAATCCCAAAATCACTCCCTAGGTAATGTGTGGTTTCCTTGCCCGACACACTGTGAGGGGTCACTGCTCTAATACCATCTCTGTAACACTTCGAACTCGCAACAGGCCCGAAGTGCTACACGCCGCAAGCTCAAAGGCCCGCAAGGCAAATTATCAATTGCACACAGCCCAAACAAAACAATTCAACAATAATTTTAAATTAATCTCAACAATAAACATCTTTCAAAACCAATTCACATGAATACTACTAAATACTAGGTTCTTAAAAGGGAGACGCAGCTCCCCGAAATTAAGAGTTTATCAACATTCAACATTAAAGGAAATAACATCCTAAACTAATCTTCAGCTACCCACAGTGCATCAAATAAGTGTTCAACTCTCAACAATGGAATTTGTAAAAATTTGTAAGGGGTGAGCGATAAAGCTCATCAAGTGACAATCCTCACTATCTAGGTGGATCAAGTATAATTTGCAAAATACCTTTTTCGAAATATCCTTTAGTTCGATAACAATAGTAAATATATTTTTCAAAACTAAACGAATAATAACAAAACGAATTTACATTTAAAATGATTTCAATGTATACAATATATCTTTTAATCCACAACCCTAGTGACTAAGGTTACAATAGTCTTGTAACACGGCCCAAAAGTTCGATGAATGTCAATGTTCTCGCACCCTACTAAGGTATTTAATATGCACGCTCCCCGAAGGGCATTTAAAAGGTGTGCGCCTTAGTAGATCCTATATTAGCTCCGGAACTAAACGTAAACACTAACGGGTTTTATACATAGTCGGACTGAAGATTTCAAAATGTTTCACAATCTCATCGATATTCAAAACTATGCTTATTTCACAATTTAGAATCATATAATCCCATTTCACAGTTCAAAAATAAATACTTGATCCAAAGTTTGAGATAGAAGAACATAACATTTTAATTTAAATGGAAGCCTTAAACAAATTTTGAAACAGTACATTTAGGCATCCGAGTAATTACTATGGCATACATAAAAGTAAACGATAATTTAAAAACACTAAATAGTTCGGAAAGCCACTTACCTCGATATTGCAAAACACGAAATTAAAAGCGAAAAAATCCTAAATATAAAATTAGAACACATAAAATCATTAGGATAATTAATCCCAACTCAAACATATTTTAATTCAAATCTTAAGACACATTTATAGTTAATTTTGGCTCAATACATAATTAATCTTATTCTAAAAGTCATGGGGTCTTTCAGTATATTCTAACTTTAAAAGCTGAAGTTTAAATTAAATAAAGAAAATAGTTAGATTCTTAGTTTAACAAATACCATAATAAATACGTATATATTTACCATATATATATGCTCATTACTATAGTATGTAAAAAGAATGAATATAAACCCACTGCCTGAGATGGCAGTGGCCTTACACATTATAATCGCAACATAGCACAATCGATGGAACAAATCAGATTATACAGTCAAACCTATATATATACATACATACATATTATATAAATAACCGCAACACCCACACACACCAATTAATGGATCACGATCCACTTACAGATAAATTGGATTCTTTACTCTTATTAAATAAAGACTTATAAGATAATTTAGCAGATTACACCCACAATATATATATATATATATATATATATATACACATAAATATTTAAAAACCTTTTTTATTCAGATAGAATATGTATAATCATACATATGAATCAACTTATAATTGAAAAAGAAGGGTTTAGGTTTACTTTTTTGAGTTTTCTTCTTTTCTTCTTCTCTGTTCTGCAGTACTCCAATGCCAAATAATTTTTTACGTTCTTCTCTCTCTCTAGTTGTTTAAATATATTCAATTCTTTCTGCAAATTAGGTTATCAAGTAGAAGAGTCCTTTTAAAATAAAAAGGTTGTTATGACTTATCTTATCCTTATAGATTTTAGATATATATAAATAATTATTAGTTACACTTCTATTATCTAATTATATTATTATTATTGTTATTTATTTTTTAATTTTTTTAACCGGGTATTACAAAAAGCACACTTAATTTGGTAATGTAAGGTGTTATTGAGGAACAGGGCCCTATTTCCTTGTTTTTGGCCTTCCAAAATTGATGTATCTGTTTTAAACTTGTGAAGGCTATTATATCAGAATGTACAAGTAGTGATTTCTTTGTCCATATAGCTTGTTCTTTTGAAATCATATAATAAGTTTGCTTTTTCTGTTTTTTCGGATTTTTCCAATGAAGATGTTCTTGTCTAGGTTTACGAAGGTGTTATTTAATCCTTGGAAAGTAAGACTTTTTAGGAATTATATTAGTTTCTTGCGATGGTCCTGTCGACCTTCATAATGTTTTTCTTCGTAACCTATATTTGAAAAGTGAAATAGACTACAAAGTGGCCCTCTTTAATTGGTATAGATCTCTCCACTTTTAGGGGTTTGTTCTGTGATACAGTAATAGGTTCTATAGGTCAGGTGAGACCATTCCAGGTTTTCTCAAAATTTCAATATAAATACTATATACATACTCTCCTCTTTAATTGGTATAGATCTGTCCACTTTTAGGGGTTTGTTCTGTGATACAGTAATGGGTTCTATAGGTCAGGTGAGACCGTTCCATGTTTTCTCAAAATTTCAATATAAATACTATATACATACTCTCCTTCGGCATTGCAGCCCGCAAAATATATTTGTATTCATTTAAGTTATCTGATAGTTCTTCATCATAATTTGGTAGTGCTTACATTTCTTTTTTTTGATAGTGGAAGGGATGAGTTGCCTATGTTTCTATTGGGATCTTTCTTGCAACTGTTTTTCCTTGTTCTTTCTCTTTCAGTTAACTTCTTGCTGTAATTACAGTTCCATACTAACCCTAAATTTTGTCCAGTCAAGTCCAAGAATTAGGAAGGGGCAGTTTTCTATCTTTAACTTACTAAATCCAACTGTTCTATTTCTAGCCTCCTAAAAAGTTTCTTTTTCCACCCTTGTAGATCAGAACAGTGGTTGGTATGGACTATGGAAAGAATACATACATATTGATGATTTCCAGTAAATGGCTTTATTCTTTTTCTGTTTTAGGTGGCACTAAGTGTTTGTAACAGGTCCCTAGAGCTTTTGGCCTTCTGAGTTTCATCTATTCATATCTTGTTGGCTACAGGTTTAACTCTGGCACCACTAGTTGTGAAGGTAGACCCAAACTTAAATGTTGTTTTGACCGCTTGCCTCGCCGTTTATGTCGGATGCTACCGTTCTGTCAAGCCTACACCACCTTCAGTAAGTATAGCAAGCCTCTACCTTTTTTTTATTTTTATTTTTTGGGGGTGGGGGAAGGGGGTGGGGGGTTGTCTTTGATACTAAGTTTACATTTTGGAGTCTTCATATTAACTCTCCAACCCAAAAAAATAAAAAAGGCTAATAATATGATTTGCATTATTTTACAGGAGACTATGTCTAATGAACATGCAATGCGATTCCCCTTGGTTGGGAGTGCAATGCTGCTGTCTTTATTCTTGCTTTTTCAAGTTCCTGTCTAAAGACCTGGTTAATGCTGTACTCACTTGCTACTTCTTTGTACTTGGGATCGTCGCTCTTTTTCGTATGTTCTTTCATATGGATCATTCTTCGCTGCTAAAAATTTGAACCATGTTTCTGAAATTAGTTTCATTTTGGTGTGCTCTATACTCACTTATTTTTCAAATTAATATTTATAGGGCAACAATATTACCTGCAATCGGAAGGTTTCTGCCAAAGCATTGGAATGACGATGTTATAAACTGGCATTTCCCATATTTTCGCTGTTAGTATTTCCTTCATATCCTCCCTTTTATAAGAATGCTTACTCTTGTGTCTGTTGTACTTGCTACTTCTGAGAGTGTATTTTTCTTTCTGGTAATTATTTCTGAGTGCATATATTTTTCCTTGTCCATACTCCATATTTGAAAAGAATCAAAATATTCACTTGCTTACTAATTTTGAGTACTTCTACAGTGTTGGCCTGCATCGAGAAGGTGTACTAATTCTTCGCTAAATTGATTATTAAAATTATCTTTCAACCTAGAAATAATATTATATCTACGCAATTTTAGATTTCTAAATTTACCGACTTAACAGCTAATCTCGTTAGATTTATTTCATTTCCTTCACATCTTCTATTTGTAGTGTTCTGAGTCTTTCTACTTAGCTAGCCTTCTATTTGCAACAATATTTTCATATTCAGGGTCAGATTGTTGTAATGTTTAGGAGTGAATGATTTCATGAATAGAACAGCTATATTTGATAAGGTGGCCCATGTGAAAGTGATGGATTGCAAGGTTATGTGGTCCACTGACAGCCCAGCAATAATGAGATCTCTGGGCCTAATAGATTAAAAGAGATCCAGCAATGTTAGCAAAGGTTTTTTTTTTCTCTCTCTCAAGTAGTCCATACAGTATATGGATCAAATGGCGTTGGACGGGTATATGATCCAATTTCCAATCAAGCATAATTTTGGACTATAACAATAGTTTTGGGCCATACAGAATAAATAAAGTGTTAAAAGTTAAAAACTATTTTATTTTTAATAGGCCTAATTATATATTACTACCTTCAACCAAGTACTTGTTCCACTTTGGTACTTTACTTTTTAATTTTTTCTAAGGGATTGAAGTCCCAATTAATTTCAATTTAGTTAAATTAGGACTGTCATGTCAGAAATTTGATGATGTGGTACATACAACTAACAATTAAATGTATAAGCATTTAAAAAGATATTTTCAAAACATTAGGGGTTAAAGTAGTCAAAAATAAAAAAAAAATTATAAACACATCAATAAACAAAACACAAAAAATTAGAAAGTTCATATTGTTCTTCTTTCCCATCCATTCCACAAGCTAATGTCTCATCAAAATATCCATTATTAATACAAACAATCAATAGCACGATGGATCAATTAACAATGTATGTGTTTGTACATAAATGTGTGTTTTTGTGATATATATATATATATATATATATATATATATATATATATATATATATATATATATATAGGGAATGCTCCATAGCTTGCATTAGCTATGATCACTGTTCCAGCTAACCCTTATCCAGTCGTCCAAGATAAGATTCAAGGGATAGATACGGACCCGACCGCTAAAGAGAGTAGCGGCCAGCAAAAAAAAATTACTTTTTCTACTGGCCGCTAGAGAGAGTAACGGCCAGTCACTGGCGAGGGAGTAGAGACCAGGAGAAATATCTAAAATACCCCCACCTTAGTTAATTAGATTTAAATAGTTTCAATGTATAAAATATTTGTATAAATAATTTCTTAAGTAATAAAAATTAACATTATCAACCGGTTGCTATGGATGGAGACCCTATATGTGTGTGTATATACACACACACACATACACACATGTATAGGGAGAGAGATGTAAGGTTCTGTATAATTGCATAAGCTATTAATTGATCTGTGAGCTTGAAATTATCAACAATGGAGCTTTTAATTGAGGAAGGAAAGATGGAATGTTCGAGGAAAGAGAGAGAGAGAAAGCTGAGAGAAGTAGGGAGAGAAACAAAAAACAAATTCACATTTCACATGATCTCAAATACATTTCATTCCCCTATTTAATGGTTGGATCCTCACATATGCTTTCAACAACTCTCCCACCAATTGCAACACACAAGAAATGAAATGGACTAAAAAGACACTAACATCCCTACTTAAAGAATAGAGAAGACACTATTACCCTTACTTAACAACTAAAAAATAACTAATTCCCTCCTAACTGGATTAACTGCTCCTTCCTTGCAATCCCTCCTATCAGAAAAACCTTGTCCTCAAGTTTTGAATTGGAAAAATTTATTGTGGAGCTGCTCCCAATCTTCCCAAGTAGCCTCAGAGGGTAAAGTATTAGACCATTGCATGAGTATCTCAACTGCTGCAACATTGTTTCTCTTGACCATTTTTTTTTTATCCAAAATGGCTAAACGCTCTACCAGGAATTGACTATGCCCATTAGTGTAAGGAAGAGTTGGAGAATTGGGGTAATTATGACTAATCTTTTTCTTTAGAAAAGACGCATGGAACATAGGATGAACTTTAGCTTCCACAGACAACTTGAGCCTATAAGCCATAATGCTAATCTTCTCTGCAATAAGGAAGTGTGACGCATCCCATATCCGTGTACTTTCCAACATAGGATATGGTGCTCACTGTACTACTCATTCAACACATCTATCTATATAATCTTAAAGACATAAATGTAATTACTATATTATTACAATATGTCATAGTCTAATCCCAGGTTCTAAGACCTTTATATATTCAAAACATAATACCAATGAATATTACATCAGTACTAAAATTATTACATAATATAAAACATCTTCTATTCATTTACTTTTCCTTTCCCTTTATCTTTCTTGGAACCTTCGGCCCGCTCGGGCTTAGCTGAAAATATTTAATTTAAGCAAGAGTGAGCAATAATTGCTCAGCAAGTATAAAACAGTTGAATAAACAACAGCATGAATAGAATCATCTTTCTCTAAAATCTTCTATAATTAAACAATAATTGTGAAGCAGTTCGAATAAATAGGAATAACAATTTTCTTTACTTTAAACATCTTAACATTCATGCTGAGAGGTCATTAAGATCGATAACTTTTCTTTTCATAAAGGTAAAACAATATAATAACTGTAAACCGACATTCCATGAGCACGTTAGGAGATCAGCCTATTGTACTCTATATTGTTCACAACATTACATCTTAAACGACTATATGCGTTTATTTTGACACTTCGTGTGTCTGCCAGAATTTCTGACTAAAATACCCCCAATATTAGGGTTGTTCATCTCAGACTTACATCAGAGTTCACACTAAAATAATTTGGTTTGGGGCACATTAATAATCTTTCAAGAATTTTTATCAATTCAATACATTATCTAAACATATGTCTAGCCGAAATAAATGGTATCAGCATATTTCTTGAACAGTTCATGGATATTTAGAACTTTAAAGCTTTAACAATTTATAATTTAACATAGCTGGACAACTTGTACAAATATTAAAAGATTTGCATAAGTTTAGAATTCACACAATATATAAACATTATGTAAATTAGAACTTCAATATGTTAGAAAACTTTTATAAGAACGTAAGTTGAATGAAATCGGAAACTTTCCTGGTACACTCTTTATAATTTACGCTAAATCGCTCTTCAAATGACCTACACATTTAGTTAAAGTCGACATACCAATTAGCCACATAATGACTATACACATTGGTTTACTTTATTTTATTTCATATTCTACGATGTTCGTTTTCCTTAGAATCAGAACACTTAGCAACATAGCACGGCGTCGCGGCGTTCGGAAAATAGTACGCCGAGCTTGGCAATCTAAGGCTAACGCCTGCCCACGCCTGCACGCCTAACTACATGCCTTCGTGTGCCGCATGCCCGCGTGCCAAAGCCCTGCCTAGCATCCCCAATCGCGCGCCCAACCTGCCTCAGCCAGGCAGCACTAAACTGCCCAGCCAACGCCCTCGCCCGCGCGTAGCAGCACGTGCCTGCGCCCCAAGACTAGCCAGCGCTACGGCGCTGAGCTACTACAAGCCCAGCGCTGTGGTGTTGCTAGCCAGCGCTGCGACACTGTTAGTTAGCGCTGTAGCGCTGTCAAGTCAGTAGCCAAACCCTAGCTTTTCCTGCACTTCCCATTTCGACAAATTTAACGCCTTTACTTCGGCGCTTCATAACTTGCTCATCGGAAGTCGGAATGAGTTCATTCTTTTGTCTACAGCTTATTGGTTTGTAAACTCATAAACCCCAACACGCCTCAATTTTCCAACATCATTTACAAGCCAAATTAGTGGCTCAAAAACCACCCTTGACCTAGGGTTTCCAACATAACACGATTTACTAGAAAATTTGCCATTAATTATCTTTAACATATTTTAGCTTCGTTCTAATTGAGTTATCTACATAACTCGTAAGAGCATCTACTACCTTTGAAGGAACTTAAAAATAACTTACCCACAACAAGTTATGCTCAATCGAAAAATAGTATATAACTAGTTTACTATTTTTCATTCTTAGGTTCAAATTTTCATCTTACTTTCATGCATATTACCATGGTTTATCACATATAATCTCTATCATATCCACCTTATGCCTTCGTATCCACCATGATCCTCATCACACACAACAAACACCCACAACTAAAAAGCAAAAATAAAAGCTTTAACAATGGTTTTAGGGTTTAGAAGTTCATGAGTACCTCTTTGGTTCTCTTCTTTACTAGCTTGGCTAACTTGGTAGCTTGCTTGCTCTCCCTTCTTCCTTGCTATTACCGAGCTCTTTCTCTCTTTCAATTTCTCAAGGTATATTGCTCTTGCTCTCTTACTTAGTTAAAATGAATGAACCAAGGGTTGAGAAGGATAAAGGGTTGGGTATATATAAAAAGAAACTTTGCAAAACTTGCAAATTGGTCACTCATGTTGGGTCTTCAATTGGTTAATCCCCTTATCTTCTTAATCCTACTAACCTCCCCCCAGGTTACCTTAATCATTAACCTAATTAAGCTAACCAAGGTTAAGAAAGTAGACACAATGATTTAAATAAGACTTTTTGGGTTAGGGATGGGATGGAAGGTTGATGGGAGTAGATAAACTTTCCATATATGGTAAGTTTAGCCCCCTTTTCCCCTCCCACTTACCTTGGCCGGGTCCCCCCTGTATTTTTTTTCTTCTTCATTTGCTAACACTTTGACCCACCTTTGACTTTTAAGTTGGGCTCCTCATTGGGCCTCTATTAATAAATACTTGGACCTCCCATAAGCTAATACCTAGCTTGCATTACCAATTAGATAGGGCCTCAATTAAATTATACTTTTGGACTTCTTAAATTCCTTATAGGACTCTCCTTATTAACATAACACTTAGGCTAGTAAACTAGCTTAATCACATACTTGCAAATAAATATATATCACACATATATTTATTAATTCATCACATTTACACAAAATAATTTTCATAAAAACTTCATTTTATTAGATAATATTCATAATCATAATTACAAGGATATAAACTATACACGATCGTTACATTCTTTCCCCCTTATAAAGATTTCGTCCCCGGAATCATAATTACAAGGTTAATAAAAAAGATGGAGATAATTTTTCTTCATCTTATCTTCGAGTTCCGACGTAACTTCTTCGACATTGTGGTTCTTCCATACTACCTTTACTAAAGGTATTATTTTATTTCTCAAGACTTGCTCTTTCCTATCAATTATTTGAATAGAAATTTCTTCACACGTTAAATCTTTTTCAACCTGAATAGGTTCGTATTCTATTATGTGCTTATAATCCTACTTATAAGGTCATAAAACTAACACGTGGAACATATTATGAATATGCTTTAACTCAGGAGATAAGGCTATTTCGTAAGCCACCTCTCCCACTCTTCTTAACACTTCAAAAGGTCCTATAAATCTCGGACTCAATTTTTCTTTCTTCCCAAATCTTATCTTCCCTTTCCAGGGAGATACCTTCAAAAATATATAACTACCGACGTGGAAATCTCTTTTCTGCCTATGTTGCTCTGCATATTTTTTTTGTCGGTCCTGAGCCGTTATTAACCTCACTCTTATCATTTTGATAATTTCTACAGTCTGCTGGACCAATTCTGGTCCAAGAAGTCGACGTTCCCCTACCTCATCCCAACACAGTGGCATTCTGCATTTTCTCCCATATAAAGATTCATAAGGCGGGCATGCCTATACTCGTATGATAACTATTGTTATATGCAAATTCTACTAAAGGTAGGTGGTCGTCCTAATTCCCCTTGAAATCCATAATGTAGGCTCTTAGTATATCTTCTAAGGTCTGAATCATTCTCTCGCTCTACTTGTCTATTTGAGGATGATACGCCATGCTCAACCTCGACTACGTTCCCATTCTATCTTGTAAACTCGTTCAGAAATTTGATGTGAAACGCAAATCCCGATCCAACACAATCGAAACTGGCACTCCATTTCTTAAAACAATTTCCTTGACATAAAGCTTCACTAATCGGTCTAAATTAAAACTTATTTTTATCGGCAAGAAATGGACTGATTTAGTTAAACGATCCACTATAACCCATATAACGTCGTATCCTTTCTGAGTAGTTGGAAGTCCTACCACGAAATCCATCGTGATATGCTCCCACTTCCATTCTAGAATCTCTAAGGGTTGTAGCAAACCGCTTGGTCTATGATATTCGGCCTTGACTCTCCGACAAGTCAGGCACCTGTTGACGCACTTCGCGACTTCTCTCTTCATGAGCGGCCACCAAAAATATTGTCGGAGGTCTTGATACATCTTCGTACTTTTCGGATAAATCGAGTACCTCGAACTATGGGACTCTTGCAAAATTTTCTCTCTTAACTTTGGTACTAACGGTACCCATACTCTCTTTTCGAATCTCAATAATCCCTCATTATCGAGTTTAAACTTAACCTCTTCTCCTTCTGAAACTCTCTTCCATATCCTCTCACATTCTTCATCTTGGCTTTGCGCTTCTTTTACTCTGTCTAATAACGTTGGACGAGTCTCCATTGTAAATAAATTATCGTCCGACTCTCCTAGATACTTTACTTTAATTCCATCCTTGCCATCTCTGTTAATAGCCCTTATTGAGCCTTTAACAATGACAACTTCTCCCGACCCTTTTTGCCTAAAGCGTCGACAACTACATTCGCTTTTCCCGGGTGATATAATATCTCACTATCGTAATCTTTTATTAATTCTAACCATCTCCTCTGCCTCATGTTCAACTCCTTCTGTGTGAAGATATATTTTAGACTTTTATGGTCTGTATATATCTCACATTTTTCACCATATAAATAGTGCCTCCAAATCTTTAGGGCAAAAACTACTGCTTCCAATTCTAAGTCATGAGTAGGGTACCCCCTTTCATAATCCTTTAACTTTCGTGACGCGTACGCACCTTACCGTGCTGCATAAGCACGCATCCCAGTCCCGTATGCGACGCATCACTATAAACTACAAAATCACCTATATCATCTGGTAAAGATAACACAAACGCTTCACTCAACCTTTTCTCCAGCTCTTGAAAGCTCTCCTTGCATTTCTCCGACCATACAAACTTCACCGTCTTCCTTGTTAAATTAATTAACGTCCCCGCTATCTTAGACAAATCTTGAATAAATCTTCGATAGTAGCCCCCTAACCTTAAAAACTTAATTTCCCTATCTGGCGGAAGTCTTGACAATTCCTTCGGAAATACATCCGTAAATTCCCTTACTATAGGTATCTGACCCATTTTTGCTCCCACTCTCTAGGTATCAACAACGTGGGCCAGATAACTTACACATCCTTTCTTTAACAACCTTTTAGCTTGCATCATCGTCAGACAACAAGAGTGTCTAGGCGATTTACTACCATAAAACACTACCTTAGACTGATTCATAGTCTGAAGGCTTACTCTTTTCTTTTGGCAATCTATCATTGCCCCATGGTTATATAACCAATTCATTCCCAAAATTACGTTGAACTCTCCTAACTTAATTGGAATTAAATCTACAGGAAATTTATGACCCTTTATATCTACGCAACAATTCCTATGAATATGTTCAACGGGGATTACTTCCTTATTCGTAACTTCTGTGTTCAAGGGAGACTCTAGTTTCTCTAGAGGTAAATTTAATCGCTTAGCAAAATCACATGATACGAAAGAACATGTAGCACCCAAATCAAACAATACATATGCATTTATATCATTGATCAGAATGATACCCGCGACAACGTCTTCGGATTCCACTGCATCTTGGACTGTCATGTTGAAGGTCCTTGCTGTTGGTTTACTCGGTGGAACTAGACTAGTTATAGTCAGCTTACCACTACTATTTCCCTTGCTTCTGCTTCCCCCGTCTGCCCCCTTCTTTGGGCAATTCCTTGCTATATGATCTACCGCTCCGCAGGTAAAACATCCACTATTCATCTTCGGGCTGTGGCAATTAGGAGAGATGTGTCCCTCTTGCACGTAGTTATAACATGCCATTTTTCCCTTCAAACATACCCCCACATGATTTTTTCCATAATTCTTGCATGCTTCGACCCTTTTCTTCGGGTCTCCTTGCTTATTTTCGGTATTCCCAAAATTATTCCACTTCCACTTTTTGTTTGCTCCATTTCCACTGCTTCCCTCAGCTTTGCCTCCTCCTTCAATCTTCTTATTCTTCCTCTCTCGGTTGTACAGACTCAACGACTCACTTCCTCCTTCAGCTATTATAGCCTTCTCCAATATTGATCCGAATGAATCAATTGAAATACATATATTTTGTTGTAGAGCCCGGGTTTCAACCCTTGCTGAGAGCTGTCGTTTACACTCTAAAATTAAATCACCACTTCTACTTTACTAACACAGAAATCAGTATAGTGACAAGTAAGGGTCGATCCCACAGAGAGTGAATTTATCTTTGTTTATTCTATTATTTTCTAAATCACAATACTACTAAATATAAATGGGGGGGGGGGTTGAATTGAATTTATTAACTAAAGTGACGGAAAATATTTAATAAGAATAATCAATGAGTTAAAGATTTTAGTTCTTCAGTTCAGTTTCGCCTTTTTACAATAATGAAGTAATCAAGTATAACAATATTTATTGTTCAATGAAACTAATAGTCCTAGACAATAATAAGCTCTGGTATCTAAAATTTTCCTTAGATTATCACTCAATGAAATAAGTTCTTCACAAGATTCTAACTATCATACAACCTAGAACAAGCTTTCTAGATTTAATATAATAGCAGCATTAAGAACTTGGAAATTAGACTATTCCAAGCAATAATCACATAAGCTCAGATTATTTAATTTATCTTCTGATAATCTTAACAATACTCAAAAGTTTGTCCACAATCATGTATTACTAATTACTACTTGTGATTAGGAACAATATCAATTACACATAATACTATCCCTTAATCTAGCAGATGATATTAGTTAACCAATTCAATTATGCAGAAATCAAATCAATTAAGCCAAATAGCATTCAACAATTGAATTAGATTATCAAGAATGAATTTCATATAAGAAGGAAAAAATAAAGTAAATTTGATCAGGCCATTAATTATAAAGAAGGTTCAACATCCCTTAGAACTGAAATAGAAAACTTAGCCTGACATGCCTTCAATCTTGTTCCATAACTAGGGTATATAATTGAATGTAGATCATCCTAATATCTGACTAAAAACATGTATTTATAGTCCTAAGATAATATCCTAATACTCTAAGAAATAACAATCCAAATATGAGTAGAATTCCTCAAGATTTCCTCCCAAAAATAATTTTTGAGCTTCTTTTTCCCGACGAACTCGTCGGGGTGAGTTCGTAGTGCTAGGGAACTCACTGGGGCGAGTTCAGACAGGGGGAACTGGCTGGTGTGAATTCAGAACGCGTTTGGACAGAGGCGAACTCGCCGGGGCGAACTTAACTCGCTGGGGCAAGTTTCCACTTTCTGCACGCTTTGGTAAAAAGCAATAATTCTCGTATCCGAACTCCGATTGGGACAATTCAAGATGTTTCGAAAAGTTAAGAAATAGATCTACAGCTTTCATTGTTTGATAATTGAGATATTCTGGCTGGATGAAGGTTGAAATCGGGCCCCAAGTGACTGCTATGTAAATGGCAACTCCAAACTTTAAGGTTCAACGCCCGTTGGTAAAAAGATCATAACTTTTGATCTGGAAAGAGTTACGGGACGTGCCGTATATCAAATCGAAAATCTCAACGAGATCTATAATAAAATCCAAGTTCTAAGCTAAGATCATACATCCTTGAGTCAATTGATTGCTGTTGGATGGGAGAGCTCATGCTTCCCTAGAATTTTCTTCTTTTTCTTGTTTTTAGCTCCAATTCCTCCTTTAATCAATAAATATCTTAATAAGTCCATATACACATAAAATATGTAATAAAACCAATCATAAAGAAATCAAAATCATAGAACATTATGCACTCATCAAATTTCCATCACTTAGTCTTTACACGTCCTCGTGTAAATCAAAACAAAGGTGATATTAACTTCATCTGAGATTCATTTAACCAAACTTCCAAAAGGTTTCAACTCAATTCCAATCCATGAATATCAATACTAATTAACAGAAATTTGGTCAACACTTCATCAATTAATGTATCACAACAACTTTATCCCTCACCATTGAACTTCTCTAAATCAAATTGTATCCACATAAATATCTTTCCTATGATCTACACACATGCTCAACTCAGTTATCATGGAACAACAACCGTGCACACTGACTCAGAACTCAGATCATATTTTATCTACCATTCATTTTTTTCTTTTCACCAGAAACCATCAAATTCACTCTCATTTCCAGGTGAATGCATTTTATGCTCCAATTCACCTTTCTCATTCTTTCTTAAGTGAGTGCATTTTATGCTCCATCTCACCTATTTGCTTACCAACGAGTGCGTTTTACGCTCCTTCTCGCTGCATGTGTTTATGGGTGAGTGCGTTTTATGCTCCATCTCAACCCACCACATGTTTCTCTTTTGCACTTCTCTTTTTTTTTCAAACTTTCTTATGTCCTTATTTTCTCATGGTCTTGCAAACAACATAAGCAGTTAAATAGTCCTAAATAATGAAATCAGTGCACATAGACAACTCCACAGATAACTCAACCAAATAAGTATATATCTCATATTCAAGAACTCATGCAATACATATTCAATTCAAATCAGTTACTATGGATCATGACTTAGTTATCATCATTCATCAACTAATTCGGCATCAAACAAATTCTATCAAATTAGCATCAATTTTCATTCTATAGCAAAAGACCTTTAAAAACTCAGCTAAATAAAATCACAAAAAAATGTTTAGAGCAAAAAATTTTTAAAGCAAAGAATTTGAGCAAAGAATTTTCAATTCATTCATTTTTTCTACAAAATAACTCAGATTATCAAACTTAGAGCAAAACCTACCCTAGACTAACCTAAACCCCTCCCCCACACTCAAACCTTACATTGTCCCCAATGTAAGAAAATCATGCAAAGATGAAGTAACAAACTAACATGCAACTACAAAGTAAAGAGGGATAAAAAAGCAAATCTGAAATCTTGGGTTGCCTCCCAAGCAACGCATTTGTTTAACGTCATTTGCTCGACGTCAATCCTCCTGAATCTACGTAATTAGACTTGTATACTGCACATGAGCTGGTAATGGTTCAAGCCTTAAAGTAGTAGCAACATCTTGCAGATCTTGACTGTGCTTCATGCCTTCAGATAACTCCCAACCCTTGATAATTGCAGCCTTCAAACTTCCCTTGTTTGTTTGCTCAAAAGATTTCTGCATTATAGGGTCAAAAACATCAATAGCAAAAATAGAATTAACAATACCAAGATACCTCATAACCTCATAATCATTGATCTGGGTCTCTTCATCATCAAACTCCATAGCCAAAGTATCTTTGTATTCATCAATCAATGTTTTAACGTTTTTCAAGAATGGCCTCCCTAAGAGAATATGTGCAGGAACTCGAGATGTATCATCCACGTTCTCATTGTAGAAATCTGCAGGAATTATCAATTTATCTACCTCTACCTCTTGCTCCTCCTCCTTAGACTTTGGATCCTCATCAACTTCATCAGCGGTTTTGGGTACTTCCAATTGTGTACCACTCCTTAATGTTATGGCGCTAGCACTCTCTCCATCGGTTACCTTTTCATCATCTTCATGAAAATATGACTTTTTCTCAAATTTTCTGTTCTTCATTAAGACTTGAGGAAAAGGAAGTGTTGGTCTATACTCAAAGAAGGGTGGACACTTATGTTTGTGCGCAACATTGCTGCCTGTTTCACCCTTGTCTGCCTTGCTTTGTAAGGAAGGCCCTGACTTTTCTTGCTGCCATATATTTTCACCAGTTCTCAATATAATTGCACTTACATTCTCTCTTGGTTTGACAACTGTCTGTGAGGATAACCTCCTTGAGCCTTGATAATCCAATCTACCAACTGTTGTAGCAAGCTGACTAACTCGATTCTCCAACTGGTGTATGGAAGTCTTTGTTTCTTGTTGGAACTGTTGTGCTTGGGTTATGAAGGCTTTAAACATATCCTCAAGAGATGGTCTAGAACTGGAAGGAACTGCTTGTTCATGTTGGTACTGTTGTTACATCTATTGAAAATCAGGCGACCTATTATCCCTATAACTTAAGTTGAGATGATCTCTCCATCTTGGATTGTAAGTGTCAGAATAAAGATCATAATGATGGTGATATTGTCTGAAAAATGTCCCCACAGCATTGACTTGTTGAACAATTGCATCCTCTTGCAGTGTTGGACAAACATGTGTATTATGCATTGACTTTGAACAAATTCCATATACTCTTGCTTTTTGCGTGTTCCCTGCAGCCATTTGACATTCAAGACTATAAGTACTTACCTCATTCACCCTTTGAGGTGTATAATTCATTCTAATTCCATATTGTTGTGAGTTAGCTGCCATGTTTGCAATTAAGTTCCTTGCAGCCTCTAGAGTCTTATCTACTAGTGTTCTTCTACTTGCAGCATCAATCATGCTCCTATCCATTGACAACAGTCCCTTATAGAAGTATTGGATCAGGTGTTAGTTATCTATTTGGTGAGGTGGATAGCTGGAACATAACTTCTTAAATCTTTTCCAGTACTGATAGAGAGTCTCTCCATTGAACTGCCTGATTCCACATATTTTCTTCCTTATGTTGGCAACTTTCGAAGCAGGAAAGTACTTCTCCAAAAATAGCCTCCACAATTCATTCCATGATTTAATCGATCCTGAAAGAAGATAATACAACCAGTCTTTAGCCAAATCTGCTAATGAGAATGGAAAAGCTCTAAGCTTTATTTGCTCCTCTATTACTCTTTGTGGTTCCATGGTGAAACACACCACATGAAACTCCTTCAGATGCTTGTATGGATCTTCACCTGTAAGACCACGAAAAGTAGGCAAAGATGAATTAGTCCTGATTTTAATTCAAAAGCAGCATCTAAAGTAGGATACTCAATACACAAGGATGGTTGATTAAGATCAGGATTAGCTAGTTCTTTCAAAGTCCTGTTGTTGGGAGTAGCCATCTCTTCTTCTTCTTCTGATTCAGTAGATGAATTGTTTGACAACAATTCAATTACTATGTTGAGACCAGGTGATGAAACAAGAGCTTCTTCTAGGTTTGCAGTTGTGTTTTTGGCTCTATGCTTCTCTTTTCTCAGCCTCCTTGCTGTTTTCTCTTTTTCTGAATCAAATCTCAATTCAATAGAGTGAGATGATCGAGCAAAAAATAAAATAAAAGAAACAATGAATAAATCAAGACAAATAATCACTCCACGACAGCGACGCTAAAATTTGGAACCTGTCGTTTACACTCCAAAATTAAATCCTTACTTCTACTCTATTAACATAGAAATCAGTACAGTGACAAGCAAGGGTCGATCCCACAGAAAGTGAATTTATCTTTGTTTATTCTATTATTTTCTAAATCATAATACTATTAACTAAAATGACAAAAAATATTTAATAAGAATAATTAATGAGTTAAAAATTTTAGTTCTTCAGTTCAGTTTCGCCTTTTTACAATAATGAAGTAATCAAGTATAACAATAATTATTGTTCAATGAAACTAATAGTCCTAGATAACAATAAGCCCTGCTATCCAAAATTCTCCTTAGATTATCATTTAATGAAACAAGCTCTTCATAAGATTCTAACTATCATACAACCTAGAACAAGCTCTCTAGATTTAATATAATAGTAGCATTAAGAACTAGGGAATTAGACTATTCCAATCAACAATCACATAAGCTCAGATTATTTAACTTGTCTTCTGATAATTTTAGCAATACTCAAAAGTTTATCAATAATCATGTATTACTAATTACTACTTGTGATTAGGAACAATATCAATTACACGCAATACTATCCCTTAATCTACCAGATGATATTAGTTAACCAATTTAATTATGCAGAAATCAAATCAATTAAACCAAATAGCATTTAACAACTAAATCAGATTATCAAGACTATCCAAGTACTAAAATTATATCAATGTAATCTTATCTAAACAAATGATTTAAGGTAGTAATGGAAACTAAAGAAATTCTAATTAACGAAGTAAATAATGATCAACGACTGATATCCAAGGCAAGTCAAGCTAAGATCACAATTTCCCCTACACAAGCATTTTGTCAAACACTTGGCTTGCAATGTTTCGTTCAATCTCCTAACTCTTCCTTTAATCATAGTGGTCACGATGAATTGTTACCGTGAATTTTAACAATTTTAACAATAGTGGTCAGAGATTAATATACATAACTCGGAGATGATGTCAAAACTCAGTCAAGTTGGAAGCTTCAACCTACTTACTAATTCAAAAATTGCTTTTGACCCCTATTTGTGCGTGTGTGAATAACAACAATACCAACCAGCCACAACCTAGATGAATTCATATAATCAATCGCTTAACTAAAATTTTAACTCTTCAAACTCACCCGTTACATCAATTACGGATTAACAAGGCACACATGTAAGAAAAGGGAACCCAAGGGCATTAATCATGCAAGCACCTTAAATAAAAGCTAATATACACCTCTGAAATGATGAGTACATTTTACGCTCCATCTCACCTCAGATTTCTGACTTGACATGCACAACGTCTAATTATGTTTGGCTTTATAGAGTTACCCATGTAACAAGCGTTTGACCAATGACTCCTAAACCAGTTGGCTTTAGGGTATTAGGTGTGAAGATCTACTAACTCGAGTAACAAAGGCCACATAATTATACTAGTTAAAAAATTATTTATTTATTTATTTTTTACACAGATAATTGCATGCCAATACACCAAAACTTTCCCAGAACTTACCTAAGTGCCTAAATCATACTTCCATTGACTACACAAGTTTAAAAAAGTTAAACTGAGAAATTTCAAAAGCAATTAACCATATACGCTTTTTTGGATCATAACCATCTATAACAGTTGGTGTGTGCTTAATAAGATAAAACATAATCATACAAGTAGTCTCAAATTAACAATTAAGTTAAAAACTTCAACTACACATGCTTGACAATCATTCTTGAATTAGCCCAAATCAAATTACCCAACACGCTTATCATTGGCTATGGTTAAAATAACCACAAATCCATTGCTCAATTCAAACTACGACAGTTAATTAATCTAATAAGTTCTACTAAAACAGATACATCTGATAATTGACAAATAAACAAACGCAGATGACTAGATATGTAATACCCCCAAACTTGCAATGTACAATGCTCTCATTGGCTAAAATATGCAAAATTAAAAAGAAGTCTTCCCTGAGGTATGATCACTCCATGTCGTTGCCACCGCGACCCTCATTCTCACCGGGAGATGGTGGGGGGTATGCAGGGAATACTAGGGGTGAGGGGAATTGGTACGGCTCAACCCCGGATGCAGCTCCACCAGTTGAGTAAATCTGTGTCATGGTCGTAGTGAACTCTGTGTGGTACTGCATCATTATATCCTTCCTTTGAGCTATTGTATCCACCTTTCGATGCAGGCTACTCAACGAAGCTAAGATGCTTGCCATAGGCCTTGCTGAAGAGAGATCCATCCCCTGCTGCTCAGAAGATGACCCGACCCATGAAGAAGAAGTAGGCGGTGGCATTGGCAGAAAACCCTCACCTCGGGGGTGTGAATCGGCTCCTTCCCACACCTTGTATCGGGCGATGGTCGCATGATCAATGAGCGCCATCAGTGGCTGTAGTATCTCGTCAGCCTCCTACTGTACATTAGCCCGCTGACATAGCCCCATGATCAGAGATGGGTGTGGGAGTCCTCCCGATGTGGTACCGCCCAATGTCTTTGCTATAGACTCCTAGATGAATCCGATGTCTATCTTCAGCCCGGTCACAATAGCGAATAATAAAACAACTCTTTCCTTTGTAACGTCGCTAATGTGTCAGGTTGGCATCAGATTTGAGCAGAGGAAGCTATACCAAGGTTTTCCATAGAAACTTAGCTATGTGTACGAGAAGGTTGTCTTTTCATCTGTACCATCTTGAAGCTTCCACGCAGTGCCTGACTTACAAAGTTGTGTGAGCACAGTGTTCAGGTCATGGGCGCCCAAACCATTTCTCAAGTAATCCTTGTTTTCATAGTTTGGCAATTGGTAGTAGTTATTAATTGTCTTTCTATCATATGCCACTCCTTTTCCACGAACCTGAACCACATAATCCGCTTCGGTGCTTACGACGTTGGCATATAATTCCCACACCAATGAGATGACAGCGGGGTCCGACTGCCTAGTCAAATGAATCCATCTCCTCTCGGTTATCATGGCTGCCATCTCCCCGTCTTGCCTTAAATTTGGCCTGAGGCCCCACTCTGGTACCAAGTTCTTATTTGCAATCACCCTGTAGTATCGCAGTTCCGTTGTGGCACTCACGAACCTCGTATTCTCAAACTGTGGTGCAGACTGCGAAGTACTGGCCCTTTGCCTCTTTGGAACCATCTGACAAATTAAAACTCAAACTGCCCAACTGCCCAATGACTAATGCACTGCCCAAGCACTCCTAAACAACCACCCAAATTAGCTCAAACAAGTGCATAACCCAGGTTGATGACACGCACAAATCTGCACCCAATCAGCCACCAACAATACCAAATGCAAGCACGCTATGGCTTGCTTTCAAACCCAAAAAAATTCATCAAACCTGTTTAAGGCTATGCAATCACACCCAACAAGAAAAACAGATATAACAATATGCACATCAACCATCACTCACAATTAAATTACCCATTAAGCAATAAAAAAACCCAACTGAGATAGCGAAGGAAAAGAACCAACCAATCTCCCAATCAATACTTCAATATGAAATCATACATACAAATCAATTCCTACCTGAGCCGAGTTTGCCAAAACTTAAATGAAACCTTACCTGATTTGGGGAAGAAATCAGCCCAAACTTCGAATGGAGCCACTGCACCAGTAGGAAGAAACCTTGGCGCGATACTAGATTAGGAACGGGCAGAACTGGGGTTTGATTCGGCTTGGATTTCGAGCATGTGAAGGGTATGGTGTGGCTGCTGGGATGGGTATGCCGTTGGAAGCCCTAGGCTGAGAGGGAAATGAATTAGGGGGAATGGACTGCCGAAGAAAAGGAAATAAAAAACTAGGATCTCCGAATGGCGCTGGGGTGCCACTATTAGTTCAAAATCGGGCACTGCAGTGCCAGACCTCCCGAGAGAGCCTTAAATCAACAGTGCTGCGGCACCGCTAAAAGGCTTGCTTTGGGCGTTGCGGCGCCAAACACTGTAGTTGCAATTTTTTTACCTATTAATCTTAAACAAGGCATATTAGCACCCAATGAATTTAACCCAAACAAAATGACACAAAATAATACAACTAAAACTAATATTAAAGTGAAGTGAAAGAAAAATGGGCTAAAAGGATACGAAAATGGGGTTGCCTCCCCATTGAGTGCTTATTTTAAAGTCTTCGGCTTAACTACTTCATTTTCTTTCAATCTGGATGAATCGCAAAAATTTTCATATCATGCCGCCTCGTAGTCTTTTCCTTGCATTGCATGACATTCTTGCATGATTGGCGTCTCCCAAACTTAACTTCAGCCATAGGTAAAAAGAAACTTTCCTCATCCGCATTATCATTTATTGCACTTTTAACAAGATCAAACTGAAAACATTCTTCATGATCCTTTGGGTACTCAATGACCTTGACAACCTTGACTGCGACCTCTTGATCATCATCTTCTATGTCATTAAACCCATTTATGCTTCTCCTCATTCCAACCTCAGAATCATCATCCACATTAAGATGGATCCTCTTTAAATTTTCTCTAACGACCTTGTGTTACTCCTCGCAACTTCCTTGCGTATCCACCATGCACTACTCTTTACCTTCCTCTTTAAGATTAATCTTTGTATTGCTAGGTAAAGTGCTTTACGGGCGATAAATGAAGGCATCGACAATTTGTCCCATCTAGTTCTCGAGGTTCCTGTAATACCCAAAAATTTTAAATGATATTATTATTAACTTTTCTATTTAAGTGGAATATTTATTCGAATATGAGTATGTGTGATATGTCACCATAATAGTGATGCAATAAAACGATTTCTTGTTTATTTAATAAAGGAGTGATTTAATAAGAAAAGAAATTATTAATGTTATCTAAATTAATTATTGTGTGGCTAATAACTTCCTTTTATTTAATTAAATGTTATGTGGCATGATATTTTTTGTGACATTAGCCTATGTGAGTATTCATATAATTCATTAAATAAGGTGGAATATGCGTGACATTTAAATTGCATGAATACCCTATGTGACATCTTGATGTGTGATGTGCATTTAAATTATATAGGTAATTAATATTTGCTATATGATAATTATTTCCATACTTAAAATGTTTATTGTAATAAAGGTACTATGGAACAATAATGAATATTCACTATCTGGGTGTTAGTAATTAATGAGATTTCACCTTAATTAATGTACATGGATTATATGACATGTGTACATGTGACTCTATTTGATACAATGTGGTAGCATTTAATTATTTTCATATGACCTAAGTTACATTTTAAGTCATAGTCTGCTATTTAGGCTTGTTTAGAAGTGCTGAACATTTGTTCCTTTTGTCCCAAATTGAGTGTCCCCCTCTAGTAATAAGCCGTATATAGGCCATTGGTCTATCACCCACTTTGCTGAAAATTGGTAGAGAGCTAGAACTTGGTGATGATGGAGGAGGGAGTGGTCCAAACAGTGGAATTCATTATTGAATCTAGGACCATCATCTTCTTCCTTCTTCCAATGGGTTGAAACAAGGAGCAAATGCATTACCTGGGTATTTAACTTTCTATAAATTAGAGCTTATCCTCCTCCCAAACTTTCTTTGTCAAATTATCTGGTAAGTTTTTTTATATAAAGAGGGAGTGTTGTGAAGTAGAGGAGCAATCTGAAATTGGAGATCATTAGTTAGCAATTCAACTCCTAAAGGTAATATTAACTTTAGTATATTTTAAATTCAAGTTCTGCAAATTCTCATAAATGTACTAAAATGCATGCCTGGAATGTACAAAAATTGAGGAAGCTAAGTTGTGATAATTTGCAAATGGTTGTTATACTTTGTTAGTAAGTCAAATACGAAAACAACAAAAGTTAAACGAACCAATTTGGTTCAGAAACGAGTTCGTAGCATGATCAATCGCTAAGTATGCGAAAATATGGAGAAATAGCACGAATGTTGAATTTAATTCTTGAACTTAGTTAATTACTTGTTTTAAGTTGTTAAAATCATGCTAGGTATGCTTAATATCATGGTTATAGACTTTATGTGAGATGGGTATGCACAGATTATGGTTTGAATTAGTTTTGGTTTTGAAAATTTTGCCATACAGGGAGTTACCTGGTTTTGTCGAGGAGCAGTGCGACCGCGCTACTCCCCAGGCAAAACAAGGCGCGACCGCGCCGTGCCCCAGATTGAAATTCAAACTTTTGATTCTTCTGATGTCATGAGCATATTAGTTTAGCTTAAATGAGCCTATGTGTGTATCGGGTATGTGATCTAGTATGGTCTTGCATGAAATGTGTTAGGTTTACGAGATTTTGAAATAAAACTTAGAATTTGAAAACTAAACCTTATGAAAGTGATGCCTTTTTGACTCTGATCCTTTAAGCATATGTAACTAGCTTAGACATGTATGAAAACAAGTCCAATGTATTACCTAAGGTTACCTTGCTTGACATGAGTTGTGTTGGCTCGGTTCCAATGACTTTTTAAAGGAGAACTTGAAGTGTTGGAAGTAAAACTTAGCGAACTTTGTATCTTTGATGTTCTGAGCCTACAAGCATGTATATATGGTATAATTATATGTGTGAATGCATACGGAGAGTCATGTAAAGATATTAAGCAAGTTTAGTTAGTCTAATGTGAAATTTTCAAGAAAAACTTAAGACGTGAGGACTGTTGTTGTCAAACGTTGTGTAAATTTCGTTCCAACCTTGCAAGCATGAATAATAGGATTCATTATGCCTCTAGAACATGTTGACATGAGCACCATCTAGCTAAACATGAATTCTACCTATGTACGCATGTTCAAGAAAGTGACATTCCAATTGTAAACTATGAGATTAATGTGTACATGTGTTATATACGCACGAGCATGCTTATTAAGTATGGTTTAGTCTCGTTATGTGGTGTCATAACTATAATAGTTGATCCTTTGCGAGATGGTTTTGATTGGTTTAAAATATAGAAGTTTTTAACATAACACCTTATAACTTTGGATTGAATTTAGCATGAACATGTTAGATTTTGAACTCAGACTAATAACCTTATGAGCATGTGTATTTGAGTTATATCAGTAGCCTGAATGTTGGAGAACAGGCTCGGATTTCCACCTGAATAAAATTGCATTTTTGGTCTGCCCAGAGGGTGGCGCGGCCGCGCCACTCCTAAGGCAAAAACCAGCACGGCCGCGCCGGTCGCCAGAATTGCCCAGTTATTTTAATTTGTAAATAGAGTTTTGCAGCATGTATGTATAAATGTTTTAAGTTGTATTGCATGATTGAACTTGTCACGCCCCGAAAATCCACCTGCTAGATTCTTTTAGCCCGGTGAGACTTCGTACTGACTTGTACAACCTTTACATACTACTATAGAAATCTTGACTTCTACTAATCAGAGTATAATGCGGAAAAGTGATAATATTCAACTATAAATATTCCATAATATATAACTTCTATCTATCCAAGGTTCACAGTATCCCATAACAATTAATAGTTCTCAACAGAACTTTAACTGTGTTTGGATACCCTCACTTGGATGTATAGATTTATAACCGATGAATATCTCTTTCATATCGATATTCCCTATCTATCTGACATTCACAGTATTAACGATAAGATTGTCCATAGAACTGAGGGGCACATTCCGGTAAAGATGGCACCTTACCGGCGCTCATTAAGTGTAACCTCAGAGCTTATAGGACTTTCAATATCATTTAAATACCCTCATTCAGATGCATAGTTCTTATGGATACTGTATTAATGTTTTACTATCTATCTGAATTTCAGAGTATATGCATAACATGATCAGTCCATATTACCAATACCCTCACTCAGATTTATAGTTCTTTAACAATTCTAAGTTATATCAAATTTAAAGACATAACAACGTTCGATAACAATAAACTGGTAATATTGATATAATATTCGGTTACATGTTTGTTTGTTCGTATTGCAAAAGTCATTATGACTATAAACAATACAACAATTAAAAAAATCCTGAAAACTAGCCTATGCTTTCCTCTTTTACGTTCCATGATCTTCTTAACGTTTTTCTTAACTGCAAATAAAGTTTTATTCGCAAAAGTGAGCACGACGGCTCAGCAAGTCTAACTAATATCACATAAACAGTTTTATGCTTTCATATAAATTTTAACATGCTTAGACTTGACAGATATTTCATTTCATAATCAATTAACATTCAACAGTTAATCATCTAAACAACTTATAACAGTTGCACATAATCACAATTGCACATAATAACAATTACACATAACAATATAAGCAAGTTTTAGAAAAGACTTGCACAATAACACATAAAGGATTAGAACTTGCATATAATCAAATAAGAGTTAGAAGACTTGCCTTGGTGTTTAGGATAATAAACACTAAACTCAAACTTGTTAAAATAACCCTACACAATCATTTAGTGCATAAACGGTTAGATTCATCGTATTATATTACTTCATATGTCATATAATAACTTGACTTAACTATTTTCATAGGTGTTATAGGCTCCATAACATCCTAGCTCAAAAACTCATTTTTAAGTCCTTAAACCCGAGAGCCTCTAAGAAATTTTCAGCTTTGACGTCCTTTACGGAAACTGTCATAACTTCTTCGTTTCAAAACATTTTTGGGTGATTCTTGAGTCTAAATTCATTAGAATTTCCCCCTCTACAACTTTCTTTATATTACAGAAGCAGATTCGGACTTTAAAATTTCGGAAAATGGGCAGAAGGGTCTATGAGTCTACTTTGATCAAAATATCTTGGGTTAACCATGTGAAACATGGTACCACTAGCATTAATTTGTTAAAATAACATGTTCTAAGACTCAATAACACTTCATAACATAAAAATACCAAAATCATAAACCTACTTATATTAGATTTATGACTTTTACTCAAGAACACACGAAGAACACGAAGAACACTTTGAAAATTTTGAACATGATAACTGCTTACGATTTGATCATTTCTTCACTATAGTTGTAATGATTTAGACATTATAACTACTAGTGATCATGATATATACTATACTAGCTATAAAATGAATTTTGACATTATAACTACTAGTAAAATGTATAATTAGTTATAACTACGAATTGAAATCGAACATTATAACTACTAAGATGAGTACCTTTTGAAATTGGAAGTTTTAACTATTTATTGGCAACTATCAATACTTGAAATATATCTAGAGAGTAATTTTGCTCTTTGATTTTGTGAATTGGTGAGAAATGAAGATGGGATGGGCTTCTATTTATAGGATAGGTAGAGTTAGGGCAAAATAGTCTTTTCGCATTAATCCACGACATCATGATGACATCATCTTTGTGCTACTTTGAAGATGACATCATGATGACATCATCTTTGTGCTACTTTGAAGATGACGTCATGATTACATCATGCTTGCATCTGATTGGTCGATTCAAGTTCACATGAATTCTTAGTTTATTTATTCGTATCTACATCGTATTTCACGCGTATTATACCTCGTATTAATCTTATATTCTATCGTATAATATTTCGTATTATACTCGTATTTATTCTTGCATTCTTCATTTTTAACTTCTATAATTTATCCCACAGTCGAAAAACTACGTTTTTCGTTTTTCTAATTTTATTGGATATTCCATCTTTCTTCGTAATATTAACATTCGCGTATTCTTCGAAAAATCGAAAAGACGCAAAAGCGTTTTTAGGTGAATAGTGTTTTCGATGACTATTTCTCAGAAAATGGTTAGACGATCAAAAAGTAACAAAAATATTTCTTTTTGTCTTTTCTCCTATTTTGTCTTATTATCGTGAATAGTAACTTGCACGTTTTTCGAGAAAAACTTTTATCGGTTAATACGTGTTTTCACATCGTATTACCGGTAAATCTTAAAACAGAATGTTATTACGACGTACACATTTCACTAGAAAACCTAGGTTATTCCTAGGGTTTATCCCTTAGGGTTTAGGGTTTAGGTTTTAACCTTTTTTTTCCAATTTAGGTTTTACCCTAAAATTAACTTCTTGATTTTAATAAGTGTTAAGGTTAACTACTTAAACCAAAACACAAAATACTACACATAACAGAAAGCATATAACACATTTGAAGTTCAATACAAGCTTATTTATTCATATAGCACATAACTTAGGTTATAGTTCTAACCTCTAATTATATACGAATCTACGAATCATTTTTAGTCTTTTAGATAGCTCAACGTATACTTGAGCAGTTATTCTTAGGTTTTAAATTGACAATATTTATTAGATCTTGTCAGATCACATTTGAAATTTTTGGGATATTACAGAACTGATATACTATGTGTTCGAGCTTATGTTGATGCTTAGGGTCGAGGTATTCTAGGTTTGCTAACTCATTTAGCTAAGATGAGAAATTACGAATATGGATTTAGTAATCATGATTCCACCTACGTGACTGTGTGTTAAAACTATGTGGTGCGTAACCATTTGTAAGAATAAAGTTATGAATGTTATACTAACTAAGGAACCGACTTATTAATGATTAGGTCATTTCAACGCAATTTAAATTAAAGCTAGATTACTTGTAGCTGAGCAAACAGGCAAGTTCCCTTTAACCCTACTCAATTTACATTCGAGTAGGATGTGGTGTATTATGCAAGTACTCGAACCCTTTCTCTTTATTGAGCAAGCATGTAAACTTGTATATTCATGTATCATACAAGTATGTGACAATGACGCTTATGCTTTATAAACTGTCGTTCAAATTCTAAGGATTGATTAAAGATTAATATCCCTTAAACCCCATTGTGAGTACTTGTATTCATTATGTCATTGAATATGATTATAAAAGTTGTCTAAACCATTGTTTTGGTTAGAATATTATACATGTGTTAGAAAGTTATTCCAAACCAATTGTCTTGGTGCGGACTCTGATTTACTGAGATGAACAACCCTCATTAAAGGGGAGATTATATATTGTCGGGGAACCGACGTGCACACTTATAAGCATGTGACAATTATGCATAATCTGGAGTACTATAGGCTGATCACCTGTGTACTTGTTTTATTGGATTTTCAGTATAATAACTGTTAATTCTAGCAGGAGTTCTTAGTCCTTTAGTGACTATTCAGTGTTCATATTCTTGGACTTTGAAATGATTAGACGCATGAATCATATTGACGTTCTTCGGTCTATAGCGACTCCTATAATTGATTCTTGTTATTATTCTTGAACTATCCCTTACTGTCATACCTTTGCGATTTGAACTTTATATTGTTCACCCCCATTGTATATATACTTGCTGAGCAAATTTGTTGCTCATTCTTGCTTTCCTTAAACCTTTCAGTTAAGGCAGCATGAGGTGAACCTTCAGGCAAGGACAAGGGAAATGGCAAAACTACGGAGTAACTTTGTTCTTCCTTAAGAAGAAGATTATTTACTATGTTGCTTTAAGTTTTCTAATTTGGTTATATAATAAGCTTAGGCATGGATTATATATTAGTACTATGTTTCAGTTTAAATCAAGACTTTTGGATAGTATTGTAGTAACGGTTGCGAGACCTTAGGACGAGAATAATTATATTAAATCAATGTAATTTATTTTATCTTTTCCGCTAGATTAGTTTTATGTCATTTTTGTGTTAGAGCGTGACAAACCAGAATCGAGACAGTGACGTCAGAATCTGGGGGCGTCACAGTTCCTAAATGAATCTTCTTGATTACTCATCCGCATCTCGTTTTGAGAAATGCACTCAGTAAGGAGATCCTCCAACGCTTTTTCTTCTTGGTGCTCTATGTACTTGTAAAGAATCTCCTCTAAATTAGACTTGTCCTCTTCTTGCGGTGGGGGTGGATACAAACATTTTGAAGGGTATGCGAGACTTAGATCATAGAATTGATCTTGATCATTATTCCATGAAAAGCTCGGATAAGTCTGCCAATCCTGATGATAGTAGTCTGGGGTGTAGTCGGCTTACTTCTGATAATAGACATTCTGAATGGACTGACTTTCAAGAGCGTCAGATTTCCTTGAAAGCATTGCAACTTGTGCAACCAATGCATCAAGTGTTCCTTCCACACTTGGTTGTGTCATCCTCTTATCAGGCTATTGATAATTAAGCACATCCGTAATCTGAAAGGAATTAAAAACAAAATAAAATAAAAATAAATTAAATACAAATATACACGTTTAAATTAAGACTAATTTGATTGAAATTAATATTGGAAAAATATTAGTAAACTAATTCCCCAGCAATGGCGCCAAAAATTTGTTGGTCGATTAAGCAATCAATAAACACGCGCAAGTATACGTGGCCCACAAGTAATATAATGTAAGTAGAGTGTCGAACCCACGATGAATTATTACCAAAACTATCCAAGTACTAAAATTATATCAATGTAATCTTATCTAAACAAATGATTTAAGGTAGTAATGGAAACTAAAGAAATTCTAATTAACGAAGTAAATAATGATCAACGACTGATATCCAAGGCAAGTCAAGCTAAGATCACAATTTCCCCCATACAAGCATTTTGTCAAACACTTGGTTTGCATGTTTCGTTCAATCTCCTAACTCTCCCTTTAATCATAGTGGTCACGATGAATTTTTAACCGGGAATTTTAAGTATTCTTACGCCTCTTCCGATGGTCATCATATGAGTATCCCTCTTCTAAATAAATCACTATATTCCTATGTGAAATAAATTAGGCAAGGAGTCATTAATATTAAACTCTCAAATTGGCTACACATGGCATATAAGTATATTCTTATTCTACACACAAATTATGCATTCCATCCTAAAAAGAATAAGCATAAACAATTGTCATTATATTCATGGTCTCAATCTATAATCCAATTTCCAATTTCATATAGATTACCAAATTAATTACCAATTCCTTAACAATTAAATAATAAGCATAAATATAATAAACAAATTCATATGGTGCAAATCAAAAGGAGAGAAATTCAATTAAAATTGTACATTTGGTTCCCTTGTAATTTTAGAATGGAAGTTTAGTTCATAACTATTGAAATAAACACCATTAACAAAGTATTCAACCCTCTTAGATTACAAAAATAAAGGAAAGAATTAGAGAAAGAAAACTCTATAGAAGTAATCTTCAATCTCCAAGAACTCTCTTTCAATTCACGATATCTAATATTTGTTGCTTGGTTTGCTCTTGAGCTCCCTTAAGCTTTAGCCGCCTCTCTGTTCTTTTTCTAAGAGAAAAATGATATGTACTGATGATAGACTTGAATTGTGACGCCCCCAAATCCGGGTCACCTGAGCCATGGACCTGGTTCGTCACTATTTAACACAAGAATTATACAATCGATAACTTATAGCGGAATAAAGGAATATTTACATTGATATAACATAAATAACCCTGACCCAAGTCTCGAAACCAAGGCTACATCAAAACATAACATAATACATAAGGGTAAATATGTCTTAATACACGACGTCAATTAATCAGTCTTAATACAAACTGTAATTCTAAAACAACAAATTACAACTACTCCGTAGCTTTCCCCTTTCCCTTATCTTTTCCTGAGCTCTCGCCACGTGCCGCACTAACTGAAATGTTTTTAAGGAAAGTAAGGGGTGAGCAACAAATTTGCCCCGCAAGTATAATAGCAATGAATAATCACATGAATAACTTTATAGCTCACCAGAGTAAAAATTTATCTAAGTCAAGGAAATAAACAACTTCTTTTTATCACCATTATAGTGGTTGCTATGGACCGAAGGATTTCAAAGTTTCTTGAAGAAGGGAACTATTCAATACTGAGGGTGCACCAAGGCACATAACTCTATTCTAGAATTACTGGAAATTCATCCGATAATCCACAAACTGGTACAATAGGTGATCAGCCTAAAATACCCGGCGTTATGCATAAGCCTTACATTTTCCATTTACGCGCGTGTCGGTTTCCCGACGTTTATACAATTTCCCCTACTATGAGGGTTGTTCTTCTCAGCTTTACATGGGAGTCCGGACCAAAGCAATTTGATCGGGCAACTTTACTTAACAACAATAATAGTTGGAGGACTTAACCTCACTTCAATAAAGAAATCAATAAGTGTCTAGCTGAAGCAATTAGCTTTGACATAACTTTCAAACAGTTTATGGAATAAAGAACTTTAAGGTTCAATAGCGTGTATAATAACATCAATAATATCTTGAATGAATAACAATTCATAATCTTTGGAATCACACAGTATATAACACTGCATGAAATGGGCTTTCATTGTAGTACTTGAATAAAAGTATGAATACTAGCACAATAATTGCTAAATCGATAAGTAACTTGAACGGAGACAAGAAACTCGAAAAGCTTGCCCAATAAATAATATTTGCTCGAATATAAATTTAAGTAGGTTAAGTAAGCTTGCACAATAATAACTTGAATAAGATAGGAGACTTGCTCGATAGATAAATGAGTTAAGGAAAACTCGCACAATTAAATGAGGGTTGAGTAAGGAACTTGCCTTGTACGTGCGTTAATATCTTGACGTTAATTGTCCGTCAAAAATATCCTACATAGTTCATTAAAATCATCATAATTATTAGTCACATAAGGACTTGTATCATAACAGTCATCACATCATTAAAAGACATTGATTGCCACTACGCTTACCCAGTCGGGGGTCTCGTTCCCCAGTGAGCGAGCGGCTGCCCAGCTCGCCGGTGAGCTGGCGGGGGTCGGGGGGCAGCGCCCCCTGAAAACCAAGCGTAATTTGTAATCAGTTTATTCAATTTACGCCTTAAGACAACATCGCTTTAGTTGACACGGGTATAAATTAAGCACATAAGGCTTCAACCAGATATAAGCGTTTCTAATCATTTTGTACAAAAATATAAGTTTTAGACTCGCGGGAAAAAATTTACTGGGTCCGACCCGATCCGGCCCGACCCGATCCAGCCTGACCCGACCCGGACCAGGCACCATGCAGTAGCAGTTGCAGTAGCGAACTGCAGTTCCTGCAGAATCGCGACACAGCCACCTCGCCTCGCTCCAGCTGCTATAACTCTTCCTATACTCGATCAATTTGATCCCTTACAAATTCTATGGATTCCCAAGACACGAGGCTACAACATATCACAAATTCAGGACGACCTATAATCACTAACATGACCAAATCCTGAGCTAAAACATAAACTGCATGCTCTGTTTTTCGCAACCATGAAATATCTCACACAAATGGCAACTGTGACTTCATTTTAGTATCATTTTGATTCATTCAAATTAGGATATCTTCACAACCGATAGAAGTACAATATTCCAATAACAAACAATCAAAATAATCACAACATCAAGGCTTAACTGTCCTCTAATCGTCTAAAGGTCCAAACAGTCCATTATCTTCCTCCTTAAGCTTGGGTCCAAATCATTCTTTGTTTTTGTTTCACTTTGAAGGTATTAATGGTTTAGAAGGTGTCTTGGTAACAATATTAAGCAACCACAACGAACAATAACAACCAAAAATCTCCAGAAACGTAAAACCCATCAAGAAAGCTTCAAGAACTCGTAAACTTTAACAATGGAGGAAAGATGATTTTTTTACCTCTTACTCTTGCTTCTAAGGTTGCTATGGAAGCTACTAGGATTCTTCTTCCCCTTCCTCTATCTCTCGTGCGTCTCTTTCCTCTTCCCTTTTTCTTCCCGTAGCTTGCTTCTTCTTCAAATCTTCTTCCTTCTCTCTCTATAGTTCTCTCTCTCTCTGTATTCTCTATCCTTGCTTGCAAAATGAGGAGTATGCAGATGGTTTAAGTGAGAAGGAGGATGAGTTGATGGGAGGATAAGGTGAATGCTTCGGGAGGAGATGGAATGCATTGATATGCAGAAAATACTTCACCCGAGCTTTTGAAAACCAAATTGAGGAGGATGTTTGATGAAGTTAAAAATCCCATGCTTAGTGTTCTGTGACGGTTTATTCCCCCTCATGTGATTGGCTAATACAATTAATGCTCTCTCCTGATTGGTTGAGGCTTAATTGCCTCTCTAATTAATCAAAATATACAGATAAATATACCCGAATACTCCCACTTTTGTACCAAATTTGGTAAATAACTCTACCCAAAATTAAAATGGGTACTCCTATAAATTATTGGGATGCGAAAAAATATTTATTATGGGATTTGTCCAATTATTTGGAACACCCATATTATACATTTCGGATACAGATTAAATCACGTATCAGCTCCAATAAAATTTTTGACACTTGGAAAAATTATTCCTTCGCATACACGTCTTAACAAAATTAATAGAAAGAGACGCAAAAATATTCGGGCGTGAATAGTGCTCGTGAATAGTGTCTCGGGAAACGTGCCCCGGGAATATTAATTTTACGAATTTTCGCAAAAATCAATTTATTCACTCCAACGACACAACAACACGTAAAATTTAACATATACACATTTTCTAGGCTGTAATACAATTCTAAACACGTAGTATAGATTAATATAAAAATAATAATAATAATAATAATAAAAATTCATTTTATTCATACATAACTCGGGTTACAAGGAAATCTAAAATTCCCGATCGTTACATGAATGGGTCATTAGGTTGGTCATTTAATAGTTGAAACCTGCAAAAAACCCGGACCCGACGCCGTGATGTAGTTTATTTCTGGCGCTGCCAGCTGGCCCTAGGCAACGAATTTCCGGGACCGGTGTTGCAGCGCTCGATTCTAGTATCAAATCGGCGCTGCGGCGCCAGGTGCTGGAACATTACCGCTTTGCCCTTTTTTGTCCTGAAATGCCAAAATTGCTCCTTTTTCACTTAATTCTATAAAATAACACAAAACACAACATAATTAATGTAAAATATGCACGGACATACAATTTCTAAAGGTTAAAAGTGTCTGATTTATAGGTATAAAACCTACTCATCAAATACCCCCAAACTTGAGCCTTTGCTTGCCCTCAAACAAAATAGATAAATAAAGACACGACACACTATTAACAATCTACAAATCAAGCAATGAATCATAAGTTATTCCACGTAATGCTTCAGAGATTAATATACATAACTCGAAGATGATGTCAAAACTCAGTCAAGTTAGAAGCTTCAACCTACTCATTAATTCAAAAATTGCATTTGACCCCTATTTGTTCGTGTGTGAATAACAACAATTCTAACTAGCCACAACCTAGATGAATTCATATAATCAATCGCTTAACTAAAATGTTAACTCTTCAAACTCACCCGTTACATCAATTACGTCTTAACAAGGCACAAATGTAAGAAAAGGGAACCCAATGGCATTAATCATGCAAGCACCTTAAATAAAAGCTACTATACACCTCTGAAATGGCGAGTGCGTTTTACGCTCCATCTCACCTCAGATTTCTAACTTGACATGCACAACGTCTAATTATGTTAGGCTTTACAGAGTTACCTATGTAACAAGCGTTTGACTAATGACTCCTAAACTAGTTGGCTTTAGGGCATTAAGTGTAAAGACACACCTAAGGATCTACTAACTCGAGTAACAAAGGCCACATAATTATACTAGTTAAAAAATTATTTATTTATTTATTTTTTACACATATAATTGCATGCTAATACACCAAAACTTTCCCCGAACTTACGTAAGTGCCTAAATCATACTTCCATTGACTACGCAAGTTTAAAAAAGTTAAACTGAGAAATTTCAAAAGCAATTAACCATATACGCTTTTTTGGATCATAACCAGCTATAACAGTTGGTGTGTGCTTAATAAGATAAAACTGGATCATACAAGTAGTCTCAAATCAACAATTAAGTTAAAAACTTCAACTACACATGCTTGACAATCATTCTTGAATTAGCCCAAATCAAATTACCCAACGCGCTCATCATTGGCTACGGTTAAAATAACCACAAATCCATTGCTCAATTCAAACTACGACAGTTAATTAATCTAATAAGTTCTAATAAAATAGATACATCTGACAATTGAGAGATAAACAAACGCAGATGACTAGATATGTAATACCCCCAAACTTGCAATGTACAATGCTCTCATTGGCTAAAATATGCAGAATTAAAAAGAAGTCTTCCCTAAGGTATGATAACTCTATGTCGTTGCCGTCGCGACCCTCATTCTCGCCGGGAGATGGTGGGCGGTATGTAGGGAATATTAGGGGTGGGGGGAATTGGTACGGCTCAACCCCGGATGCAGCTCCACCAGTTGAATAAGTCGTAGTGAACTCTATGTGGTACTGCATCATTATATCTTGCCTCTGAGCTATTGTATCCACCTTTCGATGCAGGCTATTTAATGAAGCTAAGATGATTGCCATAGGCCCAACTGAAGAGGGATCCATCCCCTGCTACTCAGAAGATGGCCCAACCCATAAAGAAGAAGCAAGCAGTGGCACTGGCAGAAAACCATCACATCGGGGGTGTGAATCGGCTCCTTCCCACACCTTGTATCGGGCGATGGTCGCATGATCAATTAGCGCCATCGGTTGTTGTAGTATCTCGTCAGCCTCCCACTGTACATTAGCCAGCTGACATAGCCCCGTGATCAGAGATGGGTACGGGAGTCCTCCCGATGTGATACCCCACAATGTCTTTGTTATAGACTCCTAGATGACCAGTTCGATGTCTATCTTCAGCCCGGTCACAATAGCGAATAATAAAATAGCTCTTTCCTTTGTAACGTTGCTAATGTGTCGGGTTGGCATCAGATTTGAGCAGATGAAGCTATACCAAACATTTCCATAGCGGCTTAGCTATGTGTGCGAGAAGATTGTCTTTTCATCTGTACCATCCTGAAGCTTCCACATAATGCCTGGCTTACAAAGCTGTGTGATCACAGTGTTCAGGTCATGGTCGCACAAACCATTTCTTAAGTAATCCGCGTTTTCATAGTTTGGCAATTGGTAGTAGTTATTAATTGTCTTTCTGTCATATGCCACTGCCTTTCCACGAACCTGCACCACATAATCCGCTTCGATGCTCACGACGTTGGCATAAAATCCCTACACCAATGAGATGACAGTGGGGTCCGTCTGCCTAGTCAAATGAATCCATCTCCTCTCGGTTATCATGGTTGCCATCTCCCCCGTCTTGCCTTAAATCTAGCCTGAAGTCCCACTCCAGCACCAAGTTCTTATTTGCAATCACCTTGTGGTATCGCAGTTCCGTTGTGGCACTCACGAACCTCGTATGCTCAAACTGTGGCGCGGATTGCGAAGTATTGGCCCTTTACCTCTTTGGAGCCATCTGACAAATCAAAACTGTAACGAATGCAATTTTTGTGATTGAATAAAAATATTTGTTGAATTATATAAAATTTTTTATTAATTTATTGAGCTTAATAAATAATTTATTAAGTTTTTATGGAATGGGTATATGTTAAGTTTAATAATGTTAAATGTTATTTGAATGTGATTTGTTATGTTATTCTAATTTAATTTAATAATTAAATTAGATGATGAAAAGGTTTATTTGAATAAATGATTTATTTGAATAAATGATTTATTTGAATAAGAGAATTTATTTGGTATTATTGTTATTTGTTAAATGAAATTATTATTTGAGTTGGTAAGGTTTAATTGAATTTATTTAATAACAAGTTCAATTAAATTAGAAGTGTGACATTTTAAAACTATATGTTATAATGATTTGTTAAAATAAATGAGAAAGTGTTTAATTCAGTTTTACCAAACAAGGCCCTATGATCTTTGTTTGGAAATGATGGGTTATTTTATTTGTGTTTTACCAAACAAGCCTTTAGTTAGAATAATGGATTATTTCTGAATCAGTTTGCCAAACAAGCCTTATGGCTTTTTGAATTTTATAACTGATGGATTAAATTTAGATTATACGTTATTATTACACTAAATCATTAGTTTTTATTTTTATTCATCAGTTTTATATTTTATTTTTATACTACGTCTGCTGTAAAAAGAAAAGAAAGAAGAGAAAGAACAGAGTTTAGAGAAGAAAGAATATACAGAAAAGAAGAGAGAATTAGAGAGAAAAATTTGTGAATTGAGAAAGAGAAGGAAGGGAAGTGCTAAACTAAGAATTTTATATAGCTTGAAGGTATGATTCTTTTAGTTTTGTTCTTTATTTTATTTGTAACGAATGCAATTTTTATGATTGAATAAAAATATTTATTGAGTTATATAAATATTTTTATTAATTTATTGAGTTAAATAAATAATTTATTAAGTTTTGTTGAAGTGGGTATATGTTGAGTTTAATAATGTTAAAGATTATTTGAATGTGATTTGTTATGTTTATTCTAATTTAATTTAATGATTAAATTAGATGATGAAAAGGTTTATTTGAATAAATGATTTATTTGAATAAGAGAATTTATTTGGTATTATTGTTATTTGTTAAATGAAATTATTATTTGAGTTGGTAAGGTTTAATTGAATTTATAGGTTTAATTGAATTTATTTAATAATAAGTTCAATTAAATTAGAAGTGTTACATTTAAAACTATATTGGTTTATTAAAATAAATGAGGAAGTGTTTAGTTCAGTCTTACCAAACAAGGCCCTATGATCTTTGTTTGGGAATAATGGGTTATTTTATTTTTGTTTTACCAAACAAGGCCTTAAGACCTTTAGTTAAAATAATGGATTAATTTATTTAGTATTTTCCAAACAAGCCTTAGAGGCTTTTGAAATTTTTAACTGATAGATATTATATCATAGGTTATTATTATATTAAGTGTCAGTTTTTATTTTGTTTTTATTTCATCAGTTTTTATTTTTAAAAGAACGTCAGTTAAGAAAGAAAGAAAGAAAAACAAAGAAGAAGAAACACAGAGCTTGAGAGAAAGAAAAGAACTCTGTGAATTTGAGAGTTGAGAGAAAAGAGAGAAATTGTGTGAGAAGATTGGTGATTGGAGTAAGAATTCAAGCAAGGAAGTTTAATCAAATTTTCTTCCAACAATTGAAGGTATAATTCTTTTTTTTTCCTCTTGGTTTATTCTACTGTATATAATTTTAGTTACTGTATATAAATTCAATTGCTAGAGTATATGAATTATTTGATTATAGTTGTTGTAATTGGTAGTAATCATGTGTTAGATGATTATATGTTGATAAATAATCAATTTAGAGGTGTTAATTCATGAAAACATGATTTAGAGTGAAGTCTTTGTTTTTACAGAGTCTTATTTCATGTATGGCATATATATTTGATAATTGATGTTCAATTAGATTATTAATTGTTAAATTGACTTTTGATTGTGCTAATACGATGAAAAATGAAAAGAATGTAATTTGAATGGATTAAAATGATTGAAAGATGAGTTTACAGTGGTTGATTTTATTAAAATAGCTAAAACACGAATATTTGGTTTTAACAGAGGGTTTTTGGTTTTAAATTGGTTGATTATGTGTTTTATAATGGTTAAATTAGTTAGAAACATGTTGGGTATGTTTAATTTGTGTACTGGATGATAGAATTCGGAAAATTTGGCCAAATTTGGCCTAAGTTTTCACTGG
Source organism: Aralia elata (assembly GCA_034770075.1). Taxonomy (NCBI): domain Eukaryota; kingdom Viridiplantae; phylum Streptophyta; class Magnoliopsida; order Apiales; family Araliaceae; genus Aralia; species Aralia elata. The sequence continues at coordinate 646,569 of JAVJAP010000097.1, read as the reverse complement.
TTCGCGAGCTGGGGAAGACGACAGTCGAGTCTCTTGCCCCGGTGAGAGAAATGAACTAATTTCTTCGGCCCGGCGGCAGCGTAGCCCCAGCGACAAATTTGTTAAGCATAACGTCGCCCCGGCGAGCCTCTCGCCCCGACGACGATTTTGTTAAGCTTTTCCTCGCCCCGGCGAGAAACACTACTGTTAAAAAAAAATTATTTTGTTTTCTTTTCTTGGAAGTTATAATGCATAATTAAACTTATATTAATGTGACTAATGTATTACCAAGATGGTTGCTAAACTAGTACTTGTTGATTATGGTTTGCTAAATGAGATGTTATGATAAAAGAGCAAGCTTAGAATGCTTTTAATCTTGTGACTAATTATATTACCATTTTACAATTAAATGTTTAGGTTGTTTAAGGATCGTGAATTACTTAAATTTGTAATCTACGCTTGAGGCAAGTTCCTTATCTCAATTTAATACTTTTACATTGAGCAATTTGTTCTTTCCTTTTAACTTGTTAATTTATTCAATGCAAGTTTATTTATATTGAGCGAGCTTATGGACCTTAGCTTATTGATATTCAAGCAAGGTTACTATCATGATTATAAACTTAAGCTTTATTCCAATCATTGTTTGTTATTCAAACTTCGAGTATAGTTTCTATTGAACAAACTCTATCGATGAATTAGACTAGCAAACCCTTATTGATTCAGCTAGTCCTTAGTTGATGAGCGATTTCAAAGACTTAGAATATTTTCTATTCTTGTTCCAAGCCAAGTTTCTTTTGGTACGGATTCAGACGATAAACTGAGATGAACAACCCTAATATAGGGGATTACTTACGCGACAGCGTTAAAATGTTTGTGCACAATACATTGTACAAAGGGCTGATCCCCCTGAGTACGAGATGTTGGTCCATAGTCTATATGACTGTTAAAGGTTACAGTAGAAATACTTGTTAATCTAGGACACAGTTCGAGGTCTTGTGACCCTCAGATGTGAATTTCTAAATCTTGAATTCTATTTTCTTTGGAATCAAGCATTCTAACGAGCTTTCAGACTTTGACCATCTATTGACTGAGATTCAGAAACTATTGTTCCTCAGTTGAAATCCATTTCATTTAAAAATTATTGTTATTGTACTTGTGAGCAATTGTTTGCTCACTCTTGCATTAATCATTGCAGCTAAGCCAGAAAAGCAAGACGAACCGTCCACGAGTAAAGGCAAGGGCAAGATGTTAAAGTAGCAAGAGATTTATCCACTTGATGTTTATCTGTAATCAAAGACTTGTTTAAATTATGTTTTATTCCGCATTTGATGTATTAAGGTTAAGATAACCTGGGATTTGAATGTTTAATAGTTTGGTGATGTAACCCATTTTGGGAAGATGGTTTCATTAAGATTATTTAATTGTCATTTTATTGGGTAGTTAGTTTTGTATGTATGTTATAGTGAACACCAAATCAGTGGGAATTAAGTACCTGGATTTGGGGGTGTCACAGGTTGGTATCAGAGATAGGTTATGAACCTTTAGGTGGGAAAAACCTTAGGGTAGTAGCCTTTTAGAAGATAGAGAATATAGAGGTGATAAACTCTTATCGAGTTTTAAGGAATGAATTACGGAAATTCATAAAAGACAATAAAACGATTATGTGCTATGTGCTTACTTGATAACAAATTTATGTGCTCGCGAGTATTATCGATTAGTAATTAAAACTTAAAAATTTTGTTGTCAGGATGACTGATAGAGGAGAGCCCAGCCAGGCTAGGGAGGAGGAGCCTCGAGATATCCACGTAGTTCATGAGCAGCTAGTGCAGAGGGACCCATCCCCATTGATTACAGTTACAGGTCACGAGTATGAGCCTGAGACTGATCCTGAGGAGGAGGAGGAGGACCCTGAAGAGATACCACTATCTACTTTGGGTGTTCAGATGTACGAGCAGGTGTATGATCACAACATAGAGTTGCAGGACAGAGTGAAGGAGTTAGAGGGGCAGTTAGCTAAACGACAGTCTGCTTTGGAACAGAAGAACAGTGAGATTGAGGAGCTAGACATACGTCTTGGAGACGTGGAGTGGAAGCTGGTTCATGTAGAGAGTGAAAAGGATGAGTTGGAGGAATAGGCTGCGGAACGTCAAGCCACTTTAGAGCAGAAGGATGTTGAGATCCAAGACCTTTCATCACGTCTTGCAGAGGCTGAGCAGAGGTTAGCACAGTTTGAGTATCGACGAGGACAGTTGATAGCCAGAAATGAGATTGTACGAGATGAGTTGAAAAAGGAGTCAGCTAAGCGGGCGAGAGCTGAGACTGCTTGGTTAAGGGAGGCTAACCGCGCAGATCGTGTTGAGTGTGAGGTGCGGTCAAAGAAGGCCAAGATTGATGATATAGAGTATATTTTTCACTCCACAGTGGATAGAGCTCTGGATCGAGTTCATCGTCATCCAGATATGGTGGATCGAAGGATGGTGACTCGTATTATGGAGCAGGAACGCCAGGAAGCTGTGCGTCGTGGGATGTCATCATAGATTATGATTAGTTATGTTATTATGAAATTTATGAGTTAATAAGTTCTTAATCCCAGTTTATATAATGGGATAGAATAATGATGTAATCCTGGAACTTTGAGATTTCCGGATAAATGATGTAAATAACCACGATGTTATCTTTATTATATTTTGAAGCAATTAATGAATAAAATGTGAAAGTTTATCAGATGTGTTGTGTGTTTAAGTGTTGTTTATAAATGTTTAAGTTGAGACTTAAATGTTTAAGTAATTGAGCAATAGTCTAATAACGAGAATTCTTAACAGTAAAATGCCGCCAAGAAGACAACCAACATGTCAACAGACCCCTGAGGGATCTACCAATAACGAAGAAGCCAACGCTAATCCGATGCAGCAGTTGGTGAATCTGCTAACGGGAGCCTTTGCAAATCAACCACAAGCTCAGGCCACGACCTTCAAAGATTTCAAGGCTGTCGGACCCCCAGAATTTCTAGGATCTATGAATCCAATAGAGGCCCAAACGTGGGTCATGGAGATGGAGAAGGTGTTTGATGTCGCTAGGGTCAATGAGGACCAGAAGACGGCATTTGCAACCTTTATGCTGAAGTCAGAAGCTAGCTACTGGTGGCAAGCAAATAAGACTCAAGGAGGTTAAGGGATTATTCCGTGGGAGCGATTTAAGGAGATATTTTTTGAAACCTATTTTCCGGCAAGTGCTCAGAACCAAATGGAAGTACAGTTTCTAGAGTTGAAGCAAGGTACTATGTCGGTATCTGAATATGCAGCAAGATTCAACGAGTTGGCGAGGTTTGCGCCTTATCAGGTTAACACGGATGAGCGGAAGGCCAGGAGGTTCGAACAGGGACTGAAGCCCTGGTTGTATAGTCGAGTTTCAATGTTTCAACTGAACTCGTTTGCGGCGGTGCTGGAAAAGGCAATTATTGCTGAAGGAGGCAGTGATGCTCTGTCAAAGTACAATCAGGAGCAGAGGAAGAAGAAGAATGAGAGTGAAAACAAGGCAAGTGGTAGCCATGGAGGCAGTAGTCAAAAGAGAAAATGGAATGATAGTAACTCTGCGGGAAGTCAGCAGGGTAATCAGAAGAAGAAGATGGAGGTGTGCAGCAACTGTGGAAAGAGCCATATGGGTGCTTGTTTGAAGGGTAAGCGGGTGTGCTTCAACTGCGGGCAGGAGGGGCATATCGCGCCGAATTGCCCTAATCTAAAGAAGGGAGCATGTTTCATCTGCGGGTCGAAGGATCACTTTGCTCGGGAGTGCCCTAAGAAAGCAACTACAGGTGGAGCCAGTTCAGGAAAGGGAAATAGCGGTGGTGGAGGCAACCTTACTATCACAGGACCGGCACAGCCCAACCGACCTACAGCTCGAACATTCAACATGACGGTGTAGGATGCTGTGCAGTCAAAGGATGTAGTGTCAGGTATCATTCCAGTCAATAATGTTAATGCTTATGTATTGTTTGACTCGGGTGCTACTTGCTCATTTATATCCGATAATTTTGCTAAGAAATTAGGGTTACCTCAGGAAGAATTAGATTACCCTATGAATATAGAAATTACGAATAGGGAGGTGATTCCTGTTAAGTTTGTCCACAAGAACTGTCAGGTAGATATTAAGGGTCATGTGATGACTGTCAACTTAATCCCAATTCGTCTTGGGGAGTTTGATGTTATTTTGGGTATGGATTGGTTGTTCAACCATGGGGCAGTTATTGATTGTCAAAAGAAATGTATAAACCTTATGACTCCGTCAAAGGTAGTGTTTTATGGCAGTAAGTCGCCTAGAAAAATGAGTTGTCTGATGATGGTGCAGGCCAGAAAGATGTTGAGACAAGGATGTGCAGGATATTTAGCCTACATAGTTGATACCCGAAAGGTGGGTGCAAAACTGGAGGAGATACCAGTAGTTAGGGATTTTGCGGACGTGTTTCCTGATGATTTGCCAGGATTACCGCCAGATAGGGAAATCGAGTTTGTGATTGATTTAGCACCGAGAACGGCCCCTATATCGAAAGCCCCGTATCGAATGGCTCCGGTAGAACTAAAGGAGTTGATGGTGCAGTTACAAGAGCTACTAGACAAGAAGTATATTCAACCGAGCGTTTCGCCGTGGGGAGCGCCGGTATTGTTTGTTAAGAAGAAGGATGGATCAATGCATCTTTGCATTGATTATAGAGAGTTGAATAAGGTCACGATGAAAAACAAGTATCCGTTGCCAAGGATTGATGACCTATTTGATCAGCTGAGGGGAGCGAGATATTTTTCAAAGATAGACTTGCGAAGTGGATATCATCAGTTGAAGGTGAGAAAAGAGGACATACCAAAGACGGCGTTTCGAACCAGATATGGTCACTATGAGTTTTTGGTTATGTCATTTGGTTTAACGAATGCGCCTGCAACATTCATGGACTTAATGAATAGAGTATTCAAACCATTCCTGGATAAGTTTGTAGTGGTATTTATAGACGACATTCTGGTCTACTCCAAAACTCAAGAAGAACACGTGGAACATTTGAGGGTGACATTGGAGGCGTTAAGGAAAGAGAAATTGTATGCAAAATTTTCAAAGTGCGAATTTTGGTTGGAGTGTGTTCAATTCCTTGACCATGTTATTGATAAAGACGGGATTTCAGTGGATCCAACGAAAGTAGAAGCTGTCATGAACTGGGATCAGCCGAAAACACCGTCGAAAGTGAGGAGTTTCCTAGGTTTGGCAGGATACTACAGACGTTTTATTCAAGATTTCTCCAGGATCGCCACTCCGTTAACGAATTTAACAAGAAAATCAGTGAAGTTTGTTTGGACGGAGAAGTGCGAAGAGAGTTTTCAAGAACTCAAAAGAAACTAAGTTCGGCACCTGTGTTGTCTTTGCCAGATGATACAGGAAATTTTGTGGTGTACAGTGATGCATCACATAAAGGACTTGGTTGTGTGTTGATGCAGAATGGTAAGGTTATTGCATATGCATTGTGCCAACTAAAGGACTATGAAAAAGGGTATCCGACCCATGATTTGGAGTTAGCAGCCGTAGTGTTTGCTTTAAAAATCTGGAGGCACTATCTCTATGGAGAGAAGTGTGAAATATATACAGACCATAAAAGTCTGAAGTATATTTTTACACAGAAGGATTTGAATATGCGGCAGAGGAGATGGATAAAATTGATCAAAGATTATGATTGTGAAATTCTATACCATCCGGGAAAAGCTAATGTGGTTGCCGACGCTTTGAGTAGAAAAGGTCGAGAGAAACTGTTTATGTTAACTGCTCAGGAGAAACTTGTGGCGGAAATGGCTAAGTTGGAATTAGAGGTGAAGAATCTGGCAGAGCCTAATGAAAAGTTGTTTTAGATAGAAACTCAACCAACTTTGGTAGAAAAAGTCAAGGAAGCGCAACTTCACGATGAGGAATGTGATAAGATTCGGCAAAGAGTGCTTGAAGGTGAAGAGCTTAATTAAAAAATCGATAACGAAGGGTTGCTGAGATTTGAAGGCAGAATCTGGGTACCGTCAGTATTGGCAATAAGAGAGGAGATTTTGAACGAAGCTCATAGTTTAAGATTTTCGATTCACCCAGGGAGTACAAAAATGTACCAGGACCTACGTCAATATTTTTGGTGGCCAAACATGAAAAGAGAGGTTGCCGAATGCGTTGCGAAATGTCTCACTTGTCAGAGAGTTAAAGCTGAGTATCAACGACCAAGTGGTTTGCTACAGCCCTTGGAGATACCCGAATGGAAGTGGGAGCATATCACAATGGACTTTGTGGTAGGGCTTCCAACTACTCAAAAGGGTTATGACGCGATATGGGTTATAGTTGACAGATTGACGAAATCAGCGCATTTCTTGCCGATCAAAATCAGATTCACTTTGGATCAGCTGACAAAGTTATATGTCAAAGAGATTATCTCAAGGCATGGAGTTCCAGTATCAATAGTATCAGATCGAGATCCACGGTTTATATCAAAGTTTTGGAGGAGTCTACAAGCTTGTTTGGGGACACAATTGAGAATGAGTACAGCCTATCATCCTCAAACCGATGGCCAGAGCGAAAGAACAATTCAAACGTTGGAGGATATGCTCCGAGCGTGCGTTATGGAATTTAAAGGCAACTGGGATGATCATTTACCTCTGGTTGAGTTTGCTTACAACAATAGTCATCACGCTAGTAGCGGCATGCCGCCCTATGAAGCATTGTACGGAAGGAAGTGCAGAACTCCATTATGCTGGGATGAGGTTGGTGAACGACGACTATTAGGACCTGAGCTGGTACAACAAACTGCTAAAATTGTCAAGGTAATAAGAGCCAGATTGATAGCCGCTCAAGACAGGCAAAAGAAGTATGCTGATCAACACCGACAAAATCGCAAATTTGAAGTCGGGAGCTTTGTGTTCCTCAAAGTATCTCCCTGGAAGGGAAAAATCAGATTTGGTAAAAAGGGTAAACTCAGTCCGCGGTTTATTGGACCCTTCGAAGTGCTGAAACGAATAGGCGAGGTGGCTTATGAAGTAGCTTTACCTCCCGAGTTAGACCACATTCATAATGTCTTTCATATATCGGTGCTACGACAGTATAAACCTGATTATAAACATGTAATAGAATATGAACCGATACAGTTTGAGAAAGATTTGTGTTATGAAGAGATACCTGTTCAGATAGTGGACAGGAAGGAACAAGTACTTAGAAATAAAGTGATACCTTCTGTTAAGGTAATCTGGAGGAACCACAGTGCTGAAGAAGCAACGTGGGAACTCGAAGAGATAATGATGCAAAATTTTCCTCAATTATTTGTTTAATTTTATATTGCGATTCTGGGGACAGAATCTTTGTAATGAGGGGAGAATGTAACAGACGATTTAATTGCGTTGTGATTCTGGGGACAGAATCCTTTTAAGGAGGGAAAGATGTAACGAATGCAATTTTTATGATTGAATAAAAATATTTATTGAGTTATATAAATATTTTTATTAATTTATTGAGTTAAATAAAAAATTTATTAAGTTTTGGTGAAGTGAGTATATGTTGAGTTTAATAATGTTAAATATTATTTGAATGTGATTTGTTATGTTTATTCTAATTTAATTTAATGATTAAATTAGATGATGAAAAGGTTTATTTGAATAAATGATTTATTTGAATAAGAGAATTTATTTGGTATTATTGTTATTTGTTAAATGAAATTATTATTTGAGTTGGTAAGGTTTAATTGAATTTATAGGTTTAATTGAATTTATTTAATAATAAGTTCAATTAAATTAGAAGTGTTACATTTAAAACTATATTGGTTTATTAAAATAAATGAGGAAGTGTTTAGTTCAGTCTTACCAAACAAGGCCCTATGATCTTTGTTTGGGAATAATGGGTTATTTTATTTGTGTTTTACCAAACAAAGCCTTAAGACCTTTAGTTAAAATAATGGATTAATTTATTTAGTATTTGCCAAATAAGCCTCAGAGGCTTTTGAAATTTTTAACTGATAGATATTATATCATAGGTTATTATTATATTAAGTGTCAGTTTTTATTTTGTTTTTATTTCATCAGTTTTTATTTTTAAAAGAACGTCAGTTAAGAAAGAAAGAAAGAAAAACAAAGAAGAAGAAACACAGAGCTTGAGAGAAAGAAAAGAACTCTGTGAATTTGAGAGTTGAGAGAAAAGAGAGAAATTGTGTGAGAAGATTGGTGATTGGAGTAAGAATTCAAGCAAGGAAGTTTAATCAAATTTTCTTCCAACAATTGAAGGTATAATTCTTTTTTTTCCCTCTTGGTTTATTCTACTGTATATAATTTTAGTTACTGTATATAAATTTAATTGCTAGAGTATATGAATTATTTGATTATAGTTGTTGTAATTGGTAGTAATCATGTGTTAGATGATTATATGTTGATAAATAATCAATTTAGAGGTGTTAATTCATGAAAACATGATTTAGAGTGAAGTCTTTGTTTTTACAGAGTCTTATTTCATGTATGACATATATATTTGATTATTGATGTTCAATTAGATTATTAATTGTTAAATTGACTTTTGATTGTGCTAATACGATGAAAAATGAAAAGAATGTAATTTGAATGGATTAAAATGATTGAAAGATGAGTTTACAGTGGTTGATTTTATTAAAATAGCTAAAACATGAATATTTGGTTTTAACAGAGGATTTTTGGTTTTAAATTGGTTGATTATGTGTTTTATAATGGTTAAATTAGTTAGAAACATGTTGGGTATTTGTTTTTTAGCATATTTGATGTCTGGGTATGTTTAATTTGTGTACTGGATGATAGAATTCGGAAAATTTGGCCAAATTTGGCCTAAGTTTTCACTGGTTCGCGAGCTGGGGAAGACGACAGTCGAGTCTCTTGCCCCGGCGAGAGAAATGAACTAATTTCTTCGCCCTGGCGGCAGCGTAGCCCCAGTGACAAATTTGTTAAGCATAACGTCGCCCCGGCGAGCCTCTCGCCCCGGCGACGATTTTGTTAAGCTTTTCCTCGCCCCGGCGAGAAACACTACTGTTAAAAAAAATTATTTTGTTTTCTTTTCTTGGAAGTTATAATGCATAATTAAACTTATATTAATGTGACTAATGTATTACCAAGATGGTTGCTAAACTAGTACTTGTTGATTATGGTTTGCTAAATGAGATGTTATGATAAAAGAGCAAGCTTAGAATGCTTTTAATCTTGTGACTAATTATATTACCATTTTACAATTAAAATGTTTAGGTTGTTTAAGGATCGTGAATTACTTAAATTTGTAATCTACGCTTGAGGCAAGTTCCTTATCTCAATTTAATACTTTTACATTGAGCAAGTTGTTCTTTCCTTTTAACTTGTTAATTTATTCAATGCAAGTTTATTTATATTGAGCGAGCTTATGGACCTTAGCTTATTGATATTCAAGCAAGGTTACTATCATGATTATAAACTTAAGCTTTATTCCAATCATTGTTTGTTATTCAAACTTCGAGTATAGTTTCTATTGAACAAACTCTATCGATGAATTAGACTAGCAAACCCTTATTGATTCAGCTAGTCCTTAGTTGATGAGCGATTTCAAAGACTTAGAATATTTTCTATTCTTGTTCCAAGCCAAGTTTCTTTTGGTACGGATTCAGACGATAAACTGAGATGAACAACCCTAATATAGGGGATTACTTACGCGACAGTGTTTAAAATGTTTGTGCACAATACATTGTACAAAGGGCTGATCCCCCTGACTACGAGATGTTGGTCCATAGTCTATATGACTGTTAAAGGTTACAGTAGAAATACTTGTTAATCTAGGACACAGTTCGAGGTCTTGTGACCCTCAGATGTGAATTTCTAAATCTTGAATTCTATTTTCTTTGGAATCAAGCATTCTAACGAGCTTTCAGACTTTGACCATCTATTGACTGAGATTCAGAAACTATTGTTCCTCAGTTGAAATCCATTTCATTTAAAAATTATTGTTATTGTACTTGTGAGCAATTGTTTGCTCACTCTTGCATTAATCATTGCAGCTAAGCCAGAAAAGCAAGACGAACCGTCCACGAGTAAAGGCAAGGGCAAGATGTTAAAGTAGCAAGAGATTTATCCACTTGATGTTTATCTGTAATCAAAGACTTGTTTAAATTATGTTTTATTCCGCATTTGATGTATTAAGGTTAAGATAACCTGGGATTTGAATGTTTAATAGTTTGGTGATGTAACCCATTTTGGGAAGATGGTTTCATTAAGATTATTTAATTGTCATTTTATTGGGTAGTTAGTTTTGTATGTATGTTATAGTGAACACCAAATCAGTGGGAATTAAGTACCTGGATTTGGGGGTGTCACAATATATTCTTATTATTTTACATCTCTGTATATGATTTCTACTTCACTGTATATGAATTTATATGCTAAATACATGAATTACTTGGTTATAATTGTTAATAAGCATGTATTAGAGATTATGTGATGATTATAAACTAGTTTGAAGAAATAATTCATGAAAACATGCTTTAGAATTGAGTTCTTAATTTTACAGAGCCTTATTTCATGTATGGCATATTTGTATGAAAATTGATGATTTAAATTGGTTATTAATCAGTGATTTAATAATTGTTTATGATTATTTGATGAAAAACAAGAATAATGCAAGAAGAATGGTTTTAATTGGTTGAAAAATGAATTTACAGAGCTTGATTTCATGAAAATGGTTAAAACTTGAATATTTGGTTTTAACAGTGAATTTTTTTTTAAATTGGTTGATTATGTGTTTTATAATGCTTAGATTGATTAGAAACATGTTGGGTAATTATTTTATATCATATTTGATGTCTGGGTATGTTTAATTTGTATTTTGGATGGTAGAATTCGGAAAATTTTGGCCAAATTTGGCCTAAGTTTTCACTGGTTCGCGACCTGTAGAAGGTGTCAGTCGCGTCTACCGCCCCGGCGGTAGAAATGAGCTAGGATTATCGCCCCGGCGGCTCTGTCGCCCCGGCGGCATAATTACACTAGATTCTTCGCCCTGGCGACAGCCTCACCCCGACGACGAGTTTGTTAAGTTTTTTCTCGCCCCGGCGAGAATCACTGCTGTTAAAAAAAAAATTATTGTTATAATTATTTTGTTTTCTTTTCTTGGAAGTTATGATGCATAATTAAACTTATATTAATGTATTAAATGACTAAAGAATTTCTAAGATGGTTGCTAAACTAGTACTTGTTGACTATGGTATGCTAAATGAGATGTTATGATAAAAGAGCAAGCTTAGAATGCTTTTAATCTTGTGACTAATTATATTACCATTTTACAATTAAATGTTTAGGTTGTTTAAGGATCGTGAATTACTTAAATTTGTAATCTACGCTTGAGGCAAGTTCCTTATCTCAACTTATTACTTTTACGTTGAGCAAGTTTTCCTATTTCAAACTTGTTATTTCATTTAAAGCAAGTTTAATATCATTGAGCAAGAATATTTACCTTAGCTTATTGTCATTCAAGCAAGGTTGTTGTCATGATTAAATGCTTAAGCTTTATTCCAGTTGTTTATTGTTCGATCATTGATCGTTATTCAAACTTTGAATAGAATTTCTATTGTTTGACTTTATTGATGAATTAGACTAGCAAACCCTTATTGATTCAGCTAGTCCTTAGTTGATGAGCGATTTCAAAGACTTAGAATATTTTCTATTCTTGTTCCAAGCCAAGTTTCTTTTGGTACGGATTCAGACGATAAACTGAGATGAACAACCCTAATATAGGGGATTACCTACGCGACAGCGTTAAAATGTTTGTGCACAATACATTGTACAAAGGGCTGATCCCCCTGAGTACGAGATGTTGGTCCATAGTCTATATGACTGTTAAAGGTTACAGTAGAAATACTTGTTAACCTAGGACATAGTTCGAGGTCTTGTGACCCTCAGATATAATTTCTAAATCTTGAAAACTATTTTTTTCCTTGAATCGAGCATTTAAACGAGCTTTTAGACTTTGATCATTTATTGACTGAGATTCAGAAAACTATTGTTCCTCAGTTGAAATCCATTTCATTTAAATAATATTGTTATCGTACCTGTGAGCAATTGTTTGCTCACTCTTGCACTAAAACATTGCAGCTAAGCCAGAAAAGCAGGACGAGCCGTCCACGAGCAAAGGCAAGGGCAAGATGCATAAATAGCTAAAGACCTGCTATTTACTTGATGTTTGATTGTAATAAGACTTATTTAAATTATGTTTTATTCCCTATTTGATGTATTAAGTTTAAGATAACCTGGAATTTGATTGTTTAATAGTTTGGTGATGTAACCCATTTTGAGAAGATGTTTCTTTAAATTTATTTAATTGTTATTGATTATGGGTAGTTAGATGTGAATGAATGAGATAGTGAACATCAAATCTGTGGGAATTAAGTACCTGGATTTGGGGGTGTCACAAAAACTCAACCTGCCCAATTGCCCAATGACTAATGCACTGCCCAAGCACTCCTAACCAACTACCTAAATCAGCTCAAATAAGTGCACAGCCCAGGTTGATGACACGCACGGATCTGCACCCAATCAGCCACTAACAATACCAAATGCAAGCACAATATGTGCGCCTAAACCAAAACTGATCCACAACAACCCAAATCAATTCCAATGTACAGTCCTGCCTCTTGGATGCCATTAGAATCAATCTCCAAGCAAAACCACAGCCCAAGGCCAAGCCAAAAATGGACTGTTAGGCAATAATAGTCTCTCAGGAATTTATACAAATAGTTGGCGTGCAAACCTAATTGCAGCACTAACTTAACTGTGTGGCTTGCTCTTAAACCCAAAAAATTTCATCAAACCTGTTTATGGCTATGCAATCACACCCAACAAGCAAAACAGATATAACAATATGCACATCAACCATCACTCACAATTGAATTACCCATTAAGCAATAAAAATACCCAACTGAGATAGCGAAGGAAAAGAACCAACCAATCTCCCAATCAATACTTCAATATGAAATCATCCATACAAATCAATTCTTACCTGATTTGGGGAAGAAATCAACCCAAACTTCGAATGGAGCCACTGCACCAACAGGAAGAAACCTTGGTGCGATAGTAGATTAGGAACAGGTAGAACTGGGGTTTGATTCGGCTTGGATTTCGAGCAGGCGAAGGGTATGGTGTGGCTGCTGGGATGGGTATGCTGTTGGAAGCCCTACGCTGAGAGGGAAATGAATTAGGGGGAGTCGACTGCCGAAGAAAAGGAAATAAAAAAACTAGGATCTCCGAATGGCGCTGCGGCGCCACTATTAGTTCAAAATCGGGTACTGCGGCGCCAGACCTCCCGAGAGCGCCTTAAATCAACAGCGCATCGACACCACTAAAAGTCTTTCTTTGGGTGTTGCGGCGCCAGGCGCTGTAGTTGTAATTTTTTTTTACCTATTAATCTTAAACAAGGCATATTAGCACCCAATGAATTTAACCCAAACAAAATGACACAAAACAATACAACTAAAACTAATATTAAAGTGAAGTGAAAGAAAAATGGGCTAAAAGGATACTGAAATGGGGTTGCCTCCCCATTGAGCGCTTGTTTTAAATTCTTCGACTTAACTACTTCTTTTTCTTTCAATCTGGATGAATCGCAAAAATTTGCATATCATGTTGCCTCGTAGTCTTTTTCTTGTATTGCATGACATTATTGCATGATTGGCGTCCCCCCAAACTTAACTTCATCCATAGGCAAAAAGAAACTTTCCTCATTCGCATTATCCTTTATTGCACTTTTAACAAGATCAAACTGAAAATATTCTTCATGATCCTTTGGGTACTTAATGACCTTGACAACCTTGATTGTGACCTCTTGATCACCATCTTCCTTGTAATAAACCTATTTATGCTTCTCCTCATTCCAACCTCAGAATCATCATCCACATCAAGATGGATCCTCTTTAAATTTTCTCTAACGACCTCGTGTAACTCCTCGCCACTTCCTTGCGTATCCACCATGCACTGTTCTTTACCTTCATCTTTAGGATTTATCTTTGTATTGCTAGGTAAAGTACTTTACGGGCGATAAATGAAGGCATCGGCTATTTGTCCCATCTGGTTCTCGAGGTTCCTAAGTGAAGCTTCTTGATTACTCATCCGCACCTCATTTTGAGAAATGCACTCAGTAACTTTTTCTTCTTGGTGCTCTATGTACTTGGAAAGAATCTCCTCTAAATTAGACTTGTCCTCTTCTTGCGGTGGGGGTTGATACGAAAATTCTGAAGGGTATGAGAGACTTAGATCATAGAATTGATCTTGATCATTATTCCATGAAAAGCTCAGATAAGTCTGCCAATCCTGATAATAGGCATTCTGAATGGATTGACTTTTAAGAGCGTCAGATTTCCTTGAAAGCATTGCAACTTGTGCAGCCAATACATCAAGTGTTCCTTCCACACTTGGTTGTGTCATCCTCTTATCAATCCATTGATAATTAAGCACATCTGTAATATGAAAGGAATTAAAAACAAAATAAAATAAAAATAAATTAAATACAAATATACACGTTTAAATTAAGACTAATTTGATTGAAATTAATATTGGAAAAATATTAGTAAACTAATTCCCCAGCAACGGCGCCAAAAATTTGTTGGTCGATTTAGCAATCAATAAACACGCGCAAGTATACGCGGCCCACAAGTAATATAATGTAAGTAGAGTGTCGAACCCACGAGGAATTATTACCAAAACTATGCAAGTACTAAAATTATATCAATGTAACCTTATCTAAACAAATGATTTAAGGTAGTAATGGAAACTAAAGAAATTCTAATTAACGAAGTAAATAATGATCAACGACTGATATCCAAGGCAAGTCAAGCTAAAATCACAATTTCCCCCACACAAGCATTTTGTCAAACACTTGGCTTGCAATGTTTCGTTCAATCTCCTACCTCTCCCTTTAATCATAGTGGTCATGATGAATTTTTAACCGAGAATTTTAAGTATTCATATGCCTCTTTCGATAGTCATATGAGTATCCCCCTTCTAAATAAATCACTATATTCCTATGTGAAATAAATTAGGCAAGGTGTTGGTAGATTTTGCAATCGATACACACGCGCAAGTATACGCGGTCAACAAGTAATAAAGTGATAAATAAAAGTCGATCCGACGAGGAATTATCACTAATGTTTTAACCAAGTACTAACTTTATATCGTCTCAACCTTATTTAAACAACATGATATAAGTGATAAAAACTAAGATTACAATTAAACTAAATAACATAAATAAATAACATAAGTAAATAACACAAGTAAATAGATAAATAATGAGCTAAGAACACAATATCCCCACACAAGCATTTTGTCGAACACTTAGTATGCAATGCTTCATTTACATCTCCTAACACTCCAATTGATCATAATGGTCACGATGATTTGTCAACCGAGAATTCTAATTATTCATAAGCCTCTTCCGATAGCGATATGAAAATTACCCTTTACGGCATATAGGTATATTCCTATCCTATATACTAGCAAGTCATTCAATTCTAAAAACAATTACAAGACACATGTCAAAGAAGCCTCAATAATCATTCCTCAAATGAATAAACTTTCGCATAAGGAGTCATTAAGCTTAGACTCTTAAATTGGCTACACATGGCATATAAGTATATTCCTATCCTACACACAAATTATGTATTCCATCACATGTAGAACAAACATATTCACATGTCATTATATTCATGGTCTAAATCCACAATCCATTTTCCAATTTCATATAGATACCAAATTAATCACTAATTCCTTAGTAATTAAACATTAAGCACAAATATAATGAACCAACTCATATGTGCCAATTAAAAGGAGAAGTTATTCAATTCAAACTTAGCAAATGGGTTTCATTACATTCATAGATCCAAAAATACTAATTATATGGAAGAAAAAGAAATACAAGAGTGCTTCTCTTTGTTGTTAGACTCCATTGGAGCACCTCCCATGAAGCTTTTGAAGAACCATGGCCTAACGCCATGACCTCATTTCTCTCTTATGCAGCCACTTTTTGCTCTCTCTCCCCCTCTGATTTTGATAAGAAATGAAAATAAGATAAAGGATATGTTTTTGGGTCATTAGGTTAGGCGTTTAACAACCCTGTTCTGCCTAAAATCCGCGTTCGGCGCTGGATTTGGCTTGAAATGGGGCGCTGCGGCGCCGGCAAAATATCGCACATACTGCATATAGGGCGCTACGGCACTGGTAATACACTGGAAATGGGTGCTGCGACGCCGATCAAAAATCTGGAATTTTCAGCTTCGACGTCTGTTAGGAATATGGCCATAACTTCTACGTCCAAACTCGGATTTGGTTGATTCAAGATGTTCCGGAACGAGGAGAAGTAGCTCTACAACTTTTATTCTTTGAGCTCTAAGAGATACGGGCTGGATTATTACTTTTATTATGTAATAGTCTATTTAGTAAATTAATACTAAGTGGACTAGATTAAGTTATTAATTCCATCTTTATGTAATTACGGATTTGGTATTATATGTATACTAGATTAATTGGGTTTTTAATTATATGATTCATTTATCTAAGTAACATTAGTGGGACAAGAATTATGGGACATCCCATTTTATTTCCAACCGTGTCTGGTATAAGAGAGAGAGAAAAGGGAATTCAAATCAAAGCTAGTGAACAGTGGGAGTCCAATCCACTCCTTTCCTCATTCCTAGCCGTGCCTAGTCTAGTGATTTTGCTTGTATCAGTTGGTGGAATAATGACTGAGGGAGTGGGGTGAATTGATTAGTTCCATTATCCAATTTCTTTTTCTTCTTCACGTTGGTTAACCAAATTGGACCAAAGCATTGTCTGTGTGATGATTTTTCTATAAATTGGAACCATTTCTTCAGTAATCCAGTTGCTACAACTTCTGATAAGTTTATATAGAGTGCGAGTATTGTCGAGAGGTGTTAGTATTCTGAAATTAAGCATTTGAGGATTTCAAATTAGCATTCAAGAAGGTACATTGCGTTCTAAAATTCTTGTTTGTGAAATTCCATGAAATCCATAATTCTTGCTAATTAGTTTGTTAATTAGTATAGAGATGTTATATGGGCTTGTATGCATGTTTGAGACTAATGTGGATACTCTGGGTTGCATCTAGATGGGATCAGCCATGGCCATTTTTGAGTTCTGCAGAAGCAGAGCCGAACTTGAACCAGTGCAGGAGTGTTGCAGCCGTGCCACTCCCAAGGCTAAAAATCGCGCGGCCACGCAGGCTGCCAGTTTTAGCTACTATTGTTATGATGCTTTGAGCATATTAGCTTAATTCCTTCACGCATAAACATAGGTTGCCATGTATCTAGAATCCCTATAAATACCACGAGTTGTATTTGTACTGCTCTAGGTATGTATTTTTCCAAAAGAGAGCTTAAACCTTGAAATAGCTTTACAAAATCTATGTCTTTTATATCTGACCATGTAAGCATATGTATATGGCTTAAAGATGTGGTCAAATGCATGCGGGTTATGATTTCCAAGTTGTCTTGCATGAGCCACGTGGCATGAGTTGTCTTAGTATGATTTTCAAAGGAAAATATAGAGTTTAAAGGTGAGTATCGTCAAATATTGTGGGAAGTTGTGTTCTGACCATATAAGCATAAATGTTAGGACTAATTGAGCCTCTAGACATGATTGACATGATAATTTAGCTAAACATGAATTTAATATATGCTAGCAAGTCTATGATGATAAGAATCCAAGTATAAGCCATGTGTTAATGTGGACATGTGTTGATTTCGTACGAGCATGCATATTAAGTCTTGTATAGCCTCATTATGTGGTGTTATGACCATAGCAGGGGTGTCATTGTGAGATGAACATGGAGTAGCTTAACATATGGAAATTCCAACATGAAGCCTTAAAACTTCGGATTGGATTTAGAATAAGCATGCTATGGTTCAAACTCAAGTTAATAACATTATGAGCATGTGTATTTGAGTCATATTAGTAACCTGTATGCTAAAAGTAAACGAGAGTTCCTGCAGAATAAAATTCATTCTTGGTCTGTCCAGAGAGTGGCGCGGCTGCGCCACTCCTAAGGCAAATACTAGCGCGGCCGCGCAGGTCGCCAGTTTTTCCCAGTTGTTTTAAATGGTAAACAAAGCCTTGAAGCATGTATGTATGTCGTAAGCCATATTTCATGATTTAATTGGTATGCTATGTGTTTAAGCTTACGTTGATGCTTAGAATCGAGGTGTTCTAGACTTGCAATTCATTTAGCTAAGATTGCGAATTAATGAATATGGACTTAGTAATAATGGTTCCATCTACGTGACTATGTGTTAGGATTACTGGGTGTGTAACCTCTTGTAAGAGTAAACTCGTGCTAGTTATACGATACTAATTGGGAGACCGACTTATTAATGTTAGGTCGTCTCAACGTAATTTAATTTAAAGCTAGATTATTGTAGCTGAGCAAACATGCAAGTTCTCTACCCCGAAACCTTAATTGTTGCAAGTTTCGAACATCAAACTTCTTATCTATTGCAAGTTCCCTTTTTACTGAAACTTCACCTTGTTCAAGTTCCCAAACCTGACTCATGTTTTATTGAGCAAGTTTCCTTAACCCTACTCAAGTTATGTTTGAGCAGGATATTATTGTATTGCAAGTTATTTATTTAAGCTTGACCTTGAATTCCTCAAGCATGCTCTAAGTGGTTTAATTACTTAACAGTTATTCCACATCATTGTTATTGACACTCGCACATTGTGCAATTGTTGACCGGTACTTTATTAAAGTTCTAACATGGATGAACTGCCATAGTTAAGTCTTAGCCATTGTCCGGCTAGACATATGCGGTAATAGATTTTAAAAGCTATCCAAACCGATTGATGGTGCGGAAATCTTGGACTTTATGAACACCCCTTCAATATAGGGGATTATTTCACGTATCAGCTATAAGATACAAATAGTATAATTAAATATTATGCATACACATAGAGTACGCGAGGCTGATCCTCTCAAGTACATATTCTGTAGCCAGTAACCAAAGGGTCAATTAGCTATTGACTCCCTTGGACATTTATTGTTCAAAGTCTATTTGACTATCATTCATTCTAAAAGCAATTATCATTCTTACTTCATATATTCATATTGTTGAGTTTCTCTTTATATTCCGTTCATCATGATATATCCTTTATTGCTGTATTTAAACTTGTTGGGAAAACTAGTTGCTCACCCTTGCTATATCATGAACCCTATTGCAGTTAAGCCCGAGACTTCAGGCAAAGACAAGGGCAAGAAAAAGTTGAAGTGCTAAGTGTCACCTTTTGTCCATTAAGACAATTATTTGATGTTTAATAGTGACTAATCATAAGAATAACGTATAATCACTGTAGGGTACTTGAAGAGCAGAAATTAGTGTTAAATAGTAGCAACAATCTAGGCAAGTTCCCTAACTTACACACTTTTGTGTGCTGTGTGCAGGTTCCCTCACTTTGAGCATGCTAGATTAATTGTTGTATCATTGTGTATACCTTTGCAAGTTCTTTAACTTACACACCTTTGTATACTGTGTGCAAGTTTCCTTATGTTATGCAAGTCCCCACCTAATGTTGATAACATAAAATCGTATTGTGCAAGTTTTCGTACGTTGTTGCAGACTTCTGATTGATGCTTTACAATCATATTGAACAAGATTTCCTTAAATCCATATAACTTTGAATGCTGTGCATTTCTTTGTGAAAAAGCTAAAGCACACAACTTGTATTCCTATTAATCGTATACGTAACTGCTTTTTAGAAGAATTCTTGTGTTATTCAATTCTATGAAGATTATTGCTTAAACTCTAAAGTTGGTAATCATATATTCGGATAATTCTGGTACTCGTTGCGAACTCTGAAATATTGAAGAGAACATCTATGCCACTTGAATCGGCTAGACTAATGGAGTTGAAAGTTGTCCAAACCTTTTAACTGGTGCAAACTTTCTTTATAATCTGCTGAGATGAACAACCCTCATAGTAAGGGAAATATTTAAACATCGGGGAACCGACACGTGCGCGAATAGTCGAAAGTAAGGTTTATGCATAATATCAGGGTACTTTAGGCTGATCACCTATTGTACTTGTTTGTGGGTTATCAGATGATTTCTGATAATTCTAGTAGAGGTTCATACCTATGGTGGCTACTCAGTGTTGAACATTTCTTTCATTCGAAAAACTTGAATCCCTTCGAATTCTGTAGAAATCCTTCAGTCCTTAGTGACTTATATTTCTATACTATGTTAAGATTTGAAGTAAGATCATTGAATTTTAAACCTCATTCGCAACTATTCCTTGTTAAGTATAAACTCTTACCCTTGTTATTCACTTTTTATGATATATACTTGCTGAGCAAATTTGTTGCTCACTCTTACTTCCCTAACATTTCAGTTAAGACTGAACGTGGTAGTGGCTCAGGGAAGGATAAGGGCAAGGGAAAGGTAGTAGAATAATCCATTCTGTAACGATTAAAATGTTGTCTTTGTTATGTATTAAGAATTAGACTGTTGTCTAATGTTTAATGGTTCGAAACTTGGACACGAATGTTTATGTTAGATCAATATAAATATTCTTTTAAGATTTTCGATGCAAGATGGATGTATTTTGGATGTGTAAGTTTAGTATGTGAAGCACTAAATTCGAGGTATAGGTGCCTGAATTTTGGAGGCGTCACAGCTGCGGCGCTGGCCCTAGGCAATAAAGATCCGAAACCAGCGTTGCGGTGCCCAATTTTAGTATAAAACCGGCTCTTCGGTGCCAGGTGTTGGAAAATTACAGCTTTGCCCTTTTTTGTCCTAAAATGCCAAAATTGCCCCTTTTCCACCTAATTCTATAAAATAACACAAAAGACAACATAATTAATGTAAAATATGCACGAGCATACAATTTCTCAAGATTAAAAGTGTCTGATTTGTAGGTATAAACCTTCTCATCAGATGATCAGCTTAGAAGATATAGAAAGTATGTTTTATATAAGCAAAACAAAGGTTATCATCTCTTCACTTTTCATTTTATTTGCTAAGTGTAAGAGAGAAAAGAGAACAAGAGAATAGAGAGAAAGAGAGAGAGTCCACAGGAAGAGGAGGAAAGGAAGAGAAAAAGCAAGGTAGAATTTTGATCATCCATCATCTAGCTAAGAAGAAGTAGAAGCAAGAACAACAAAGATAAAACCCTAGAAACCCTAACTTCTTCATCCATCTTTTTCTAAGCTTTTATTATGCCTTGTTATTGTTGGTTGTTGTTTTTGTTTGTGGTGGATCATGAAGGATCCTAGAGATATAATGTAGTAATTATAGTGTATATACTTGTAAACTACCGGTAAATAACATGCAAAGTGGAACAAAAATAAAAATACAAACCCAAGCATAAATGATGGAATATTGACTGTTAGTGGACTGTTTTGGACTCATTTTTTGTAGTGCTCTAAAACTGAAAATTAAGTTTCAGGGTATTGTGTTATGCTCTTGTGAGTTACGAACACCACCCAATTAGAACGAGGGTAAAAGGTTTTGTGACGAAGTCATGATGATTTTTTTTGTATAACATGTCAAAAGATGAAAAACCTAGTTTGTACACTGACGTTCGAGTCATTTTTTTGGGTAGTTAGAGTTTTTGGAAAATTTTATTTTTTTGGGCATTATGTAGTATGTAGAATAAGGAAGTCGTAGACTTAAGAACGAACTCATTTCGACTTCGGATGAGGGAGTTATAACATTTGGAAAAAGGTGCGTTGAATCTGCCTAAGTAGAAATCTAGTCAACGAAGGTTTTTCGAGCCACTATTTTGGCTTGGTAATAAGTCTGGAAAATTTTTCCATTTGGGGGGATTTGTATAGGATGTTACGAGCAAGAAAATGGCTCAAGAACGGACTCATTCTGACTTGGAATGAGCGAGTTATGAGGTTCGGAAAGTTGGGGGTCAAAACTGCCAGAGCAGTGGCTGGGCAGCGAGTTGGGCGCAGCGTGGGCGCGAGCGCGCAGCTGCCTGGGCGCTGGGGCCTCAGGATGGGGGGTGCCGGGGCCTCGCTTGTTGGGTTGTCTGTCAGGGTCGTGGACGGGCATGTCGTCGCGCTGTTTTCGGATGTCGTGCGACGCTGAGGGACGTGGTGCATGTCGGGTTGTGTTGAAGGACGCCGAGCTACGTGGTGCACGTCGGGGTGTGTTGGGCGATGCTATTATCCAATTTATATAACGATAATTACGTGCAAGTATACACGGTCAATAAGTAATAAAGAGTAAGTAGAGTATTGAGCCCAAGAGGAATTATTACTAATCATTTCCAAGTACTAACCTTTTATCATCTCAATCTTATTTAAACAAATGATAATGTTTTTGTTGTTTTACAGTAATGAAGATAACAAATAATCAAAGAACTATAGAAAGCTTTTAAAACAATGAAAACTCTAGTATTAACAAGTCTAAGATTGCAATTTTCCCCAACACTTCATTTGAATATCCTAACTCTCTCATTTGAACTAATTAACAACATAGAATTGTTAACCGAGAAATCAAAGTTACTTATAAGCCTTTCTCGATGGTCAAATACGAATCTTCCTAATGCGGCATGTAGGTATATGTCTATCCTACACACTATCAAGAGACCAATTTTAAGAATAATTATCAAGACACGTGTCACTAAGTCTCATTAATCACTCTTTCAATTACCAACTTTCGCATAAGAAGTCATTAATAATAGATTCTCAATTGGTTGCAAACGGTATTAAGGTATATGTCTATCCTAAATACTATCAAATTACCTATCATTGAGGAAAAGCAACAAGATACACGTCATTAAATCTTTATTAATCACCCACAACAATCTTTAACTTTCGCATGATATCATAAGAAGGTCTTAACACTATATTCCATTTTTCAATTTCACATAGGTTCCCAAGGTAATACTAGCTAGGTAATTAATATATGAAGCACAAATTATTATATACAACTCACAAATGAATAATTAATAGCAAAGAGAGAGAAATCAATTCAAACTATGTATTGGGTTCCATTGAAATCTTAGAAAACTAGTCTAGTTCATAGGAGTTACATAAATCATCAAATTTGATCTATATATCATCATATTGGAATTACAAAATAAGAAGAAAATACTAGAAATAAAACCACTTTTGAAGATTTTCCAATGTTTCTTGCTTGTGGGTTGATGATTTCTAGCTTTCCTCCTTGATTTGGCACTCCTTTCTTCAATTGTTCGTTTGATTTTGCTAGAAATTCCTTGTATTGCAGCCCATTTCTCTTCTATTTGATGTTTATGTGCAGCCTCCACACTCCCTAGATGCTTATTTTCGAGCCCCAAAGAGATGTTATATAGTGAACATGGAGAAAACCTAACTTAGTACACCAATTTGGACCAAAAAATCGCAAAAATCTGCATAGTCCGCGATGAGCTCGCCCCGACGCCAAAATTGCACTGAAAATTCGCGCCCCGACGAGCTCACTTCTGCTGCCCGAATCAGTTTCGACGTCTATTAGAAAAATGGCCATAACTTCTTTGTGCGAACTCGGATTTAGGCAATTCAAGAGGCTACGGAAAGCTAAGAAGTAGCTCTACATCTTTCATAACTGGAGGTCCGAGAGAAACTAGCCGGAGCTAGGCTAAAATGGGCTTTGAAGCAGCTGCTGTGCAAAATGCATGCCAAATTCGATGGTAAAATGATCATAACTGTCTCATACGAACTTCAAATGGGATAATTTAAGATGTTCCGGAAAGCTGAGGAGAATATCTACAACGTTAGTTCTTTGAGTTTTGAGAGATTCGGAATGGATCAAGGTTGAAATTGGGAAACAAGCGGCTGGTATGCCAAATTCAAGTCGAAAACGCGAAAATGGCAACACGAAGCATCGATCGATGGAGCTTTTATTTCAATTTTTACAAAACAAAGTAAAAATACATAAAAGCATACAAAAACATACAATAGCAATACAAAACCACACAATTCAACAATAACGAAAAAATACATAAAATCAAACGAAATAATTAACGACTTACAAATTATCAAGACCAAAAGTACCTAATTTATGTATATAAAACACACTCATCAAATACCCCCAAACTTAAATCTTTGCTTGTCCTCAAGCAAAACAAACACAAACTATAAAAATTAAACACTTCTAATAAAACATATCTTGGGCAATGAGTTAATAAGTTTAAACAACGGCCTCAAAGATGCTAAAACATGAAACTCTAGAAAAACTTTCAAAAGATTGCAAGTCGAAAATTTCAAATAGTTAGTCATATCATGGTTTAGAACCTTTCCGTGCATGTGTGAGTACCCAATAACATTACATCAATTAGCTGGATTGAGCTTATGTAACCACATTACCTTATGAAACAGATCAAAATAAACTACAAAAACTACATGCTTAACACATCACTCACCGCAAATGTATAAAAATCAAAATTTCCAAAAATATAAAATCTAAGGACTCTCGGTAATTGCATTTTATGCTCCATCTTATCCTAAGTTCACTCTTGTGGGTGAGTGTGTTTTACGCTTCATCTTAACTTAACACAAGAATTGATATAAAAAAACTTTCTTTCTTTTGCTATCAAATTATAGGAGAGCGCGTCTTACGCTCCATCTCCCCTAAGCATGTGTTTATGAGTGAGTGCGTTTTACGCTCTATCTCAACTCACCACATGACCAACAAATCAAACTTGGATACATTGCTTCGAGTGATGTTTAAACGAGTTCTAGAGCTTAATGACAACTTCCACAAGCATTCGGTCATAAAAGCCATCCAAATCATACAACTAGCTCAATATACATGGGTAAGTGCATAAAAGTGGAAGGATTCATAAGCAAATCTGTGACGCCCCCAAATTCTCTACACCTCTTGTAGCAGATCTGGTGCTCACGTGAAACTATACAACTATAAATATTCAATAAAATATGACTTCTATCTATCCAAGGTTCACAGTATCCCATAACAGATAATAGTTCTTGTCAGAATGTTATCCGTGTTTGGATACCCTCACTTGGATGTATAGATTCATATCTTGTGGATATCTCTTTCATATCAATAGTTCCTATCTATCTGACATTCACAGTATCAATGATAAGATTGTCCCTAGAACTGAGAGGCGCATTCCGGTAAAGGTGGCACCTCACCGGCGCTCATCAAGTGTAACCCAGAGCTTATAGGACTTTCAATATCATTTAAATACCCTCATTCAGATGTATAGTTCGTATAGATACTGTATTTACCTAGTACAACTATGCTAAAGAAAATAAAGATCAGAGTATAACGCAATCGATGAAATAAAGGATCATAATATCTTACATATCATTTAGTTCGGTTACATCATTCTCGATACTAAGTTATTACAACAAAAGCCTTTAAAAGACTTAGAGTATTCAAAACAGTAATGAAACTAATTAACAGGTCCTTTCCCTTTATCGACCCTAGATGTGCCGGGATTACCATTTACAACTGCAAAATAAGATATGCGCAAGAATGAGCTACAAATGCTCAGCAAGTTCATTTAAGAAATGTAAACACAATGTGTTTGATTTGAAAGATGTTAGATGATGTATAACTGATACTGAGGGTTCTGTACTTGAACCATATATTTCAATTTGTTCTGTCAGTCTTCAATGACTTAGAACCTTTTGAGTTCGGATATCTGGTAGGCGATCAGCCTAACCAATATCCTAGGAGTATGCATATCATCCTACCATTTTGGTCAATTCATTTAATTGACAATTTAAACCTTATTTGAAGGTTTGTCGGACCACCTTCCATCCACGGTGTCCCTTATTACTCAGTATAGATGTCGTACCAAAATAATTTGGTTTGACACAACAAATTTAAGCTCAAACAATCAATAAATGATTCATTTCTTAAGTTATGCTGAACAAATAACAATAACTTCATAACAATTGATAGCAAGATATAAAAGAATTGCTTAAATGTAACAAGGTTCAGAGACTTGCCTTAGCGTAGTTTCGATAAAATTTAAGATAGTTGGTCAACGTACGTAGTCTACGTATACCAATAATAAGCGTTAGCACTTATATAAACATGTATTACGCTAATCTAGACAAGTTTCATTAAGGTACGACGTTGATTCGGTATCTCGGTCGCGTCCTTAATGGCTAAACACATAGATTGTTCGATAAAACTTCATTTGGAAGCTTAATTATTAGTCTAAACAATTTAATTATTATTTATAATACTTTTTAGAAGCTTAATATAATTTTTAAATAATTTTTATAAGCTTGGAAGTATTTTTTAAATAATTTTACAAGCTTAGGAATAATTTTAAATAATTTAATTATCACTTAGAATATTTTTAAAACATTTAATATGTTATTTAAATAATTTATTTATCATTTAGAATATTTTTGGATATTTAAAATATTATTTAAATGATTTAATGATCATTTATAATATTTTTAGAAAGGTAGAATATTATTTAAATAATTTATTTTATCATTAATAATATTTTTAGAATTTATTTTATCATTAAAATAATTTATTTATTACTTATAATAATTTTTAAAATTTAATTTAATATTTAAATGATTTAATTATCATTTATAACATTTTTAAATACTTAATATATTATTTAAATAATTTATTTATCATTAATAATATTTTAAATATTTAATATTTTATTTAATTATTATATATAATAATTTTATTTGCCTTAATATCATTTTTAAATAATTAATATAATTATTTAATAATTTAATATCATTTTTAAATAATTTAACAATTATTAAATGATTTATTATAATTATTATTATTATTTAATTAAATTAAATAATAATTCAGAAATATATAAAAATATTAAAAATAAAATTTTTATAATTAAAAATGAATTTTCGAATATAATTATTAATTATTTATAATTATTTAATATTTATTTATTATTTTATAATTTATTTAATTAATTTTTATTTATTTTTATTAAAAATCCGTCGCTAAAGGGCTTTAGCGACGGTCTGCATAGATTCTTAAGTTTCTGGGTTTGAGGATGAAGACTGTCGCTAAAAGTGTTCTTTATGAAGAACAACCGGTCATGGTCCAACAGGGACTTTTGACATCAAATTAATCTCAGCTCGTTCATTGTTTGTGTAGACACCCAAATTTTGCACTTCCTATACTGACCCTGACAGGAGGGCAAAATCGTCAATTGACCAGGCACGCGAGAATAAAAGGTGGACATAAAGACGAACACTCAAAGCCACCACTACGGGACGAGATCAAAGCCGACACGACAACAAGCGAGTGTTGGGAGTCGGTTACTGATCACTGCGCTTACCCGGATGACATGGCACGTTTCCCGGCGATTTCCGGACTGCAGAATGCAAGCCCTTCAGCGGAAACCGACGGTATGGCACGAAAATCGAGACGAGGTACGGAAAAAGAGAAAATCAGCACAGTCAGCCGCAGATCAATCAGCGGCCAAGGACGGAACTCGAGACGACACGGGACTCGCCGCAGATTGATCTGCGGCTGCCCTTGGCAGTGCCTTATCAGGCCATTTTGCATACAGAAACAAGGAGAGAAGGAGAATCCAACAGCAGCAGTAGTTCGGGAGAAGGAGAAAAACAGCAAGAAAACAGCAAAAAATAAGAGAGAAAAGAGTGAGAAATAGTGAGAAATTGTACCCATTTTGTGAGATTACACCTCATATTTTTTACTCTACTCAATACACAAATTCATACATATTGTGGGGATCATTTGCAAGGTGAAAAATCCTTTGTTTTAGCATTTTGTTATACCATTTTTGCCAAGCTTTTGTCATCCGAATTATCTTAAATGTAGCTTTCTTACATGTTATTGTGAAACCATGGATTAGGGACTATTAGTGAGGGTCTCATCGGAATGAAATTCCCCCTAATAGCCTGATGATGTCCGTTTCGTGCAAATTTTAGCTATTACGGTAATGGGTCATTCGTAGTGTATTGCAATTGTTATTGTAAGATATCCTAGAGCATTAGGCATCCCACGGTTGTTTATTTACGTTGTATCCATTTTGCGGTTGTGCAACAAATTCGGATGTGAGCCTAGGAACGCGACCCCGTGGTCCAAATCCGATGATGGACATTTTTGGATGTATGTAATCGGGTAGATGCATTCGTCATTGTAAATATGTAATCATCGGGCCTTAAAACGATACCAAGTCGGAGGTCGGGTTTAAGGCCCCGAAATAGTGAAACTTGTGATTGTAGGCGTTTGGGGTATTTTGATGGTTTACATGCCCATGAATAGCCCCGACGCGTGGTTATGCTTGATTGGATTTTGTGACACGAAAAAATGATTTCAAAGATTTAACTATGAAGGTTTTTCATTAAAATAAATCAAACTAGGTTATTAGCTTCACGAGGCTTAAAATTGGAAGTGCTAATGAATGTCGATTCCTATTCAAACGAGAAGGTTAAAAAATCGTTTTCAAACACCACCAAAAAATGGTTTTATGAATAAACTAAACGTTTTATTAAACCTTTGTGCATAGGGTTAAAGAGATCCTAGAAGTCGTCGTCATCTATGAAAGCGATGTATAGATCTCGATTCCTATTTTGATGAAGGTTTAGGAAACTCTTGTTTTTGCCAAAACGACACCTAATGAAAATCTCATAGTTTTGACAATTAAAATCAAACCTTTCTCATAAAGCTTTCTCGTATAAGCCGAAGGACATTCTAAAGCACTCCCAAAACACGACTTTCCATAAAAAAACCCAAATGATTCTTTCATACAAACTCACCACAATATTCACATAGGCACACACAAACACACACACGCACATATACATATTTCATGAATTAAAGGATAGGAAAGTATCAAGATTGCAGTAACCGTGTTTCACGGAAGTCGGGGGGTGCCTGACACCTTCCCCTCGCTTAAGCAAGCCCCCGAACTCTATGAATCTCGGTTCGCAGACCAATTAATTCGGAGTCACATATGAGCCATCGATTTATAAAAAAACAAAAACTCGGATGAGTTGGTACATCCATTTCAAATATACCAACTGGCGACTCTGGTTAATTGGCTCATCATAAAAAAAACGATCTTTCAAAACCCCGTTGACATCAATGCCGACCTTTTCCAAAAATCATTTAATCAAAAGGCTAAAAATAGGAAAAGATGAGAACCGACGTCGACAGCTGGCGACTCTGCTGGGGAAATTAGAGGGCTTAAGCCGCGTTCAAATCTTGATGCTATCCTATCGTTTAAGAATTCATGAATATGTATGTGCATGCGATATTTTGATCTTTCGTACTTTTGTTGTGTGAATGTGTGTTTTGTCCAATAAATGAATATTTGAATGGAATGGCTTTACTTTAAAGAAATCATTTGCATACGGTGAGGACGATGAATGTGAATGTATGTTGAGAGAGTACCTCCTCCTGAGGCGAACCTGTCGGTTGCTTATTACTGGACTCGAAGGGGCTGCTCCCCGGAGATGGCTCAGGAAACGCACCACCCAAATCCGCTCCAATCGAAAGGACTAAGACGAGTAGATTGCGAAGATTTGGGGACCTTCATGCCGAAAAGCCCGTGAGAGTAACCCTAGGATAGGTCAGCCTCAGATTAACCCAACGCAGGAAAAGTCTCTTCATGCCCTTTTACGTTCATGCGTATAAATGTCATGATCCCATTCATATATGCCTCCCTTTCTGTCAAGAGAAATCACTAACCTCTATGTTTTGCAGGGAACAACTGGGGAAGCATAATAAAATCGTGTTTAGCATTTGTTATTGCATTAAAGGACTACTAACTTTCTGTTTTACAGGGAAAGATTAAAAAACCCAAAAACACAAAAGATTACCGCTTTAGCATGCATCCACATTTTTCATTCCCCAGAACTGAACTTCGAACCATTGTTTCTGTAGGATTGCTCCTCAAACACGTTCGCAATCTAAAAGGGCTCAAAACTCTACATCTGAAATGGCTGATCTTCCACCTACTAATCCGGGTGCCATATCTCGTGAGGAATTTGATGACTTTAAGAAACAGATGTTGGAGATGGCCATAATGCTGAAGGAGCAATTGATACCTAGACATGATCCACCTAAAGAGGATCCACCCCAGCCTAAGGGCGAACCCGTCGTCCCAAAGGTCATTCTCATACCTAACAGGACAGTGATTACTATCCCAGAAGAAGGAGACACTGATGACCTGCGAAAGAAGATGAAACAAATGGAGGAAACTATCCAATCTCTGAAGGGCATAGGGTCCCTAGGCAGAGTTAATTACTCAGATCTTTGTGTCTTCCCCGGAACCAGATATCCGGAGAAATTTAAAATCCCCGAATTTGAGAAATATAATGGAAAGGGGGATCCTTATACACATCTGAAAATTTACATTGGGGAACTGGGATCTTATGCCGAAGACGAAGGTCTAAGAATGCAATTATTTCAAAAGAGCCTGACGGGAGAGGCAAGAATTTGGTATGCCCGTCTTGACAATGCCCGGATCCATAATTGGGAGGAGTTGGCCCACACCTTCTTAACACAGTATAGCTTCCAGGCACAAATGGCCCCTGATAGATACCAAATGACAAAAGTTAAGAAGCAACCCAGGGAATCCTTCAGGGATTATGCACAACGATGGAGGGGTATGGCCGCACAGGTGAATCTCCCCATGAGCGAGTCGGAGATGGTGATGACCTTCGTGGATATTCAAGAGGCACCTTATTATGAGCGGGTTATATCAGGGATTGGTAGGCCTTTTGCCGAGATGATTAAACACGGAGAAATAGTGGATATGGGTTTGAAATCTGGCAAAATCCGGGATTTCACGGCTTTGGAAACAGCTGCAGAACAAATACAGAGTGGAAATTATGGCAGCACTTCCTGTAGGATGCAAAAGAAAAAGGAGGAAGATGTTTCCCTCATCCTACAGGGGTCATCTAGAAAAACAGAAAACAATCTTCCAGTACAGGTGCAGAGAGTGGGGCCATCCCGACAGCCTAACTTCGCTGATCAGAGGGCGGAAGGGCGAAGGAGATTCGAGACCTCGCAAAGTCGAGTATTCACCCCACTCGGGGATCCTCTTGAGCGGATTTTAGCGGTATTGATAGCCCAAAAGAAGATAGTCGATTTGGCACCACCAAGTGACCTGAAGGGAAGAAGGTTTGACCCAAGCAAGCGATGCGCATACCACTCAGGTTCCCCTGGTCATGATACGCAGGACTGTTGGACGCTGAAGCTCAGAATTCAGAACTTGATTGATAGTGGGGAAATTATGGTGGAACAGCCAGACTCCCCAGATGTTAAGGTCAATCCCCTGCCAAGGCATTATGGATGGGGGGTCAATGTGGCAGAGGCCAGTGAAGCCGAGGGGCCGTCAAGGCTGAACTATGTGAAGAAAATTGAGGAAATGATCAACATGATAAGTGATCACGGGAGTACACGGGGAGCGCCCATTAGGTTGATAGGTGTAAGTAGAAATACCACAGAGGGACCTGTCAAGTTGGCGGCTCTGAAACCCCTCATCCTTGCAGCGAGACCGCAAATCCCTGTCAGCAGTCTAAAGACGGTACCATGGAATTATGGGGGGGTGCCAGAGGAAGCGGCCAGTTGTGCTTCTGCGACAACAAGGGGGAATCCTTTGTATCTTCTTGGACGAGTCCTTGAAAGCAAGACGAAGAAAGATGAAAAAATATCCGAGGAGAAAGCCCTGGAATTCTTAAGAAAGATGGATCATCCGGAAACAAGGGGGATCCAGGTATTAAGCGAGGAGTCGACCCTGACATCAATCATGGACTTGGTGTTATCGTCCAATGATCACTGCAAAGCCCTGACGAAAGTCCTGGAGGAGGCATACGTTCCCAAAGAAATTAGCAAAGAAAGTTTCGGCCATCTGGTGGACCACCTGTTGGAGAGTGATGTAATATCATTTACAGATGACGATATCCCCAAGGAGGGAAGGGGGCATCGAAAACCGCTACATATTGCGGTAATCTCCTCAGGTTATATCATGAATGGGGTGCTGATTGATGGGGGATCGGCGTTGAATATCTGTCCCCTCAGTACATTGCAGAAGATGAACATCAATCCCAAGCGCCTACGGGCCAGTATGCCTACATGACTGGCCCGTAGGCGCTTGGGATTGATGTTCATCTTCTGCAATGTACTGAGGGGACAGATATTCAATGCCGATCCCCCATCAATCAACAACCCATTCATGATATAACCTGAGGAGATTACCGTAATATGTAGCGGTTTTCGATGCCCCCTTCCCTCCTTGGGGATATCGTCATCTGTAAATGATATTGCATCACTCTCCAACAGGTGGTCCACCAGATGGCCGAAACTTTCTTTGCTAATTTCTTTGGGAACGTATGCCTCCTCCAGGACTTTTGCCAGGGTTTTGCAGTGATCATTGGACGATTGGCTTTCGGTCTCACAAACGCGGGGGCTACTTATCAGAGAGCCATGATGGCCCTATTCCACGACATGATGCACAAAGAGATAGAGGTCTACGTGGATGACATTATCGTGAAGTCAAGGGTAGAATATGACCATATAACCCATCTCAAAAAGCTATTCGATCGGCTCAGAAAGTATAATTTGAAGCTCAATCCAGCAAAGTGTGCTTTCGGAGTGCAGTCGGGTAAGCTCTTGGGATTCCTGGTTAGTGATCGAGGCATTGAGTTGGATCCAGCAAAGATTAAGGCCATTGTGGATATGCCGGGCACACCGTCACACAGAGAAGGAGATAAGAGGATTCCTCGGAAGAATAAACTTTATCAGCCATTTTATATCCCACTTGACGACTACATGCGAGCCAATTTTCAAATTGTTAAGGAAAGGTGCTTCCCAAGAATGGAATGAGCAATGTCAGAAGGCTTTTCAGACCATTAAAAAGCAGCTGACAGAGGCACCAGTGCTGGTACCCCCCCGCAGATCCCGAAGGATGGGATCCCTCTGTTTATGTATATATCGGTCAATGTCATCGCGATGGGATGTATGCTGGGACAGAAGAATGAGGCGGGTAAAGAGCAGGCCATCTATTACCTCAGCAAGAGATTTAGCCAATGTGAACAGAATTACACTCCCATCGAGAAGACCTGTTGTGCTCTGGCCTGGGCTGCAGGGAGATTACAGCACTACCTCCATGGGCATACTACGTACCTGATATCGAGGATGGATCCCTTGAAATATATCTTTGAAAGGCCCATGCTAAACTGTCGACTTTCAAGATGGCAGTTAATCTTACAACAGTTCGACATGGTATACGTAACTCAGAAAGCCATGAAAGGGCAGGGAATTGCGGATCAGTTGGCAGAAACGCCATCAGGAGGGATGGAGCCGTTAGAAACTCCTCTGCCGGGCGAAGATATATTTTGGGTATTGCACACGAAATGTGATGACGAGGGGCAGTTCTGGAAGTTGTATTTTGATGGTACCATGAATGCTGAGGGGGCAGGAGCCGGAGCAGTACTGGTCTCTATCACCGGAGAGCAATACCCTGTGGCTACTAAATTGCAGTTCAGTAATTCAAACAATACAGCCGAGTACGAGGGGTGTATATTGGGACTCCGTTTTTCCCGCGATATGGGAGTGAAGAGGTCAGCGGTGTTTGGGGATTCAGAACTGGTAATTAGACAAGCGATCGGGGTGTACAACACTAAAGAGCTTCGGTTACTTCCATACCATCGTTGTGTTACCCAGTTGATGTAAGAGTTCGAAGATATCGCTTTCCGCCATATTCCCCGGGGACGGAATGATTTTGCGGATGCGTTGGCAACCCTGGCTTCCTTAATCCATATAATCAAAAGAAAAGATGTTCCACAGATTGAGATAGCAGTACAGAATACCCCGGCATACGAGGAACATGTTGCAGTATTATCAGACGAGGTGGTTTAGCCGGGGCAGCCTTGGTATCACGACATAAGGGAGTACCTGAGGGATAGATCCATTCCCGACCAGGCGAGCCGAGCTGAGAGGATGATGATTCAAAAGATGGCAATGAAATTTTACCTGAGTGGGGATTCACTCTACAAGAGGGATGCTGGGTTGGGACTGTTGCAATGCGTAGATGAGACACAGGCCCAAAAGATTATGAACGAAATACACGGTGGAGTGTGCGGGCCACACATGAGTGGACCGATGCTGGCCAAGAAGATCTTAAGAACGGGGCATTATTGGTTAACGCTGAAAGCCGACTGCGATGATCATGTCAAACGGTGCTACCAATGCCAGGCGCACGGTAATGTGATCCATACGCCTCCCAATGAACTGCATTGTATGACTTCCCCGTGGCCATTTTCAATGTGGGGAATGGATGTAATCGGATCGATAGAGCCCAAAGCAAGCAACGGTCACCGATTCATTTTTGTCATGATCGATTACTTCACCAAATGGGTAGAAGCAGTGTCTTTCCCCAAAGTAACTCAGGAGGTCATCGTCGGTTTCATCAGGAATAATGTCATTTGTCGATACGGGCAACCTGAGGTTTTGATCTCCGACAATGCCAAGAATTTGAACAACGCCCTCATGAAGGGATTGTGCGACCAGTTTAAGATCAAACACCTCAATTCCGTCATTTACCGTCCTAAGATGAATGGGGCAGTGGAGGCTGCAAATAAGAACATCAAGAAGATCATGGCGAAAATGTCTGCTAATCATCGGGGATGGCCGGATTTGCTACCCCTCACCCTGCTAGCATACCGAACGTCAACGCGTACTTCTACAGGGGCAACCCCTTACGCTTTGGTATATGGAATGGAGGCTGTTCTGCCAGTTGAGGTTGAGATGGCGTCCCTCAGAATAGTGATCGATGCTCAGATAAGCGAGGAGGACTGGATGCAAAGTCGATACGACCAATTGGCCCTAATTGATGAGAGGAGGGTGGTTGCTGTTTGGCACGGTCAGTTATATCAACAAAGGATCTCTCGATCATACGACAAAAGGATAAGACCTCGGAAGTTCAAGGAAAATGATTTGGTGCTAAAAAGAGTCATGCCTTGTCAAGACGAAGCCAAGGGGAAGTTCGCCCCGAACTGGGAAGGATCCTTTGTGATTAAGAAAGTGCTATCCGGAGGAGCCCTCATATTGCAAGAAATGGATGGTGAGGTATTTCCACAACCCCTCAATTCCGACTCGGTGAAGCGGTTCTACACTTGAATCATCAGTTCTCCTTTTTCTTTGAGAAACGAACTACGTAGGACCTGATCTCCCAACTTGTGGGGGTACGTAGGCAGCCATCACGGCACGGTCCGATCCCTAAAAAAAATAATCTTTTCCCTAAACAAAACTAATTCCTAATAGCCCGATAAACCTTCCTACACCCTCAAAACCTTCCCGAAACCAGCCGCCTAATCAGCTTCATCCCAAATGACATAACCCTGATCCCACCAGACAGTTATCCCAAAATCTAAGACCCAATCCAATGAAATCGACAGGGGTACGACAATATCTGTCAAGCTCTCCATCAAGACTCGAGAAGAGAAAGAAAGCAAAATGTCAAAATCGTGGTCAACTGGATAAAATGAGGGTCCAATGAAAGGCAACGATACGACAAAAAGGGAGAATGACTAAATTTAAATGCATGTCTGTATATATAAGTTATTTTATTACAAGATTTCTCTTTCGATAACCGATGAAACTAACATAGTCTATGCAGGAAATAAAATAATCTACAAATCTGAAACTAGCTGAAGCAGGATGGATAAAGTGGTGGATAGATCTGGAGCATCATCATCCCCTGCAATCTGCTGCCCCATCATGTTGATGCGGTCCAATAAAGCAGTGGCTCGGCTGACAGTCCCAGAATGAGCATCTATAACTGCCCTGGTCTGAGATACGATGGCGTCTCTGTCAGCAATGGCAGCGTCTCTAGCCAGAATGACATCATCTCTCTCGACAAGAGCGGCATCCCTCTCAACTTCAGTAGTAATCAAGGCCAGGCGGAGTCGGATATCCTCAGCAACCCGACTTGGGGCAGAATCAGCTGAGATGGAATGATCTGTGGTATCATCTGGGAAAATCATTCCAGAGGCATCAAAGGCCCCAGTCTGACTCAAACCAACCGGATCCGAGTCTCCGCGCAGCCACTGCACGTAAGCAAATGTCTGGATGTGGCAGCTCTCACTATATTCGGCAAAGATCCTGCGAGACCAAAGATCGTATACCCACAGTAGATCCCTCTCTATCTGGGATGATATAAGGAATCGGTAGGCGGCTGCACCCGTGAAAGGGTGAAAATCGTGTGTCTGATCAAACTGCCCTGTAACCGCCAAGGGATGATAGGTCGTCACGCCTCTCAAGCCAGCAATAGGGATGAAATCCAGGTTGGGCACGTGAGTCAAGAAGCTCATAAAGGAGCAATAACCCGAATAGATCATGAGATGGAAAGGATCCTCAATAACCGACAAGAATTCTACCCAGGAAGCCGCATCAGTACAGCTCACGGGACGAAACGAAAACTGCGTGGCTATGTCATGGCTGAAGCAAAACCCTTGGCGACGGAAATGGCCGATGGGACTGAGATGACTCATGAACCACATATACAATAAGGTCGAGCTCCTTCTGAATACTCTGCCTCGGAAAGACTGACAATATGAGGCTGACATGTAAGTATCTGCCAATATCATGGGAAGAACGGTGTGATCCTCCTGAAGAGCTCTAACGGCCGCGACGATTCGCATATCCAACTGATCGGGTCTGGCTGGCAAATACAGAACTGAAATGACATAGGCCATCAGAACGTCTACTCTCAAGGCACCCCAGCGCTCCTCGGACACGGAAAAATCACCAGAAAATAGGTGAAAACTGTCGGGTGAGCCGAATCGGTCAATCAAGAAATGAAGGGGAACCAGATGGTCTGATGTGATCACCGATAACAAGACTGCCCTCCGCAAACCAGTGAAAGTCAAGAATTAACGGCGCATGGAACCAGCTATAACCCTAGCACAAGGACCATCCAAAGGCAGGCTGGTGAAGTGAGCATACTCCTCGAGGGTGGGGGTCAACTCTACTATCCCTAACCTGAACACCTGACGGGCGGGGTCCAATAGCTCAGAATACCATCCACAAAGCCCGCTGGCACCTGAAAGGATAATAAGGACCAAGAATGTCCCAAAAGGCCATCTGCGATAACCCTGTCGGCCGGCGATAAACTGTCCAACCAGCGGAGGAGACGGCCAACCAACCCTGTGGGAGGAATGGGATCCAAACGTATCACGACATTTGAGGACGACATCTGTGAAAAAAATAGTATCAAAAAGACTGTACAGGGGTCATTCTCTATCCATAAATAAAAACATGCATCAGACAGTTAATAATAGAGCAGTTGAATTTCATAAGGATAAAAAACTGTGCATAAATGAATAAAAAGTTCAATACATAGTGCATGAAATGGAAAAGAAATCTAAACAGGTGCAGGTACAAAAGCCATATCCTAGCCTAATCTAGTCAAAAGTAAGGTCATCCAAGAAGGCGGGATCCTCGAACTGATCCCCTGGAGTCGTCGAAGTCGGAGGTCCAAAATTTATGTCAGGAATGTATGGCTGCGCTGTGGCATCAGACGAGCTCGGGCCTGCATCATAACCCGCACTGTCATGATCGTAGGTGTAAGCATCCTCTGGGGTCCGGCCTAACACCCGAAGATATAGGGATAACTGCTCCACCTGGCGGGTCAGCGTGGCAATCTGCTCAGCGTGAGTGGGACTCCGAACGCAGGCGGCCCAGTCAGTCATCATCACCGAACCGGGGACCATATCCCCGAGGAAGAATGTGGCCCGAGTCTGAGGACCGATGGTGCGAGGCACCCACCTGATGCGAAAGGCCTCGCTCGTATTGGGACCCGTAGAAAGCATCCGACCATCCTCCCCCGCGAGCATGATCTCCGAAGGCTGAGAATCCAACGGCCAGGAGGTAGTGAAAGGAAGGGAGTGCGGGATGCGGATCTCTCCAGTAACGCATCTGAATGCGCGCTCTCCCAGATACATCATCCAGCCCCCGACACTCTGTAGAGTAAGGCGACGAGTGGAAAGTGCGAACTCCGGGCCGGAAGGATACCCATCGGTGAACCCCACAACTAGATGCTCTGAAAGATAAGGAGTCCAAACGATCTCTGCAGCGGTGATCAGCTCCAGCTGAATGCGGCAGTGTGCGAAGCTACCAGACACCGGCACCTACTCCAAGGTGCTGTGATGCCACCGCCGACCCCGGGGGTAGGTATCCAGGCCAAAAGTCGTGACCAGCCTCAGGCATGGAAGTCGCTCGTAGGCCCAGAACTGTGAATAGAAACAAGGCAAGAGTAATTGTCAAAATGCAGAAAAGAGAAATAAAATGAAGAGGAATACAGTAAGAAAAGAGGAAGAGAGGGCTCACCAGCAAGAAATGGTAGAATCCAAGCCAAGCATCTGTCTGTCCCTCTGAGCGAAGGCGAAGACCGTGGAGGAAGTAGGCGAATGTGAAGGACCCCCAGTCATAGTCGCCGATCCGGTCTACATCCCTAACGGCTCCGACGACACTAAAATGGATGGTAGAGGAGTTGTTCCCTAGGAAACAACCCCTCATAATGGTCAGGAACAAACGTCGAAGCAGAATATCACGAGTGGCCCGATCTGCTGGGAATGGCGCCGCATATATACCTCCAACAGCGTCCACGGCCAAAGCTCCAGACCGAATGTTGCGGGCCTTGAAGACCCGGTCATCGGCAGCGAAACCCAGTAAAAGTCTGACCTCTGCGGGAGTGATGTCAAGATCCAGAGGGACACGGGATCCGGTGAACTCTATACCCGTGATGTACCTCCAGTCCCAGGGAGTCAGCACGACCTCACAGTCCAAAAGGTGAAGGGACTGGGTCTGGTGAAACCATCTCTCGGACAGAGCTCGCATATAACCCCAGGGGCACTGGCGCGGAATGATAGTGAAGAAATGACGAAAGCCCCAGGAATCCACCACCGCGCGGTAATCGCTGTGCAAGGCAGTGTAGAGGGAGTAGATGTTGAACCAGTTACCCCTCGGCTGGGTGAACTCGGGCACCTGTGACAAAAAATGAATGGATCAGTCCAGATCTAAACAGAATTTGGGGAATGAGTTCAGAGGAGTACTTTAAGCATACCTCGTTAGCTATAAGATGCGGAGGGGTGACGACTGAGATCCCGACCCAACAGATCAGGTATCTGAACAGAGGCGCCAGATAGGGCGCGATGAGAAGAGGGAGCTGGTGTGCTAGAGGATGGCCCCTCTACCGCAACGTCCGGAAGAATAGCCTCCTCAACATCGGGATGATCGGGCCAGATGACAACCTT
Source organism: Aralia elata (assembly GCA_034770075.1). NCBI lineage: Eukaryota > Viridiplantae > Streptophyta > Magnoliopsida > Apiales > Araliaceae > Aralia > Aralia elata. The sequence continues at coordinate 607,336 of JAVJAP010000097.1, read as the reverse complement.
CGCTAGTCGGCGAGCCTGGCGAGTCCGAGGTAAAGCAGGGGCAGGTGCAGCCGTACGGCGGCGAACGCCCGAGGTCCGAGACGCAGTGGAGCTACTAGGAGTGTCAGGGTCCATAGCTGGAATAGAACAGGCGAAAGGGAAGGTAAATTCTATTTTGAATTGTGTCACAAACATTCTAATTTCCTATCATCATCATAGTATTAATGCAGCATAATGCATGATCAAAAAAAAAAAATAGGCAGAGTTTCGTCTATAAAATGGACATCCCATGCATAGCCAAGCATGTTTTTCAAAGAACCCTAGCCACAACAGATCAAAATTGCATTTATATGGATAATTGCAGCATGAAAATTACCCTAATGCATGATTTTCTTCCAAAAAGAAACAACAAGAATGTGGGACCGCATCATGAGCATAAAATGTGACTTGCGCAGTTCATACAAAGCATATACATGCAATAATACATGGCATAGCATTTCAAAGCATACATTTATATCTCTAAACGTGTAAAATAGCAAATGTATAGCAAAACATTGACAAAATTGAAAAAATAATCGGTCAAAGTGTTACCTGTAACGCGTAGATCGATTTAACCGGAGCGGTTTTGCAAAAAAGGTTGGAAAACTCGGCAAAAGGGCGTGCAAAGGTCTGAAAATCGCGTGGGGTAGGAATGAAAGTGACAGATCTGGGAAGCGGCTGGCCGCTTATAGCCCCGATCTTGGCCGCAGATCAATCTGCGGCTGGGCCCAGTGATCCCCCCTTGGTCCAATGCAAGTTTAATCGATCCTAAAGCCCATTTGACTCATAATTGGGTAATAAAATACGAGATTTTGATGAATCGGATGTCGAGCACGGCTTCTCAATTTGACCGAGTGACCGGATACGAGACCCGGCACTCGCAGGACGATCGACCGGCGACGATAACCGGCGATTACGAGATGGGTGACCGGCGACGAAACCCGGCCCCGACGAGACGATCGACCGGCGACGATAACCGGCGATTACGAGATGGGTGACCGGCGACGAAACCTGGCCCCGACGAGACGATCGACCGACGACGATAACCGGCGATTACGAGATGGGTGACTGGCGACGAAACTCGGCCCCGACGAGACGATCGACCGACGACGATAACCGGCGATTACGAGATGGGTGACCGGCGACGAAACCCGGCCCCGACGAGACGATCGACCGGTGACGATAACCAGCGATTACGAGATGGGTGACCGGCGACGAAACCCGGCCCCGACGAGACGATCGACCGACGATGATAATCGGCGATTACGAGATGGGTGACCGGTGACGAAACTCGGCCCCGACGAGACAATCGACCGGTGACGATAACTGGCGATTACGAGATGGGTGACCGGATACGAGACCCAGCCCCGACGAGACGATCATCCGCATCAAATATTTTGCATGTCTTACATCTTACGTTGCATCATAAGTCATATGTGTTGCATCACGTATGTATTGTCATTCTTGTGCACTGTCATTCATGCATCGAGTGTCTATTCTTTATCCTGTTCATTTCATTTAACATTTCATAAACATGATAAAGAGGGGTAGCTGTAGACACCCAAATTTTGCACTTCCTATACTGACCCTGACAGGAGGGCAAAATCGTCAATTGACCCGGCACGCGAGAATAAAAGGTGGACATAAAGACGAACACTCAAAGCCACCACTACGGGACGAGATCGAAGCCGACACGACAACAAGCGAGTGTCGGGAGTCGGTTACTGATCACTACGCTTTCCCGGATGACATGGCATGTTTCCCGGCGGTTTCCAGACTGCAGAATATAAGCCCTTCAGTGAAAACCGACGGTATGACACGAAAATCGAGACGAGGTACGGAAAACGAGAAAATCAGCACAGTCAGCCGCAGATCAATCCGCGGCCAAGGACGGAACTCGAGACGACACGGGACCCGAGCGCACGGGACTCGAGCACGGCTGGGGAGAGAACCAAGGGCCAGCCGCAGATTAATCTGCGGCCAGCCGTAGATTGATCTGCGGCTGCCCTTGGCAGTGCCTTATCAGGCCATTTTGCATACAGAAACAAGGAGAGAAGGAGAATCCAGCAGTAGCAGTAGTTCGGGAGAAGGAGAAAAATAGCAAGAAAATAGCAAAAATTAAGAGAGAAAAGAGTGAGAAATAGTGAGAAATTGTACCCATTTTGTGAGATTACACCTCATATTTTCTACTCTACTCAATACACAAATTCATACATCTTGTGGGGATCATTTGCAAGGTGAAAAATCCTTTGTTTTAGCATTTTGTTATACCATTTTTGCCAAGCTTTTGTCATCCGAATTATCTTAAATGTAGCTTTCTTACATGTTATTGTGAAACCATGGATTAGGGACTATTAGTGAGGGTCTCATCGGAATGAAATTCCCCCTAATAGCCCGATGATGTCCGTTTCGTGCAAATTTTAGCTATTACGGTAATGGGTCATTCGTAGTGTATTGCAATTGTTATTGTAAGATATCCTAGAGCATTAGGCATCCCACGGTTGTTTATTTACGTTGTATCCATTTTGCGGTTGTGCAACAAATTCGGATGTGAGCCTAGGAACGCGACCCTGTGGTCCAAATCCGATGATGGACATTTTTGGATGTATGTAATCGGGTAGATGCAATCGTCATTGTAAATATGTAATCATCAGGCCTTAAAACGATACCAAGTCGGAGGTCGGGTTTAAGGCCCCGAAATAGTGAAACTTGTGATTGTAGGCGTTTGGGGTTATTTTGATGGTTTACATGCCCATGAATAGCCCAGACGCGTGGTTATGCTTGATTGGATTTTGTGACACGAAAAAATAATTTCAAAGATTTAACTATGAAGGTTTTTCATTAAAATAAATCAAACTAGGTTATTAGCGTCATGAGGCTTAAAATTGGAAGTGCTAATGAATGTCGATTCCTATTCAAACGAGAAGGTTAAAAAATCGTTTTCAAACATCACCAAAAAATGGTTTTATGAATAAACTAAACGTTTTATTAAACCTTTGTGCATAGGGTTAAAGAGATCCTAGAAGTCGCCGTCATCTATGAAAGCGATGTATAGATCTCGATTCCTATTTTGACGAAGGTTTAGGAAACTCTTGTTTTTGCCAAAACGACACCTAATGAAAATCTCATAGTTTTGACAATTAAAATCAAACCTTTCTCATAAAGCTTTCTCGTATAAGCCGAAGGACATTCTAAAGCACTCCCAAAACACGACTTTCCATAAAAAAACCCAAATGATTCTTTCATACAAACTCGCCACAATATTCACATAGGCACACACACACATACATATTTCATGAATTAAAGGATAGGAAAGTATCAAGATTGCGGTAACCGTGTTTCACGGAAGTCGGGGGGTGCCTGACACCTTCCCCTCGCTTAAGCAAGCCCCCGAACTCTATGAATCTCGGTTCGCAGACCAATTAATTCGGAGTCACATATGAGCCATCGATTTATAAAAAAACGAAAACTCGGATGAGTTGGTACATCCATTTCAAATATACCAACTGGCGACTCTGGTTAATTGGCTCATCATAAAAAAAACGATCTTTCAAACCCCGTCGACATCAATGCCGACCTTTTCCAAAAATCATTTAATCAAAAGGCTAAAAATTGGAAAAGACGAGAACCGGCGTCGACAGTTTGTGTTTGATTTTTGTTTGTTGTTATAGCCAACATGGTAGGGTATAACGACATGTTAAATTTCATCTCAAATTATATCATATCATGCTCTAAAAATCATGGTCAAACGCTGTTTAACTGCTAATTCCGTTCCATTAATTGTTTGTTTAGGTGTTTTAATGGTTCAAGATTACAGTTTACATAGCATACTACCACTCTAAACAAATAAATTACACAAAAAACTTCATCTAGATCAATTCTGGGCAGCATGAACTTCTGACAAACCTTGTCAGAGTTCTTCAAAGGTTTTTGGGTTGCCCAGAAACTTGCAAAATCAGAACGGTCAAAGGACTTTGACCACTTATATCTTCTTACTGTGAAATAATTTTTGACTCCTATCAATTAGATATTATAGTTAACATGGCATACTATGGATTCATACTTTAAAACACATCAAACAACCATTTTTAGCCGATCAAAAGCTCTGACAAAGTAGCTTGTCAGACTGTTCTTGACTGCCAAGAACAATTTGCTATTTTGGCTTAATTTTCATATCTAGATGTTATGTAAACGTGATTTAACCGCCCAGATCACTTAATTACATGTTAATAAGTATTCCTAAACACTAAAACATAACATCAAATTCAAACTTAGAGATCTAGCAACAAATTAGGGTTTATGCACCTTTTTCTTCAAATTTTGATTCTGAACTTGTGGTTACTGGGGCTTGTTATGGTATGATTGTAAGTGTATAAGCTTTGTAAATTCGTAGGTTTGAAGGTCAGTATCTCATTCTATTTATAACAACTTGAATTAGGGTTTCCTAAGCTTTATTTTCCATTTTTGCCCTCAAAATATCTAACCTAGTTACTTGTGCTGCTCCAACCTGATCATGATCACCTACTTGAGCTTAGATATTTATAAATATCTGATTTTGATATTCTATCTTCTTTTGATTGGTTGAAAATTTTGATTTTTGATTTATTTACTTACTAATTAAACCTAGATTTTTGTTAATCATGATTAGGGTGTTTAATCATGTTTATTAATACTTTAATTAAGATAATATATCATAATTAAGGTTTATCATTTCATAATTTAGTGTTATTGAATCAAATTAGGGTTTTAGGGTTTCTAATTCCACAATTAGGGTTTTAATCTTTCGTTTAGGGTTTAATTTAATCTTAATGATTCATAATTAATATTATGAATCATTATTTAGAATCTAATTATATCAATTAAGATTCTAGTATTGCAATTTGGGTTTTAATTGATCAATTCGGGCAATTATTACCAATTAGGGTTTTCAAATTAGGGTTTCTATTTCAATTTAACATTTTAAACCCTAATTGACTTATTTTAGAATTTTATCAGTTAATATAATATTATATTAATGTCGAAGCATGACAAAGCACTTCGTCATTTCCAAGCACGACACAACAGCTTACAAAAATAATTTGCCGAGACGCTTCTCGTTGAATTCGCCGGAAGCACGACAAATCATTTTGTCCGATTAAGCACGACACAACTGCTTAGCGAATTTTTTTTTATTTGACCTAATTGTTTAATAACATACACAATCATATAATACCAAGTCGGAACAAGAAAATTCATTTATTAAACAGATAATTTACATATACAAATCTTATTAGGATTCAGAATATTACAAAATCAATAACTAACAATTACGTTAAGCACGCAGACTAAGCAATCTTTGTCCATTTTTCATGAGTTAGAAACTATTCAATCAGGTTCTTATCATTGGCCATGGACTGTGATAGCCCGAATGTTTATAAGTTAGCAAATCATGATATTAAATGATGGAGACGATTGTGGCTTACAATAATCTTTAGAAAAGGACATTGATGGATTAAGGAGATGATCATACTCGAAATATACCGAGTTTAATAAAAGTTATGAAATAAAACCTATGTTAATGCGATATGTTGAATTATTCATCATTAAAGATTTCGAAAGAGGATAGATGTAAACCGAGTAAGGAAGTTCGGTATGGTGATTCCGGGGACGGAATCCTTTTAAGGGAGGAAGGATGTGACGATCTGAGTTTTTTTTGGAAATTTTATAATAAGAATTTACATATATATAATTCTTGATTTTCGATATATTATGTGAATAAGATTTGCATAAGTATATTTTATCTCACCACCTGTGTGAATGTATGCGGTCTAATATGAATATGCAGGTGAGGTGGTGGATGTATTAATGATATGTTTACTGTATGTGAGTAAGTTGATGATGACTAATTGCTAGTTCCACCAATAGATTTCTTTAAATTAGTGGACTAACCTAGAGTGTTTAATATCAAGGAATTGAGCAGTTAATTAAATGTTCAATTAAATTGAACATGGTAGGCTTAACTGGGTTAAGCGAGATCACTAGTTGATCAATAATAATATTAATGAATGACTTATACTTCCACGGAGAATTCATTAATCGTGGACTAGTCCAATATATTATTTAACAATCCAATCCGAGGTAAGTGATTAGGGATGTGTGGTATTGGACATTTTAATTTTTTTTTTAAATGGCCCGACCTTAGTAAATAGGCCCAGACTGAATTCGAGGGGAGGGACGGGTCTTGGAGGAGTGATGATATCATATGTCAATTTTCTTGCATTTAAGTACAAGTTGGTGAACAACTCTTACCAACTCCTGTACTTCTTATCTAGCAAAAAAGAGAAATCCCTTAATTCAGGGGATATCAAGGAAGAAGAAATGAGATAAAATTCACGTATAGATATATAAAATTAGTAAGTGAAGAAGGAAAGAGATCATCCGAAGTGGGAGGAAGATCAATGGGGCGAGGTTGCTTCATTCTTACTCCATGGGTACAAGTTGTTTACCAACTCTTACTAACTTCTACCAACTCCTACCAACCCTTATCCTTACCAGTAGGAAATCCCCAAAATCGTGGGATGGTATGGATAAGAGATAAGGTAAGTAAGAAGTGTGGAGCCTATAAATAAGATCCCTCACATATGCTAGCAAAGGTTGCTTTCATTTTCTTACTTAGTTTGAGAGCACTAAAATTGTCAAGAGAAGAAAGAAAGGTGATTGTCGACTACTAGAAGAGGAGTCGGAGTCCAGGTGATCTAGCTTCACCATTTACTTCGGGAAGAAGAAAAAAAGTGCGTTCACAACGAAGAAGTGAGACCCTTTTTAGTCTTCCTTGCCCAGTTAGATTTTCCTTCTGTTCGAGTTAGTAGAAGTTGAGTCAAGCATGATTAGTAGTATTGTTAAACTCTGGAGTCGTAGAGTAGCGATTGAGGAACTGCTTATTATATATATATGGGACTGGTTAGTGACTCAAACCAGAGTCGTACTAATGGCCTTACCCATGATACCTAGTTAGTATCAGGAGGACCGAAGTCGTTCGGTGAGGTCTGCCACCTCATCCCGAACTCATGGACTTAAGCAATGGAGTTAGGTAACGGTAGTTACTCGACCCCAAACTGTGGAATAGTTTCCAAAGTGGGATCTGAAGTCAAACCTCTGTATGAAAGCAGTTGTCAAACCCGAACCTTTGGCTTCCTGAAGCCAGACTCAAGACACATCCGATCCCGAAGGGATCCCCGAGCTACGAACGGTTCCGACCAAGAGCCGAAGCCGAAACCCTGTCGGCAGAGGATCAGTAAGACCTCACATTGTCCTGAATCAACTAATAAATGTACTTTGA